>CAUJNA010000047.1:415000-557500 GCA_963377175.1 Effrenium voratum | reverse complement strand
TTTCTCTCAGCAACCTGGCAGATCTGGCAGTCCTCTCTGAAATCGGGCACCCCACCAAATCCAAATCGACCAGTTGAATCTTGGCTTCTCATTGCCCTTGGTACTTGCAGAATATGTGGGACATACGGGATGAGTTTCGAGGGGCGTTGGCGCCTGGGTGATGTTGTTTGTTTGGTGGTGCTGTTCGGCTTTCGCGCTCATGGACAAATCCTTGGGAGATCTATTTTGGGCATTGGAGAAGAGTTCAAAGGGCCCGAACATTTACAGGTAATATATATATATATATGTGTGTGTTTCCTTGCTTTCTCAAACCAATAACTGTGCATCCTGCCATGGGACACGTTTGCGCATTTGATGGGCTTTCCTGAGCCAAGGAATGGTGGATTGGGGGGACGGCTCTGGCGTGTTGAAATCAGTTATCTGCGGGAGGGACATGTGGGTGTCCTTTTGCAGGAAGCGCATGTTCTGACTGTGGTGCACGCTGGAGTTCTTTGGTCGCCCTTCAGAATCCAACTGTCCCCCTTTCAGGGTTTGTGAAACAGCTCTGACCAGTGAGAGAGCCGAGTTGCAAGAGGAGGAGATGTTTGCAGGTGTAGTGGGTTGTTCGGGTTGGATGGTTTCGATTTTCAATACCTCGCTTTCAAAGCTCATGTGTCGCTTGATTGGAATGTAGGAGGTGAATCAGCAGACAGCACCACGCATATAAACGATTCTTCACATCTTGGTCTCCGCCCTTCATTCACGACATTAACAGTGAGTTATGCATGGATACCCCTTCCCCACGAGTCTTGTAAGATCTCATGAGAGGAAGGGTCTTATACAAGGAGCTTCACCATTCCCAAAATAGCAATCAGGGAGACAAATAAATCCTCACCATGTTCCAATTGTTTGTGGCATCATTTCTGGTATGTTGTGAATTTGTCAAGTTGTTTGCCTTGGCTGGTAGACATGGCAAAAAAATGGCATTGGCCAACCTCTAAGGCACAATATGAGTTGGTTGCTTGACGGCCGGCGTTCAAGGCGGGTGGTTGGGCCCTTGGAAAGAGCCAATATTTTGTAGAGACAATCTGTGCATGTGGGTTGTGCCAAAATCGGCGACCTCCCAAGATGGAGTTGTCTCCTCCAAAAGGTTGAAACCTCAAATGCCACATGCCACACCCTCAAAATGCAGGCGGGTTTGCGTTCCTTGAATGCTGTTCAGGTGAAGGCACAGATCCGGGAGCGGGCGGAGGCGGACGAGGATGGGGTGAGTTGGCCAGCCTCGGTTCAACAATGTTCATCCTGTGAAATACCAATATCCTGCCAAGGCCTTTGGAGCAACCAAGAGAACTGAAGGGTCCCCGCCGCCGCAAAACAGCTGAAGATGTTCAGCTTCCCACCCCTTTCCTCTAAAATGGGCTCTTTGCTCTGGATCGCAGGAGGTGAGCAAGCGCATCACCCGCTCAGCTGCCCGGGAGCTGGCTCGGACGGAGGAGTGGTGCGAAGAGGAGAGATGGGTCGGAATTCGAGCTTTGCCGGGATGTCATGGGATGGTATGGGTCGCTTCTTGCAACAAATGCAGTCCCGCTGGAGGCGGAAGTACCCGGAACTCCGAACGAAGAAAGACTCTGGCCTAGAGCTAGCTGGGATTTTGACTGTTCCACTCTCTTGTTTCCTTTTTTTTCTGAGAGCGATTCAAGGGGAGCTTGGTTCAGCCCAAAATCCAAGTTGATGCTAGCATCATAACACAACATGAAACTGTATGGAAGCGCCATTTGTCCAGCGGGCTATCTACTCCTTTGCGTAAACCAAGACAAGGAATCCTTTTCTCTTTCTCTCTTTCAAGACGGGGAAGGGCAACTTGGCAAAATTACAACATGTGTGAAAATCATCATGCTTCAGCACCGCCAGCGCCTTGCAAGCACCTTGCGAGCTAGCCTCCCAGAACAAACATGGAACCTGAATGAAGGTCCCTGTCACCGGAAAATGGTCTTCCAGGGGTCTCTTTCCTGCATCCGCCTCAGGAAATTTGGTGCTACAAAATACACTCTTTCCAAGAATTGCGGCAGTGGAGAGGTTCCGTCAGAATCCAGGTCCCCCAATTATGCCCTTTTACCCCCTTTTTTGGGGGAGGCTTGCCCTACCAAAATAGACTACAGAAAAAAAAAGGGTACCCTAATTCTAACCTCTCTCCTGGAGGACCTAGAAAGGCTATTCATGTTTCTTGCAGGCCACGCCGAAGCCAGGACCGCAGCGACGCAGACTTCCTGTCCGCGGTGCAGCTGCAAACCGCCCGCCAGCTGCAGGAGGCGAGCCGCTCCTTCCGCACCGTGCTGGAAAGCTCCGCCGCCTTCCGGGCGCCTCGGCGATTTTTTTTTTCGATCGCGAGCCTTCGAAAGCAAACGCGTCGTTGTCACAACTCACTTTCTGAGTCCATGAACTCTACACTTTTTGGGGGGTTTGGACCATTTTAGGGGTAAATATGATGTTTGGATATAATTTTTTTGGCCATCCACTCGGCAAGTGAGTCTGTTCTCCCTTCCATTTTGTGGGACCCCGAAACTACCAGGAGGCTATGATGGTTTCCACGACCTCCAACCACTCCTGGGATTCACGTGTTGAATGGGATATACAAATATTAGCCACTTGATTGACACTAGACAAAAGGGTACATACCACGTTGCCCTTAAGAGCAGTTGTAGCGGAGACTATCTTAGAGATTCGCCTATCGAGAGGAGAAATCGACGTGAAGTTGGGTGGCAATAAAAGATGGGTGTGGTTCATATCCGCCCTCCCTCCAAGACTCATCAAACACAGCCTCCTCCACCAACCCCCAAGTCCCAAGCACCCCCAAACAGTTCCCCAGTAACTTGCTGGTGCTGAGTAGGGAATGACCGAGCCCGGTTGTGGGAATGAACCTACATTTTCCCTCAAAGCAAACCACCAGTTGGATTGTTTAGCAGTCATTCCCTCATTCCCTGCCCATCACACCCCTCAAAGTTGGATAGTTGTTTAAATCGGGCTCATTCCAATTCTCATTCCCCTGTTGATAGGGGTCGTCATTCCCTCACTCCCTGCCTATCGCACCAGCCCTTCTGATCAATGGGACCTTGTCAGTACTTCCATCGCATCAGAGGAAATCACCACAAGCTGCATTGTTTATAGGGCTTGCTCCATTTCTCATTCCTATACACCGTCCAACTGGTGGTTTCCTTAAAAAAGTCCCCAGGTTCATTCCAATTCTCAAACGGTTCATTCCAATTCTCAAACGGTTCATTCCAAGTCTCATTCCCTACCTGTTTTTAGCTACCACTCAACCCTTCTAATCAGTGGGACGTCAGTACTTCCCCTGAGCAAAACAAACAAAAACACCACAAGTTGGATTGTTTGTTGGGCTCATTCCATTTCTCATTCCTATAAACCATCCAACTGGTTCATTTCCATTTTCTCATTTCCGGAGCACCAGAATAATTTAAAATATGTTCATAATAGTTCGCTTCCAAAAAAAAAAACACATGAGTTGTTTTTTGCTTTGAACTCCATACGTTTATTTTTGGAATGGCCATAACTTGAATTTCCAAGCGCGAGTAGCCCCGAGGCCTGGGAGGCGCTGAGCCGCGAGGCGCTGAAGCCCATCCTGGCGGCGGAGCAGGCGGCCAAGGAGGCGGAGGCGCTGCACCACGAGTGCGCCCCTCGGATTCAGCGATGCGAGCGCTGCGGGGAAGGAACCGTTTTGGGATTCTCAAATAAAGGAAACCAGCAGTTGGATGGTTTTTCGTGGGGTCGTTCCATTTCTCGTGAGGGAGTGAACCTGGGGATTTTATTAGGAAACCACCAGTTCAATGGTCTATAGGACTGAAAAATTGGAATGACGCCTATAAACAGGGGTGCGATGGGTGCGATGGCCACAAACAGAGAGCTGTTTGGTCGGTCGGTTTTTGTTTGGGACTCGGGGTTGGTGGCTGATGACTTGCTGGTGCGAAATCGGTGGGGAATGAGACATGGGAATGACGCTATGCGCACCCGTTTACGTGCTTGCCTGGATTCTATATCTTTCAAGTGCGTATTCCGATGGTGAGCGTTGGTCTGACCGGAATCTCTTTTGACATTGTTGTACATTTTGAGGTTTACTAAGCATGGCTAGAATCTCGTGGGTGTGGGTTGTTAAGGGCGACTCAAGAGAAAACACGCACTTTGGGGAAGGCCCCTATTTGTGGAGGCAGCCCTTCATAGATCTAATTTCACGGCCAGGTCAAGGCTTCTTGAAGGGATTTCAACTTCCAAACTTTGCCAACAGACGCAGCGCAAGCCAGGTTTCGTGAGATGTGGCTTGTTGTTGTACGTGCCAAGAGTGTGTCTTCGAGTTAGAGCTTCAGAGCTTCCCTCTAAATGCCACAAACAAAAAACACGCAAGTCTTGGTCTGGTCTTGTGGTTTGCCTCCAAGGGTTCCAAAGCCGCACACTGAAGGTCGTACCCCTTCAAACAGGTTTTATTCGAAGGAATGTGGGCACTGGGCAAGTGAGGCCAACGCCTGGGCAAAGCACGAGGCGCAGTTGCATTCTTTGTGCCTGTGCTTTGCCAGTTGCGGTCACATTGTCTTTTGTGCGCAAGTGTTGGACGACGCTGGAAGCAGCGGGGTGCCCTTTGCGACCCAACACTGAGGCTTCGCGGAGGTTTGAGCATCATGGGTTGCCCATGGCGGCCTGTAAGAAAGGTCCTGTGTAAACGTGCACTTAGACTGGGATTGGCGG
Organism: Effrenium voratum; assembly: GCA_963377175.1. NCBI lineage: Eukaryota > Dinophyceae > Suessiales > Symbiodiniaceae > Effrenium > Effrenium voratum. The sequence continues at coordinate 552,769 of CAUJNA010000047.1, read as the reverse complement.
GGCGTGAACCCCTTTCGCATGGACAACCCCAAACAAAAAAATGTGCAACCGTTGGGAACACCAAACTCCAAGCCAAAGACAAGCTTCTATGCTGGGCTTTGGCAAAGCGGTCAGCTTGCTGCTTGCCTTTGCCCACCTTATGGCTTGTACTGAAGGACCCCCCTGGGTCTTACGCTCTAGGGTCCAGGGTGGCCCATTCTGTTTTCCCAGAAACAGGATACAACCCCTTTCTGCTAGGGTTGTCTCTAGAAGGTTCCAGGTTGGGGTGGTCTCCCTTTGATTTCTGTTCAGCCACCCCAGCCCCCAAAAAGGGCACTCTCAACAAAACAACAGGTCTGAATTTGCTGAGCCTTTGGGCATTAGTTGCATGGGATTGTTGCCCAGCCAGAATGTTCGAGGGTATGTCTCTGTTTGGAGTTGCTACTTACCCCATTTGGGAATCGTTTCAATATGTTCTTCCCTTCTTTCTTTGTTTAAACACTGCGTGTTTTTTTCCGCAACAAGTCGCCTTTTTTTTTATCTCCACCTCACCTCCCCCAGTTTTCCCACCGGAGTGTTCCTTTTCCCGCAACAAAAAAAAGCACCCCCTTTTGTTGCCGCCAAACCGCGTCACGTCAGGTCTCCCGAACCGGTCCGCGTCGGTTCGGCAGGCGCAGTGCCGGCAGCAGCTGGGCTCGGAGGACCTGGCGGGGCTCTGGGCCTCGGAGATGGCCTACCGCCGCGGCTTCTGGCGCTTCGCGCAACAGGCGGAGAAGACGCAGCAGAAGGTGGCAGGCGACCCGTGGCGGACTTGGGGGTGAGGGGAACCGGGGGGGGCGGGGTGAGGGGGGGGGGACCGAGCGAGCAGAAAAACGGAGTTGTAGGAGAGAGAGCAACACTTTTGAGGGGAAGGGGTGTAGTTTGTGCTGGTTTTGTTTGTGCAATTTCTGTCACCGAAGGTTTGTTTTGCCCGGGCTTTGCTTGGACTGTTTCAGCGTGATTCTTTCTGGTTGGCGCCGGTGACGGTGATTCAGAAGGGGGTTGTGATTGTTTTTGCGCTTGACTCGTCCAAAACCTTCTTTTTGGTTTTTCAACAACATGTTTGTGTTTTTGTTTGTGTAGTGGTGGCTTAAGCTCAAGGTTTTACAACCTCGGGCATGGCAGCAGCAGGGTGCGTATCCGGCTGCAGGCTACTGCACCCAGTTGCGCGAGGAGGCGGAGAGACACCGGGCGCTCACACGCCAAGTCTTGGCGGATGTGGCGGCCTGCATCGCCACCTGCTACAACACCCTGGCACAGGCGGCCAATGCGGCCAGCCCCTACCGCCTCTCGTTCACCGACATAGTCTCTCTTTTCATAGTAAAGTAATAAGCGCATGGACTATAGCTGAGCCCTCCCTAGGCCAGGGCGGCACCGGTGACCCCATGCCGGCGCTCCCAGACTGGCGCCCGGAGTTGCAGCTGCCGCAGTCCGCGCTGACGCTCCGCGAGAGCCCGGCGGAGCGCCGCGCCGGGATGCTGCAGACTTGGCGCAAGTGCCAGCTCTTGCTCACCAAGGACCGGACGTCCGGTGGAGTTCGTTTTTTTTTGTGGCTGGTAAGGAAGCCGTTTGGTTGGTGAAAAGGAAACCAAAGCAATCCAACCTTTTTAGTTGGTGTAAAAAGTTTCATATCAATGCAATGTTTTGGGAGGGACCACTGTTTTGAGAAACGCCCAGGGACATCGATGATGTTTGACTGGACCCCCTTAAAGTGGTTACATGTTCTGGGTTTCTCAAGATTTATTCCGAGAGCTCAGTGCAAGGTGGTCAAGAAGTTTAGTTGCCATGGCTTGAGGAGCTGCAAAGTGCACCTCACGTAGCTCACTACATTGGAGAACACCTTTATCAGAGTGGCCCTGGTTTCCATCTTAGCATAAATCAATGTTGCCGATTGTGGGGTTTCTTTCTTTTGTGCAGGTGGAGTACGAATATAGATGTATGTGCATCAAAACGCCCTCCATCGACACCCGCGCTTGTGTATGCACCTATGCACCTACTCTGGCAACCCAACCAGGCTCACCCCTAGCACAGCACACTAGCCCTTCTTGACGAGTTTGCAACTATTTTGGGCAAGCTGCCCCTTGTCGGACATGCATTGATAACCTGTAGGCCGCTAATTGCAAGCATGCCAAAATACAGATGCTGGGCGATTCGACTTGACAAAACTTGCAGGGCGTGTCTTTTCTGGAGTTTGTTTTCTCGAGTTGGAAGGAGGGCTCCGTTCACTGCTTCGATGGGACAGACACCTACAGAACTCCAGTTTGGTCGGGCCGCACCTTGGTCAGAATCTGCTCTCTTGTTTGTGGCGTACTCTTTCGGGGCTTTTTAAAAACAAGCCTACATCAAGCCTCTCTTTTTCTGCGGGGTGGGGGGGGGCTGCCCCTGCAACTGAGGCTCTGTGATACTAAAAGCTCTTTCAAACTGAATGCCTAGTCAGGAGGATGGGAATCCCTTCTGGGTAGCAGGAGAAGGGTTGGTTCGTCCAATTATCATGCTTTTCACACAAAAGAGATGCTTCAAGCTTCTTCAAGATACACGTACCAACCCCAGTTTCGTTGTTTGTGACTACACAAGAGAATCTCCCCCTTTGTTCTGGTTGGTCTTTGGGGGCGCCCTGAATTGTTCTCCGTTTCCATCGCGGGTCTCGCGAGCTTCTAACGAATCCGATCCGACTGAAGGGCCCTTGGAGGGCGCCTTCCTCTCGGTGGGCGACTCCATGCTGACTTTGCAGCCGGCCAGGGAGTGGCTGAGGCCGCGCTGGAAGCTGACGCTTCGCCTGCCGCCGGAGGAAAACGGTCGTTTTGCGGGTCCCACTTTCTGTGAGACCCAGTGAATTTCCAAAGTGATACGTAGTCATTGAAAGGACCCATGCTGATATCACAGACTCAGAAGGGGTGATGTTCCGCAACCATGCCGTTTTGGGTGGCTTGAATCAGTTGCATTCCTCTTCTTTTGTTTGGGGGTAGCGGGGGGTGATGCTTCTCTTTGGTTCGGTTGTTCACAAGCCATCTTCAAGAGTCCTTGTCCCTTATGCCGCATGGCAGCGGTTTCCATTGTCGTCTTGGTGTCCCACTACAGATTATGGATTTGGTTTACATCCATCTGCCTTTTCACAATGGTTCCACCCGGCTGGAAGTGTTTCAGTGTCTAGTGGAGTGGGAGATGTATCTTGCATCCCAAACCCAACTGCGAAGCAATAGTCACTCCTTTGAACACGACATTTCTGAATCACCAGCCTCCATGGCTTGTTCCCAGCCGTGGCTCGGGGTTGGATCAACCTCTTGCTTAATCAGTTACCGTTTAAATCGTCTCCCTTACGTGTCTTCAAAGTGGACCTGGCTTCAGCGATTCGGTGAATGCAGGAGCTGTCCGAATGGGAGAAGGCGCTGAGGCGCTGGTGGCCGACCGACGGTAGGGCGGACCCTGACGTGGGCGATGCGCTCCTTGACTTGCGGATTAAACGTTGGACCCAAAGTGTGGGTCAGGCTGAAGCATACCCCTTCGTTGAGGGGTGTTTGTTGTTCTGGAACAACACCCCCCCCCCCACCCCTGCTTATCACACCAAACCCCCCCACCCCTGCTTATCGAAGAGGTCTCGGCTGAAGATCAGGATTGCCCAAACGTTCGGGCACCGAACAGAGTGTTTGCCAGCTTGCCACTAGATGCGGCTGGAATTGGAGACGGTCTTTGCACAGGTGGGAGTTCGAGGTAAAATTGCTGAGGCTAGGCGAATATCGGATTCTGCGGAGACCTAGATCTCCTTGCAAATTTGCAATTTTACGCGTCGGTATGCGGTTGAAGGGGTAATCAGGAGAAATGTATTGAATAGTTTGAATTGAACGGTGAGTCCGATGAAGAGATGGGTGTTCAGTTTTTTGCAGCTTGAATACGGCTCCCAATAAACACATCTTAGGAACTTCCGTAGCACTAGGACCAATTGAGCTAGCTCTCTCGAAGAACGCATGCTCTTGCGCGTGATCTTGAAGGCGACACCTGAGGCGGTCTCGGAACGTTGTGCGGGTGAGCTGTTTCGTAACCTCCAGAAGTGGACCCTTTGCGCACTTTAGGTGGGTCGACCCTCAACTCTCGGTGGCTGTTGGCGATTTGTGTTGTTCGCTCGAGCAACCAACCCTCTTCGGACGTTCGGGGGGTCGACCCTAAGAAACTCTTGTTGTGTCGGTTGCCAGCTTGCGCAAGCGTCAAAAGGCTATCCAGGAAGAGCCTCGCAGAACTTGGTATTGTTGCATGTTTCTCCTTCGCGAGCTGTTGGGAGAAAGAGAGAGAGAGAGAGAGCGCAACAAGAAAGAACAAATAGGAAGAGCAAGAGAGAGATAAAGAAAGATAAAGAGAAACAAGAAGCAGAAGAAGAAGGAGGAGAAGAAGCAGAAGAAGCAGGAGGGATAATAATAAGAAGAAGACGAGAGAGAGAGAGAGAGAGCTCCAAACAAGAGATCTCATATGTTACCGTGCAAGGTCATGGCGGACCATGACCCTTCCCTCGCAAGGAGTGTTGACAACGGAACCTGTTTTCTACTTTGATGTTGAAGGCCGACAAGGACCTCGCTGAGACATTCCGATTGGCATCAAGTCTTGTTTCAAATGTTTTGGTACTTCTCTTGCATTTGGGGATGCGCTGGCTGCGCCTGGCAGCTGAATATCCCCCGGATGCAGACCACGGCATGATAATTTCCATTTTGTGTAAATATGGTGCATGGTCATGGGTGGGCATAGGTCAGACAAGTACTTACTCCTCCTTGGTGGTGTGGTCTTGTGGTTGGGTTCCACGGTTGGGTTGTTGTGACTTGCAGTTGTCTTGTTGTTGGTCAGCTTTACAACTTTAATGCAGGGTTGGGTTGCAGGTTGCTTTCGGGTTGGTTCAGAGTTGGTGGTTTAGGCTATAACTTACGTAGGTTGGTTTGGGGATTGGTTTGGGGCTGGTTTCGGGCTGGTTTGTCCTGGGTGTGGGTTTGCGGGGGGGGGGGAGGGAGCGCTCCCAGGTAAGGGCAAGGGGCTGGATAGGAACAGACCAGTGGCAAGAAGGCCATGATACTTTGAAACCAAGTTGCGTCACGATCATGTAGGAGACTTAAGAGGAATGTGTGTGTGTGTGCATGTGTGTGTGGGTGTTTATACATTTGCATGTTGCGCTCCAATCATTAAAGTGGTCAGACAGGCCCCAGAACCAGGAGGACGGTAGTCCTCCGAGTCCCTCCTGCCAGCCATGATTGTTTGAACAAGGGTATCTAAGCTTCGAGTTCGGGCATGGATTCTCACCCAGGCCTGCAGAGGTCGAAGTGAGCGAGGCGCCGACAGAGCCCGAGCCAAGAGAGCCAACAGAGCCGGAGGCAGCAGAGCCGCAGCCGGTGGACGAGTTCTTGACAGGCGGGCCGGGAACTTCCACCTTAGTTGTACCTTTGTTTTCCCTTTCAACCCACTGGTTCTGTTTGAAAAGTTGGTCAACGACGGGAATGCCGAGCTGAGTCATAACTTCGGCATGAGATCTTGCAGCCTTAGTCAGCCGTAGTCAATATGATTACATTACGAACAACCTCAGCCCCAAGGGTGAGGAACTTCCTCTTTGGTCCTTGTCGGTCAGAAAGCCAATGGAAAAGCCACAGACCGTGCTCTGGAGAGAAGCAGCGCTTCACAAAGGGAACGCAGAAGTCACGTTGGTTTGCGCCGAACAGTGGACCCGTGTCAGTGTGTCTTGGCGTATTCAAAGTGGTCAAGAAGAAAATGAACCGCAGGACTGTCCTCATTCGCGTCATATTTGGACACCAATTCTTTAGATAGCTGGGTGAAGGTCTTGAAATGCTGAGCTCAACATTGGGCATGCGCTGGAGCTGTTCTTACCTGTGACCGACTGGGTTGGGGCAGATGCCTCATTTGTTCACAACCTTTGCGACAATCTATGACACGAACGTGTAAGTGTGGTGCATGTTTTTTCTCACATTACTAGAAGTATATACTGGTTGGTCTTAGAGTCTTGCACAAAGGGCTTCGGAGATGCCCGTCTTTGCATAGCGGCATCAAAGACCAACGGGATGCAGATGAGCATGAGACTTGGGTATTTTGGTGCAACCGTGTTTGCTTCTGAGCATGTTTGACCTGCGCTTGAGGGAGAACGATCAGTCAGCTAGTTGGCTGCTCCTTTTGCTATCCGTGGAACGATCTCGCGCACACATGGAGCATCAGCATGATGCGCCACTGAAACCTACAGGAAGGCATTCGGCTGATGGCTGCGTATTTACTCTGAACAAGTGCATGGTTGTTTCTTCCTTGTTCTTCAAAACGATCCTTGCAATGGAAGACACGATCCTTGCATTGGCAGACCCACTTTCACAGGGTTCCAGCAATCGCATGCTTTTATGCTGGACGCTGAGCGCCTTGGCAAGAGTGGGTAAGGCTGTGGCCGGCTTGAATGACTATATGGCCATGGGTCAAAATCCCGTACCCCCAGTGAACATCCCACTCCCCACTAAAAGGGACTAAAATGGGTGGTGCACCTACCCCAAAATGGTACCATTGGTTTTGACCCACAGCCATATAGGTGTTTTGGCAATCGGTTTACCGATGAGCGCTTCCCTGCAGGTGGGTACCCCAGTGCAGATGCACAGGAAGTGGCCAATGAGGCCGGCAGCCATCCTTTCACCTGACAGAAGCTCTCGGGTGAAACAGTGCGACATCTGGCAGCTGCCCAGGTCAACTTTGCAAGTATCCAGCCGTTGAATCAGTTGTTGCATGGCGTGCGTGTCCAAGCCATACCCTCGGACTTTAGATTTGTTTGGAGTTTAGTGGCATTTGCGACATATCTTATTTCCCACTCAAAGTTTTGCTTTTCGCAAGGGCTGAGTTGCCATGTTGCCATGGCTGCCGCTCAGCGCTTAGCAGCACGAAAGTGGGCCTGGTCTTTCTGACGTTCGATTTGTCGCTGGTGTTCGTGCGGCCACATGCTCCTCTTCTGAAAGGGGCCCTTCGGAAGACAATTTTCCTCAGGGACTCTCTTTCAAGTTCCGTTTTTGTTCTGGTAGGGTACCCATAAAACAGGCGCAACTCTTTGAAGGTTGAAGTCAGAGTCAGGGCAACGCAGTCGCGAACCGACTGCTTCCCGAGGCACTTGCGGCTCTTGAGAAGATGGGCGCAGCCGGCATGGGGCTTTTTCGACGTCGCTTGGGACGGGGTGATTTGGGTCCTTGCACAGACCTCCAGTGTGGCATGTCATGTTGTTTCTCTTTTGTTTGGTGGGTTCTCCATCACTCATTGTTAACCCCATCACACATTTGCCTGACTTGGCTGACATCTCTCAGAATATTTCCGGTTTTGCCATTGTGGTTCCGTATTTTCGCCTTCTAGGCAGCAGCAAGTTGTTTTTTAGCCGGTCTAAGTCTAGTCCAAGACATTGGGGCATTGTTTGACGGTTTCTGAAAGGGCGGTATCAAAGTCAGGAGCTGGGTTGTTTCCCTTAGACCTACCAATCATGTGGTCAACATGCTGCGAGTTGGTGATGGGTAAGGTGGGGAATTGCATCTTGTTCAAGGGTAGTTATCATCCAAGCAAGGCTCCTGTTTGTTTGTATCCTGCGGCCACGTGTAGATGTTGTCAGGTGGGGGAGAAGCTATGAGAGGTTCGCCTTCCCTGGAGCTTTGGGCGAATCATCAGCTCGGCAAATCTGCGCATCTTGTGTGTTTGCTGAACTCAGGGCAACCAGCAATCTGCGAGACCCTTGCCCACGAAGTGTTCATTTGACTGTATTCTGTAGTATCTCGCACATGCATGTTTCCTGGATACGAAGGAGAAAGAAGAGTTACTAGTCATCCAATCACCTAAATGTTTTTTTGGATTATTCCAATAATTGCAGTAGCTTAGTTTGTGATGTGTCCTGTAGGTAAGCCTCAATAATCATAATATGTTACCGTTCCTTTCAATATTTCATAGTCAAATGGATGAGGGAAACGGAGCAGTCATTGGAGGGCTATTTTTTGGATTTTCCCGTTTTTCTTAAGGATTTTTCCTGAACTTTACCTTATCCGGCTTCTTAGCTTCTTGGCTTTTTGGCCTTGGGCTTCTTGGAGTCTTGACTTTTTGGCTTCACTCTTGTGCCCTTTGTGGCTTCGGCTTTCCGCATCCTCACCACCAGTAACACCCCAGCATCACCGGCTTTTGGCTTTCTGGATCTTTTGGTGGCTTCTTGCCTCTCAGGTTTCTGTAGATGGGGCCCCCTCCCTGGCAACCCCCCCGCTTATTTATAGGGCCGTTGTTTGGCTTTGTGATCCAAAGCCCACCCTCAAGGCCCTAAACAAACCCACTCTGAACCCAAGCCTACCCTAAACCAAGCCTAAACCCCCAACCACCCGAAGCCAATCCTGAAGCCCACCCAAACCCCACCCGAAACCAACCCTAAGTCCGCACTAAACAAGCACAAAACCATCTGAAAGAAACCCACCTTAAACCACCCTCCTAAGCAAACCCTATACAAAGCCTAACCCCCTACTAAACCCACCCTAGAGCAACCCCCAAATCAGTCCTAAACCCAAACTAAACCCCGTTAAACCCACCCTACACCGACCCTTAACACACCCAAAGCAAACCCCACCAACCGCCAAAGCTAAACCATCCCTAAGCCTAAGACTTGTGTGGCAGTGTTGGGCCCACCCTAAACCAGCCCTAAACGCACCCTAAACCAACCCCAAGAAGCCCCACCATAAATCAGCACTAAACCATCCCAGCACCTAAAGCGCAGCCACCCCCAAACTTGCCCCAAACAAGCCTGGAACCCACCTGAGCCAAACCTAGCCAACCTTGAAGCCACCCTAGACCCAGCCTAACAAAGCCAGCTCGTGATGCTGAGGATGTTGAAAAGGATGCTGCCGAGTTAAAACAATGATGTTGACAGCACTGGTGCAAAACGAGTCAAACCACAGCAGAACCAAGAGAGATCGCACCTGCCAGTTCCAAGACAGAAAAGCAAAACGGGAAAACATCAAAAATCATTTGCCAGGTTTCCTGGTCATGCAAGAACCAGGTGAAGAGATGCGGCATACTCAAGCATTCGAGAGACTGGATGCAGACGCACCTGTCAAAGCGATTTTCTGTTTTGTTCCGTATTTCTCGCTAGGGTTTGGCAAGATAGACGCCTTGTACTCGTAGCTGTGGTTGCAGGCCATGTCCTTCGTCTAAAGCAGAACAACACGCGATTCAGAGATGTCCGGACCCACCACCAAACTTAAGCAGTATCTTGAACTTTCTGGAGGGATTGCTGCCCCCCTGGGACCTACTGGGACCTTTGGTGTTTTTGGTTTTGAAAGTACAGGCGCTGCCCCTGCCTTGGCTGCGGGTTTCCTCGGTGACGACGACGCTGCAGTGCGCCGGCAGACCCAGAGGGCTTTTGATCCCCGGTGAAACCAGGAGCACCCCATGGTAGGCACAGCCTAGAGCCAAGCAGGGGTCTGGCTTAGTAACTTTTGGTACTGCAGATATTTCCCGCTGCCTGGGATCGTCAAATGGAGCCCGTAGACAGCCAACTGTGAGCCGTTGGCAGTGCCAAGCCCTGGCTGTGGTCGAAGAGCATAAGCCCAGCAGAAAATCATGAGCAGCTGACACAATTATTGGTCGTTTGTTGGTTTGGGCAGGACATGGGGAGAACAACCCAAGCTTCCGTGGTCACATGTGGAAGCCAACAAGATCGCAGGTTATACCTGCCCGCTCGTTTGAGTAGTTTGTTCCATTCCTGGCTGAACTTAAATGGGGATTACGGGATTACAGCCAGGGAAGACAACGTACCCCCAGCGCAAGTTCAACGTGTGAATGACTTTTCAAAGCTGCTCCAGCTTCCACATTGACCGATCTATCTCTTTTCCTTTGAACAAGCAGCCAGGCGGGTCCACAGGTTAAGACGCCGCCTCTCTTTGGGTGTCGCCTTTTTTTTGGTGTCCATTTTTCTTCACGAATCTGACTTTATTACTCTTCCCCAAAAGAATACCACTCCAACCACGGTTTTCCAGGTTTCATGTTAATCTGTGAAACTGGCCAAGCTCGCAGTGCCCACCTTCCCACAGACCTCTCCTTGCTACATGGGTTTCTCCGTGGACCCAAACGTGGCAAGGTGGCTGGTTGACATGAGTCTTCTTGGTGAAACCATTGCTTCAACACAATAGAGGCGCCATTCATATGTTGACCTATATGCATGCGTGCAGGTTGCGTTTTGCAACAACGAAGCGGCAAGGCAACAAAATTAGTCAAAGGGCACTGCACCTTTTCAGGTCCCCTTTAAAGTGCCCTTTGTTTGTTTGTGGCGTTGCAACCACTCCCAGCCTGCGTGGCTTTTGTTTTATTCCTTTGGGCTCCCAAGAAGCCACAGGTAAGGATGCGGCGACGGTGTATGCCGCCCACGCCTCAGGAATTTTCAGAATTCGCCCGCTTCTTGAAGCATATCCGATGATCAGCTGGTTTGATGTTCTATTTTGTCGGTTATACCGTGCCATGGTTAAAAGGGCTCTTTTCTTCGTAGGAAGGGTCATGGACCTCAGACAACGGGGTTGTTAGATTATCTTAGATGAAGCCTTTTGTGCGGTTTCTGGCAAAGGGTCCTCTAGGCACTGGGCGGCGGCCAAATGGATGACGGCGAGTTGTCCGAGGTGGGTCGATGGGCACATGAACACAACCACGCACGAACACTCTCCCGCACGACACACACACACACATACATACATACAGACACCTTGCGCCATCAACAACAACGACTTTCGTATTTTGAGAAGCGCATGTGCTATTTTTTTGTGAGGTGTATTTGCACGCATTGCGGTGTGGAGCCTTTGGCCCAATCAGGCCGTTACGTGTGTCACATTGTTCGCCCTGCCCGGCATCCACAGTGGCCCCGCTTCTAAGCAGTTTACCTAGTAGTTTTGTCCTTCACAGTTGTTGGGAAGTAGCAGGATCCAACACATATTTCTTGTCGTAGGCGGCTGAGGCAAGTAAGAAGTCTGCTACACGGCAACGTGATATTCGCCAGGCAGACTGAGTGCCAGTGACTGCACGGTTGTATGTAGCCAGCACGTCAAGCATCTGTCGCTCATGGGTCATTCGACATGCCAGATTGATCCAACTCACGGATTATAGTCATCCTTTTACTTCTGGCTATTGCGTTTTCAAGGACATTGCTATCATGCATCTCTTGAGCTAATACCGCTTGCCTGCATCGGTCATGATTCAATGACCCATGTGCAAAGCCGCGCCTCGACGGACTGGATTGATTGACTGATTGATTGATTGATTGATTGTTGCCCTTGTGCGGTTGACGCTTCGAAGGGCAGTGCTAAAGCTGTGGTGTCCCTTCACGCCGTGTGGACTGATGTATGTGTTTCTGTCAAAGTGCAAGATGCTTCCTGGAGGTTATATAAGGGACGAACACAGTACTTAAATGCAGTAGTCATTTTCTTATGATCATGAACTTTATTTGGTTTCCAACAACTTGTTTCGGCCCTTCTTTTTGGATGCCCAACTTGTCTCAGTATAAGAAAGACGGCAAAAGGGACCACCGTTGTTTGCTGCCGAAACCCGTGCCGTTGCAAAGATCTCCGGCGAGCAACAAATGCACACTGCCAGACCTCAGTGCAGGGCTTCCTATATTTCAACTTTTGGCTGGGTTGCTCAAGTGATTTCTTAGTTCTCCTGCCATCCTGCCACATGGTAGTCGTTTCCCTTGTTGTAGTGGCGTCCCACTACGGATTCCGGATTCCGGATTCCGGTAGGATTTGGGATCCCGCTATTTTGAACCCGGGCCAGCCTAAAGTGAGTTTCCTTCTTGTGAGGTAATGGTTAAGGGGGAAACAAGGATGCCCGTTGCTGTTGTTGGGAGGCTTAAAATGTCGATGCCACGCTATAAAGTAGCCCCGGGCTTTGGACACAAGTAATCCCAGAACTGCAAGGCGCCTTGATTTTGGGTAATGGTTTGGGCAAAGACGGCAACCTCACAGACTCACAGAGGACCCAATTCTTGAAAAAAATCATGTTGAACAAAACAATCAGCATAGACAACTAGAAAGCACACAGGGGCATGCATGTCCAATTGGGCTTGACATACCCTTCGCTGCTAAACAAATTCCCAGATGTTCTTCGTTGTGTCATAGAAGCGAAAAGTCAAAGTTTAGAAGCTGCAGCTGCGAAAGAGTCGAAGTAGAATCCATTTGAGGCTGACAACTAGCTTGGAATGGTCAGATGATTGCTGGGCCAATTCCTGCCCTGGACCAGTGAGCCACTCATTCGATTTGACAATCTTCTTAGTCCAGGCTTGGGAACAGCCTGGACATGGGCTCACTTGAATAATGAACCGTTACAAGTGGGGCTATGGTGAGGGTGGCCTAGCCTATCCCCTATTAAGCCCAAACCTTTATAGCCCGGCATAGCCCTCTATGGAGGTCTATGACTGAAGGGGTCCATGGAGCTTGTGAGACTCTTTTGCTGCTAGCGATGAGCCAAGCAAGAGCTGAGAGGCAAAGGATGCCAAGACAGTTGGTTCCTCAGACCGCTCAGGCATGCCACAGAATCAGGTGAGCATCCCTTACGCGTGGGGACAACTAGCCTTTGCCCCAGAATGATTGAATGGCGGCAAACCGTTTGAGATTGTTTGAGCATCCGGACAGTGAAACTCAGACATCCGCTCAGACACATCCAGCGGAGCCATCTTGAGTTTGATAGCCATGGCCCTGTGACTGCCATCCACGAGGCATTCAATCCTGTGGGGGGGGGGCTGTCAAAGTCGAGCAATCCACAAGGTTAGAAGGTTCGTTAGGTTTCCTTTGGTTTCCCCTTGGCACGGACCAATTGTCTACCCTTGTTCCTTCAGAGGAGATGAGGGCACTCACAACATAATATTGTTCCACAAGCTAGCATGGTGGTTCTGTCAGGTATGGTCTTCTTTGCGGCTCTTGCTATTTTCTGGGATTCCCTTCTTCGAACGGCGAGCTTCTTTTACTCCTGCGGTTGAAATAACACGTGCCAGGGTTGAAAAAGCGTGTGTAAGTTAGAAAGAAGTGTGCCAAAGTTGTTGTTTGGTTTAAACAATAACAAACAAACAAACAAACAAAACAAAACAAACAAAACAAAACAAACAACAGAAACAAACACGCAAACAAGACAAAACAAAACAAACAAAACAAGCAAAAAACAACCAACAAAAAGCTGGTTGCCCCGACCGCAGGCCATGGAGCCTACGGACCAGCTCCTCTCCAGTTCTGCGATGGGGTTTGGACCTCGATTCCGAGTTCCGACACGAAGACACAGCGACCTCGTCCGTGTGAAAGCACATCTATTCGACAGATGTAGTCCATGATTGGTCCATTGTAGTCAGCTGCCATTTGTTTGGAAGACTTGAATTTTGCTGGAGGTTTTGTTTCACCTCGCCAAAGAGGAGGACATAGTCCGTTGGAGATTGTGAAACTTGTTTCAGGTCCAATATATTGCCCAGCTGGTTGGGGTCCAACACCAATCAACCAAAAGTGTACCGGACATTGCATGTTGACAGCCGTCAGCCAGTTGGTAGGTTTCTAACTGTCACAATTGTTGCAAGCAGGGCGAGGCTCATTTCATGTGCAGGCATGTCGAAAAACTGCTTGAAGGTCTAATCTAAGGTGAGCGACTTGCAAATCTTTCAGGGGAAGAAGTCCCCTTGACCGCCAACATTACTCCGACTCAGTTTCAGAAAAATGTTTTCCCTTTGGCACCTTCAGGATCACACGAAGGGTGCATAATCGGAATTTGTATAGGTGAGGGCACATCATCGTCTTGCTTCCCTGTTTTTGTTTTCTCTTTTTTTCTTCTTCTGTTTTCTTCGGCAAGACGGGTTCCCCTGGTTTCGCGGTGGATGTTTCTTCTACTTCTCGCAGCTGCTCAAAATGGAGAAGTCCGGAGAGATGGGCATGGAGGTGCAGATCGCGGATGGCTTGGCTTCCGCCTTCGGCGGGCTGGGCTTGAACAAGGCCTTCTTCAGGCGGGGCCTGAGAAAGCGTTCGGAAGAAGGACCGTATGTTTCTTAAAGCCAAGAGCTGAAAAACTCAGTTTGTTTGGAGCCGGAAGTGACATTTGCTTGCATTATTGAACCCCCTGGGGCAGGCGTGGCCTGCCTGTAAAGGGGCTCCAAATATTTGGGTCCCTTGTTTCGACACCCGGTTCCACTCAAGACCTGATGGTATTTGGCACTCGCCAATCTTGGTGTGGCTGCTGCAGACATACACCCAGCTGCTGAGCCAAGTTCTGGCGCGCGAGTCATCCAACTCGCTGGGGCAAATTTGGGCGGCATCAGTCAATGTCATTTGTTGGGTGCAATGCGAAGCAGCAGAAAGGAAAACACTGGATGATGCATATACATGTGTGTGTATATGCAGACAGTAGCTGGGTAAATGTTGGTAAATGCATTGTTGCCTCTTCTTGGTGCCCCTGTTTGCCTGAGACATCATGCTTGAGAATATCAGCAGGAAAGATCTCAGCGGTGGCTTCCTGTGCTTGCTGATTGATGGCCCTCCTGACAATGGCTGTTCCTACATGGCGGTTGTTGCATGCGCACTAGGAGGCCAGGTGAGCGTAGGAGGCCAGTGTCAGTAACATCCATGTCAAGTGGCATAGTGCCATGTAAAGCATGATGAAGCGACAAGCACAATGTGTTCACCGAGTGGATTTGAAGCAGCGCTTGCGCATTGCGGGTAATAGCAATTGACAATACAGGCAACCTCTGGTATCCCGTCGCAGATTGGGCAGACCTCCTTGCAGATGTGGCCTCGTTGACTTTGCTTGCCCTGCGGTGTGTGGAACGTCATGCTAGCTGTGAAAGCCTTCGCTTTGAATGGATGTTGAACAGGATGGCCCCCCCTAGGCTCCGATGTTTTTGAAGATAGCTGTTTCCACCCCGCTCGCTGCAAGCTCGTTGTCCATCCCAGTGAAGTTCTGAAACCCTCAGCTCCCCCGAAGGTTCAATTGGGGCAACAGTGGGGGAGTCGCCAATTCTGTTCACCCAGCATCGCACCAGCGAGGAACTGGTTTGCTCACATGAACCTCCCAGATGACGAGATGCGAGACATTGCAAATCCCTGGAATGAGATGCAGCTGCACGTCAGCTACAAGTGCGCAGAGGCTCGGGCGAAAACGGCGAAGGGGTGGAGCCGAAAGGGACATTGACAAGTCGTTGCACGGATAAAATACTTTGAGTTGGATTAAGCTTTAAACTTTGAACCGTTTGCTGTTGGGATGGCCACGTGGATGTGAAACTTATGGCGGGGATGGTCATGAACCCTTCAATGGGGAGTTTAATGGAACCATGACTATGGCCCACAAAAGAAGTTTTGAACACTGCCCACATGCTGCGGTGATAAATAGCCCCATGTTTTGTAGGTTCCCCAAAAGGAAGCGCTCTGATCGGTGTGCGAATGGTGTTTTTCCCGGACTCTCTATTTGGCCCCCAGCGGACTTTGCTTCACTCAAAGAGGTGTTGAGCAGGGCTGTGGGAAATGGAATCCACTTCTGTGCTACAACAAGAAGGGCTTCCCAAAGACTACCCCCCCATACCAGGGGGGAGGTTTCCTTGCATCACAGAAGTGGTTGGAGAAACCCCGCTGTTCCCACCCTGGAGTGTCTCAACTGAGCGAGTTGGTCCGGTTGGCCTCTCCCGGCGCATCGGAAAACAAAGCGCCTTTCGCCAGGCGCTCTCCGTCCTTGGACTGGGCGTAGGCTGGGCTCTCAGATGCGGAGACTATCTCGCTGGTGCGATGGGCAGGGAAGGAGAAATGGAATGGTTTCCTTATGAACCACCCCAACGGGTGGTTTCCTTGAAGGGAACCCTGGGTTCATTCCCACATTCCCTGCTGAGCACCAGCAAGTTTTAGCAAGTGGAAAGCACTGGATTCTTGGGAAGTGAATCGTAGTGAGGGCCAAATACGTACACTGACTCTGTTGCGCTCTGTGCTTTTGGGCTAGTGAGCAACGTTGCGCAGAAACTCTTGGATCCGGTGTGCGGCTTAATATATATATATACATATATATATATACACATTATATTATACGTATACATACACGTTGTGTGCTATGTACAGTTACTATACATGAATATATGTAATACCCGGCTAACATTTCAGCCCCAGACTCAAACAGGCGCCTTGTTCCGTCCGCAGGCTGATTTGTTTTTTCGAGATTTTGGTTTTGGGTTTCTGTGATGTCGCAGGCATTGTTTAAGAGGCCTGGTCCTTTGCTGCGTGTTCCTTCCTGCATGTGCTTGTCAATGTCATCACTTGCATGGTTTGCGACCTTCCAATCAACACTTGCACAACTTAGCACCCTCAACAGCCTCGACAGACAATACGAGTCAGACGTTGTTTGTTTTGACTTTTTGTTTTCCAAATACAAGAGAAATCCAGCTCTTGGCGTATTCCATCGCCGCCCTAATCAACCTGCAATTTGTCCATCATTATATTTCTTGATTGGCGTGTTTTCCGTTACTGTCAGTAGCTTGTAGATTCATATATGTCTTATGCGACCCTGAAACATTTGATGTTGAGCCCCTGCCGTCAACGGCCCTTGTGGCTATTGCATTCTCGGAGACCTGTGTTGACACCATTTCACGTTTGAAAGGTTCACAACATCCAGCAACATCTCTGCTGGGAACGTCATTTGATGTGGCAAAGAACACTTTTGAAGTGAGAGAACCAACTCGAGTGAGAGCATGAGCTTCTCATAAGTATTTGCCCCTCCGAGACTTGCCAAATGAGACATGCACCTTATGCGTATTTGAGGGTTTCATTCAGGGCATTGCGTTCATTGCATCGCAAACATAGAAGGAAGCTGGACGGGTTCCGCGGCTGGACGTCCGGAATGGGGACCATGACTTGAGATATGCCGGCATTTTGCAAACAAGTTGGTGCCGATCTTGACATATTTGTTCTCAGTAAATTACGGTCATATCTTCAAGATAGGTTGAGGCCATCAGAATCATACTTGTCAAAGCAAGCGAGATATGTGTCTGCTGCAGAGAAATTGAACATGTTAAAACATATAAAGAGGCTTGTAAGACCAACTTGTAGGACTTACGTAAGGGGTGGTTCTTACTTCCATGAAATAATACATTACTATACATACATGATGTCCGGTACGTTGACACACATGAATTGCTTTATTGTGTTACGTTACCCGATGCTACGCCAAGTTACATCACATTGCGTTCCACTACATTACATTGCATCCATCCGTGCATCCATGCAGGCATGCCTACACCGACACGCACTTGCGTGTAAGACAAATGGATGCGGACCAACATCTAAATGTTCAGCTGTCCGCTGGGGATGAAGCTACGGTACTGTGGATTCGCTAAGTATGGCAAGTACGATTCCCATGTGCAACTCAGGGAACCCACATCGGGTTGTAATCAACGAGCTCCATGTGTAGCATCCGCAAGGAGCCGATTTGTGAGAGTATATTGGAGCACATTTTGGAGGTCGCCCAATGTTTGGGATTGACCGGCTTGGGTTGGCTGAGGTATCAGAATGACGAATACAGAACCAAGGTTTACCTCCGATCCATTCCAAGCCTTGGGGTTCGGCCCGATTCGCGGGGTAAACCGAGCTCCCCATGCAGGTTGCTTTCCTGGGAATGCCTTGCTTGTTAAGGAAGGGGGTCGTAGGGCCAACGAGCAACATCTTACTGGCAAAGGGTTCAAAGAGCACCAACTGGTCTTACCAAGCCGACCTTTGAACAAAATTGATCCAAGCGGTGATAGGTCTTCCCAAAGGGTGATAAAATTCATGAGTTCCAGTGGTAGGTAAACCAAACAAAAAGGTCCAATGAAGCCAACGGGTCTTACCAAGCAGACCCTATGGCAAGTCCAAAAAACAGCAACAAATCCAACAAAAGGAGGTCCAGCGAAGGCAGCGATCGCCAGGCCTCGCAGTGTCGCGGAAGCCGAACCGCCTGCGGAAGGCCGGGCGCGCCGCCTTCCTGGGAGCCTTGGTGGGCGCTGGCCCTGTGGGGGTCCTCATGTGGCGCCTCGCTGAAAAGGACGCGGCCTGCGGCAGTGGGAGGGGTCCACTTGCTGAAGTTTTTGTTGTCTTTGTTGGTGTTTCTTAATGTCCCTTGTTGGTCTCTTTAAAAAGCACCTATTTATCACTACTGGACATATTTTATGTATTTTTTCCAGAGGGGTCCCCAGTTTAAACATCACCGTTTGAGCCAATTGAGGGCACTCCAGTGGACAAGGATTTGCGACCGCAAGCCGAAGTTAGATAAATGTCCTCTTGGGGTGATGTTTGAGTGGGAAATAGGGGGAACCCTGATGTAGCACCCAGCTTTGCATTGAAGAATGCAAAGAGTGTGCAATCCAACTGGGTGTTAAATAGCAAATGGATCATTGATCATTCTTGTCCAAACCCCAGTTGCTTGCTGGTTCTCGGGGAATTTCCTTTGCTTTGGGCATGAACCAGAAGGATCCCCAAGAAAGCCAGCGAGATTAAGTTCTGGGTCATTCCTCATTCTTTGCCGATAGCCAGCAAGTAATGGGAGCGCCGCATTGATCAACTGCCGGATGCATATGGGGGGAGTTATCTTCAAAACTGATTTGGATACATATGTGAAATGAGACTCTGCCAAATAAATTAGCCTGGGGTTGATTGATGAATACAGGGTCAGCCAGGTTTGTCCGTCCGGGTTTGTTTACCACGCATCCGCCAGAAGCCAAGTACAAACGATCAATTTAACATCCGAGCGGTGGGTCAACGACTTATTGGCTAAGGAGTGGAAAAGCCCGCTCCTTGAACGATGAGGACATCTACGCGCGTGCCTGAGTTGACTTTGGCAGAGCAGCAAATGGCAGACCTCTTGACAGCAGATTGGAGTGGTTTGGCCATCATAGATGAAGCCGCTTGCTGGATGCTTTTGGAGGCCCTGATGTCATATTGTGCTTTTCGATCAGGCTCCCAATACAGTTCACCATCTTGGCAACCCGAGCGCTTTGTGCAGAGCCGTGTCGACCCTTTTTCCATCGCTCAGGACAGGGCTTACCGCGTCAGGTACAACCGCAACCAGATTCGCATCGACAATGCCTACAAGGCCTCAGCACAGCTGGGCCTGGTCGGAGGGCTGTTGATGACCAGGAGAGGGCTTGACATCTTCGGAAGCGGGTCCTGCACCGAGGCATGACCAAAAATGAACAAGTCGACCCACCCCGAACTCTTAAACAGAGCATGGGTGAAGCAAAACCACACTGCTCTGGGCATATGGTTGCTTTGGTGCTGCTCTTTTTTTTGGGTGGGGGCGCGAAGAACGTGTTTTTGCTCACGTACCAAGAAAGAAAAGGCGCAGTGGCTATCTTCAACCAGGAGCTTGTCGGGCACGCTGGCGGATATCGGCCTGGTGTCGGTGCTGGGCGTGCTGGGCAGCATCTCGTACATCGCCTATGCAAAGCCGGACAAGCAGAGCTGGTGAGGCGATGGTGCAGATTGACACGAAACCCAAAACTGGGAAATGTTATCTGGTAGGAAGCCATTTACCCATGGCATGGCACCTGACAGGGCTTCCTTCAAAAGGAAACATATGTGTATATATATATATATATGTATAATTATATATATATATATATCCCCTCTTACCCTCCCGCAGGTGCCATGTTAGTTGGAGTATGAAAACATGCCAACATAGCGTTGAAGCCGTTTTAAAGAACTCCAAAGAGGGTACCTTAGCAAAGCGCACAACTCCTCATGTCCACCTTTCAACTAATTTCCAGCCCCAACCTCAGGGCCACCGCGAAGAGCCGCTCTACCATGTGGCTACTTGGCCGATGTCATCGAGTCGAAAACTGCAGTTTCTTATGGGGTCCTTCTGCTGTCATTTCTGCTCTTGCCCATCTAAGGATCGGAAGTGTTCAGCTTCGAAGGCTTGCACTTCAAGATCAGCGCGAGCGAGGAGACCGTCCTCCAAGAGAATGAACTTGGCTTGATTATGAGTGAGAGGCATTTGCATAGTTTTTTATGGGACAGTCCTTAGGACTGCTTTTACTCTCTCAGTTTTCCAAGCCGCAAGGAAAAAAAGCCTGCTGACCATGTACGCCTGAGTCTGCTTGCATATCAAGCTCATTAAGTTTCCTTGTGCTATACTGCATCCATTGCAAAGCTGGGCAACTTTCTGATATTCCAACCCCATGATCCACATTTACTATGGCTGCAGTGTGTGGTCTCAGCTCTGGCTCCTTAGTTTGACCCCGCAGTGTGTAACTAATGGCTGAAGTACTATTAGCCCAACTCCCAATGGAGGCTATTAACATACTGCTTGCATCTCAAGCTCATCAAATTTCCGTGTACTCTGCTGCAGCCATTTCAATTTGAGGTAACTTCCTGATACTCCCTTCTGCTCCAATCATGGCATCTGTGCCTCCTCATCGTGCTGAGTCGCTGGCTCGTTCCTTCGACAACGCAAACCTGGACGGCAACTGCACATTGGAGGAAGCCATCGCCCACACCGACGGCATGAAGATCCTTTACCTGGAGAAGCCAATGGTGGTGAACAAGGAGCCCGGTTCCATTAAGCTAGGCGATTTGCCAGCTAAAATGGAAATCACCGACTCCGTGAAAAAGAAGACGCAGTTCCTCGATGTCATTGCTGACCACGAAGGGCCTATTGACTTGAATGCGGTAGAGACAATGTTCCTTCAACAACGGTATGCCGACCTACCCGAGCCCGTGCGCATGAAGGGGAACTTCCAGGCCCCCTACAACATGCAGATTTTCATCATCCCCAAGGAAGGGGGCAAGAAAGACATCATTAAGCACATCAAATTCCTAGAAGGTGCAAAGGTCCTCCACAGCTCCATCATCTCTATGTGCCAGGGCGTTCCACTCGAGATCGACTTGCAGGGCAAGTACCGCGATGGTGGTCGAGGACTACAGTACATGCTCGAGGGGCTGGGCGGCTTCCAGGTCCGCTACCAGAAGCTCGTGTCCGCCGGTGCCTCGAGCAAAATGCCCAAAGAGACGGAGGACATCCGCAAGGGCTTCGCCTATATCCGTCAGTTTGGCCCGGAAGAAAACTCCGACGGGCAATTCACAGTGTGGACGGAGGAGCAGGTCAACGATCCGAACGGCCCGCTCCACAAGTGGGACAAGGGGACCATCAAGGAGTTCCTGAGGTGCCTCGCGGACCAAGGCTCTCAAGCTAATACGATCAAGGAGTGGCCTCTCACCTTCAAGAGCATCACGCCGTGGGCTTTGAACACTATCCTTGCACCGATTCTTCCTCATGTGATGTCCCACTCCGTTATCTGGATTGGCAAGTCTCAGGTGGGTAAAAGCCCGGTGTCCTACACCCTCTCATCTGTGGTGTCCGCATATTGGTTGATTCAGGAAGAGAAGGAGGGCAGCCCTTGCTTTCAGACATGCAACCACCTCGACTACTTCCGCAAGGAGAAGGGCAGGCGGACGAAACCGAGGGTGTTTGATGATGGCAACCTCAACCTGGAGCATCCCGCAGGTGTTAAGGCAGTGACGGAGGTGGACGGCGTCGACAGGAAGACAATGGCAAGATACAACGCGTCCTCGTACGCGAAGAATCAGCTATGCCAGATTTGCAGTAATCCCTATGACAGGACTGCAGAGCCGCCGATGGACGCCAATTCGACTCAGGACACCGTGACCTTCGAGCAGTTCTACAAGATCGTGCGCCCCTCCTTCCACAGGGACTTCGATGAAGAGGACCTTGTCGGTGTCTTCAAGCGATCCACCTTCATCGTCTTCACCGATGTGGGCATGTACGTACGTGTGCCAGGCACAGACCGCAAACCCGTTCCCCGGTATGCCTGGCCAGAGCGGGATATTGGCATGATCTCTCCATCTGCCCGACCCCTTTTGGCTGCCTACAAGCGCGGTAACCTCTCTCACTTGCCGGCAGATCATGACAAGGACATGCAGTGGAGTTTGAACTTGCTGCAGGCTGCGCTGGATGGCGAGGAGGTCCGCTATTGTGCGACCACCCGTGGGAAAGAACTGTTCTCAGGAAGGGAGTACGTCATTGAAGATCGACCAACACTCGCGGGCATTGAGGGCAAGACCAAGTACTACCTGGATGCTGGCGCTGCCGTCGACGAGCCGCCCACTAAGAAGCTTCGATCTGTGAAGTCCTCTTCCAACTTGCTCAAGGAGATCAAGAACGAGAATGCGCAGGATGCCAAAGACGAGCCGAAGGACGAGGATGAGCAGAAAACAAAAGAAGAACAGAAGGAGAACGAAGATGCGCAGGATGCCAAAGACGAGCCGAAGGACGAGGATGAGCAGAAAACAAAAGAAGAAGAGAAGGATGAGGACGTGCAGGGTATCAAAGAAGAACCAGAGGAGACGCATAAGGTGCACATCAAGCAAGAGCCAGTGGATCCCTCCTACTTTTCCAAGCCATTGAACCTGCGCCCTCTGGTGATCAACCTGTCAGACACGTCTGAGGATGCAAGTGACCCAGCCTCTGCTGCACCGGCTGCAGCTGATGCGGTGGACCCTGTGGAGAAGCTTTCTGACCCTACAGCTCCTCCAGCAGCCGATGTGGTGGATGAGACCAAGGTCCTTGTGCCTTTGCCGGCTTCTTCTCCTGATGTGGTGGACCCTATGGACGAGATTCCCGACCAGTATGACATCGAGGCATACCGAACCCTTTCCCAAGAACTCGCGGATGCCATGGACATTGACGACAACTGAGCCGCGTGTGAGCCGCACTCAGCGGATTTTGTTCTAGATAGAAATATAACCCCAATAGAGACATGGAGCTTGGCTAAAAAAACATTAGGTCTCCAGTGCCATCTTGCTTGCACATGTTGCTTGGAAGCGAATCGCATTGATCGTTCACGCAGCCATCTGCTTCAATCGCCTTGATCCTTTGTAGTTGATCTTGCCCATCATGCCAAAGAAGGTCATGAAGTCCGTGAAGGCCAAGTTCCCAGATCCTAAGCGGGGGAAGTGGCGCGTGCAGCGAAGGCCTGCCTCAAAGAATCCTGCTCCGGTGCCATATGTCCGCCATGGCATGCCCACTACCAAGAACAAAGGCCACAGAGCGCGCTGGGGGCGTTCGATTTTGACTTGGGAATCTTTGACTGGACAGCGTCTCCACAAGCAGCTCCACAAGGACAAGATCCTCACAGACTGGGAAGGCAGAACTTGCCCTCGATGTGGCAACGGCGTAATGGGGCCCCTGAAGTATTACCATGACAAGAAGATTTGGGCGTACCGGTGCAAGAAGCGTGCCTGCCACAAGCAACTTCAGCCTCATGACTACCATCCCATCTTCTTCATGTCTGCTGGCAATTCTTCAACTCCACTTCACAAGCAGGTGGCGGTCCTCTTCTGCGCGGTGGTGGGGGTCTCGAGCAATGCGGCGGATATGGACCACAAGCCAGTGGAGCGCATCTACCACAACCTGGAGGTCGCTCGCTCGCAGTACGTCGCCCAGAAGGAGAAGGACATTGTCTTCGGCGGGAAGTGGGAGGACGTGGAGGTGGACGAGGTCGACATTGGCAAGTTGACCGACGAGAGCGTGGCGGGAAACCTCAACACGAAATGGGAACAGTGGGGTGGACTCGTGGAGCGAGGAAGGCCATCCTCGCTGGTGCTCTTCAGGCTCAACCCCATCCTCACCAAAAAGAGATCTCCGGGGCCAGGTCCCATCAGGAAGAGGGACTGGCAGCCGATTGCGAAAAAGCACATCGCGGGCCGGAAAGTCATCCTCCACAGCGATGGGGCCAGAGCCTACAAGCTCAGGTTGCCGGACGTGAGGCATTGCAACGTCGTGCACAAGAAGAAGCGCATCGTCATCAACGGCAAGGCAAGTAACTCTGACCTAAACTGCTTTAACTGCCTCTTAAGGGATCTACTTGATTCTGTTATTCCTGTCTGTCAGGCCGTTTGGGTGAAGCCCCACTACACCAAGCAGTACGACGTCAAGCTGCCGGACGGGAAGAAGGTGCGTGTGAAGAGCGGCACCCAGATCATCGACCGGTTCTGGAACACCCTTCGATCTCACCTGAAACACACGAATAGAATTCCCGGCAGTCAGGTTCTCTTGCGAAAGCTGAGATCCGCACAGTTTGAATACTGGCATCGCCGCGCTAATATGTGGGAGGTGACCGGCCAGATGCTGCAGGCACTGCGCAAGCAGTGATTACCGGATATGCGCTCGAAGGAAAAAGGCAAGAAAAATGCAAGCCAGCTCGTCGGAGTGACAAACATCTGCTACTGCCTTCCCACATCCACAATTTTCAAAAAACAGTACAGCACTTTCTGCATGCTTAAAAGTGCTGTACTGTCCCTAAAATCCAGGCCTTGGAGGCAGAAAGTGCTGTACTGTCCCTAAAAAAACCTAAAAAACCATTCCAGAAACAGTCTTGAGCACACAAACCTCCTTCTGGCAAGGAATTTTTGGTTTTTTAGGGACAGTACAGCACTTTTTTTGGTTTTTTAGGGACAGTACAGCACTTTTGAGCATCAGCATGCAGAAAGTTCCAGGCTTTGGAGGCTGAAAGTGCTGTACTGTCCCTAAAAAAATTTAAAAAAAAAAAAAAAAACATTCCAAAAACAGTCTTGGGCACACAAACCTCCTTCTGGCAAGGATTTTTTTTGGTTTTTTAGGGACAGTACAGCACTTTTTTGGTTTTTTAGGGACAGTACAGCACTTTTGAGCATCAGCATGCAGAAAGTGCTGTACTGTCCCTAAAATCCAGGCTTTGGAGGCTGAAAGTGCTGTACTGTCCCTAAAAAACCAAAAATATACCAAAAACAGTCTTGAGCACACAAACCTCCTTCTGGCAATGATTTTTTGGTTTTTTAGGGACAGTACAGCACTTTTTTGGGTTTTTTAGGGACAGTACAGCACTTTTTGCATGCTCATGCTCAAAAGTGCTGTACTGTCCCTAAAAAAACCAAAAAAAGTGCTGTACTGTCCCTAAAAAACCAAAAAAAGTGCTGTACTGTCCCTAAAAAATCAAAAATTCCTTGCCAGAAGGCGGCTTG
Organism: Effrenium voratum; assembly: GCA_963377175.1. NCBI lineage: Eukaryota > Dinophyceae > Suessiales > Symbiodiniaceae > Effrenium > Effrenium voratum. The sequence continues at coordinate 527,747 of CAUJNA010000047.1, read as the reverse complement.
AGACTGTTTTTGGAATGGTTTTTTGGGACAGTACAGCACTTTCAGCCTCCAAAGCCTGGATTTTAGGGACAGCACTTTCTGCATGCTGATGCTCAAAAGTGCTGTACTGTCCCTAAAAAAACAAAAAAGTGCTGTACTGTCCCTAAAAAAACAAAAAAAGTGCTGTACTGTCCCTAAAAAACAAAAAAAGTGCTGTACTGTCCCTAAAAAACCAAAAAAAGTGCTGTACTGTCCCTAAAAAAGTGCTGTACTGTCCCTAAAAAACCAAAAAATCCTTGCCAGAAGGAGGTTTGTGTGCCCAAGACTGTTTTTGGAATGGTTTTTTAGGTTTTTTCGGGACAGTACAGCACTTTCAGCCTCCAAAGCCTGGATTTTAGGGACAGTACAGCACTTTCTGCTGCTTCCATAAGTTCCATCTGCTCCCTGCTAACTTTTTTTCCAGAAGGCTGTCCACACAAACCATCTGTAAGCATCTGCTTCAAGTTGCCTAACATCTGTCCATCAAGAATGTCGCAATCTTTGACTAATCTACTCATCAAGAATGATGCTTGTTTTTGACCCAAGTTTCCAGGATCAGAGTCTGATCCTGGAACAGGTGGTCAAAAACAAGCATTTTACATGTGTTTTTCCAGTGTTTTTTGCTTGCAAGAGGCAAAATGTGGATCATGGGGGGGGGGTGACCATATATATATATATATATATATGTATAATTATATATATATATATATATATATCCCCTCTTACCCTCCCGCAGGTGCCATGTTAGTTGGAGTATGAAAACATGCCAACATAGCGTTGAAGCCCTTTTAAAGAACTCCAAAGAGGGTACTTAGCAAAGCGCACAACTCCTCATGTCCACCTTTCAACTAATTTCCAGCCCCAACCTCAGGGCCACCGCGAAGAGCCGCTCTTCGGGTGTTACGGTGTACTAGATTCGATGTCCGGCTGAGATATTTTTTTCGATTTCATCCGGTCAAATTGAAAGTTGGTCTCCCTTGGTGGGGTGATGTTGGAAGGCCATGTACAAGGAACCCATCAGATCAGTGGTCACCCTGAATCAGTACATTGCCCAGAGTTCGGCAAGATCCACTATATGCCTGTTTAAGCAAGCCTGTAAAGTGCATGTCTGTGAGTGTATTTGCGTGTGTTGGCTTGTTTTCTTTGATGCCTGCGTGCCCCCCTTGTTGGCTGATCTTCCAAGTTAGCCGAGGGCTGTCCCGAGCACGCGAGGTTTGCCGGGCCCAGCCTTCCTGGAGGTTGGCGCTTGGAGCGAGCGAGCGCGTGCAAGTTCTGCTGCCATGGTCACAAATGTCGCAGCCAGGAGCAGCTGGCCGAATGCATGGGTATGGGTCAAAACTAAGCCACCAGGGGATCGTAGATTGTGGTCCATGTTTCCATTTACCAGGGTTCCATGTTGGGTGCTTGTTTTTGACCCACAGCCACATCACTTTCTTGAGTGAAAAAAAGAAATGCCCTTTGTTAGATGAACTCATTGTTGCTTCGTGTCACGTGGAATTCCGCGTTTCCAAACGCTAACACGTTTTGCCGCATGTGTTGTTCATTAGGAGCAACATGTCACATTTGTCCGATGGAAACAAAAGGGCAGGGAACATGATATTTTTGCCCAGATCCCTGGTCACTTCAATTGCAAGAAGCATCCCTTGGGGGTGAGCATGGCAGTTCGCAGGGCCCAACAAAGCCTTAGTTCCAATGTTCCGTCCAAGAGCTTGGAGGTGGGCGCAGAGATGAGCTCAAGCTTGAATCATTTAGAAAGGTTATCTTCACAGTTCCTGGCATGTGTTGTCCTTGGTTCTGTTGTTGCAGTCTATTAGTGGCTGATAGTGGCTGTCTGCAATCAAAGTTTGTGCTAGTGTTCCCAGGATTTAACAGCTTAGCGGTCCATTGTATGAGTTGTTTTCTCCCCCAGTTGGCCCCCCAATGATCAGGCCGGACGATCCATTCAAGTATCTCATCTGTCTATCGGTGACAAGCTCAGTGTACGTGCTAGAATCCCTAAGCAAGCAATGCTTGGCACAATGACTGCTTTGCTTCTATTTCAATAGGGAATGCAACTGCGGAATGTGGGTACCGGGAATCTTTCTCATTACCTGGCTCGTTCCAAATCAATCGCGAGTCCTCATGCCAGATGATGGTTGTTTCCCTTGTTGTACGTGGTGGTGTCCCACTACGCGTTGCTGAAAAATGCGACCCCCCCCCCCGTTTTGAACAACCCAATCTACACCGCCCGTTGCAGATGAAATCACCTAAGTACGCACGGAGTTTTTGCAATCGCGGCCTTTCAGATCAGATTTCTGGCTTCCACCCCTCGCTCGACCTTTTCAAGTTGCAGCGGGTTGACTTGCAGGACGGTTGGGCACTTGAAGAACAGGTGAACCAGGCTCTTGGTACACGTGCGTGTGTGTGTGTGTGTGCTTTTTGAGGGCCCCTTTTTTGAATTGGTTGAAGGGGAAACCAGAAGGCAACCCATGACTTTTGGGCTTCCCCTACTACTATGAGACATGTGCTCATTTATCTCCAATCCCAGCAAGCAGCCAGACGCTGGATGTCCGTGCAATCCGCCTGCCGACTCGGACAGTCTTAGGGAGCGCTCGCTGATTGGAGATTTGAAGATTTAATAGGTCGTCAAGCTTTTAAGGGGCCAGCATGGCCCCATGTGCCTGTCGAGATGGTCGCTCTTAGCGCGTGGGCAAAAAGTCCTATGGACAGCTGACAGCATCCACTGTCATGACTGCGACTTGTCATGTATAATTGGCAAAAACTGAAGGGAACATGTACGTCAAGGGAGGTCTTCGCAATTATTGGCATGGATTTTACTTACGTTTGTTTTCATTTCTTAGTGGCGGGCCACAGAGAACAAAGTATTTGCGAGCAGAGCACAGGATAGCACGGGTGTGAAAGAGGCAATTTTGATCTTGGTTACATGCAAGGTGTCCTTTTGGGTTGTTTTGGTGGAAGAATAGATGGCTGGTTTACCTGGTGGTTTAATCGTCTACCCGGGCCATCTAGTTGCCCTAAAGGCTACATGCGGTTCGTTTTGGCTGGATTTCCTTGGCGGAAGCGGACTGAGGGGCCCAGATCCAAACTGGGTGGACACCTTCACCAGTGCCATCCTCTCCCAGGCGAGGTTGCTGTGTTGGACTCGTGGACTCCACCCCTTGTTCATATCCCTCAGTTGCCTATGATTATCTTCCCCTTTTGGGTAATATGAACATCAGCAAGCCTTTGGTGGTCAACCCAAACATGTAAAATGGGTGTGTACACCCAAGAGTGCTCTGTTTTGCCAATGGTTTTGTCTACAGTGGGTTTCGAACACAATGGTCCTGAAGCTGCTGGCGCGGCTGGTTGGATCCTGCACCGCGCCCCTCCCCAAGCCCACTCCGCATTTCTCGGATGCAGCCGGATTGATCTCTGACTTTCCCGATTCCCGTTTTGCGTGCGATGTTGCGATCTCCTTCCACTCTGCCAAGTGAAGTAAGGTGACGAATGTACTTCTTGATGCTGATCTTTCTAGGGCTGCACCGCACAAGGTCAAAGGCTGGATGTAAGAATCTAAGATGGTTTCCACTATCCCCAAGCCCCTAACCCCAGGGAAACACAGGGTGTGTGCCCCTCGTATGGTGGCTATATAGTGGCTGAAGCAAACAAATGTTCGTTTGGCCATGTACTGGTTTACTGTTACTGGGCAAAACTAAAAGGTCAAACTGCCAAAAGTAGCACAGGTCTTGCTGTTTTCGTAAAGTAAGAAGTGACACAGCCGAAAGAGAGACTGTTTGCATCTGTTTGTGCTATTTACTGTTTTTTCCTTCACGGGTCGCTGGCCGATGTGAGAAACGCTTTACTTGTTGGAGGGCATTTTGCCTTTTTCGCTTTGCTGTCTTCTACGAGGCGGAAACCCTAGGATTGACAAGCCATTCCACATTAGAATCAGCGATGCTTAACTATCCAAACTAATATAATATGATGCTATGACTAGACTGAGGCAACCGTGCTACTAAACACTTTTGCTTTACTCAACTGTGACTGGACTAGGAACCCAACAAATAAACACAAGCACGACCAACGCAACTAAAAGCAGCAATGCTCAAGCTAATACACTCAAGTACCACTGTACCAATACGAATCGCATGCCTGTATGTTGCCTGGGTTACTTGCCAAGGTTGAATTGACAGACTGCTGATCCAGCATAATGCATTCTCATTTCGCTGTTTGCAATAGCATGCCACTACAGCAATCCGTATGAACACGCGTGTGCACCTACCTTTTGCGGCTAGGGGGGATAGCACTTGCATAATATATATATATATATGTACATATCTATCACCTGTGTAAAATGTATGATCCGCAGGTACGAACTTCTAGTTTCGATGGGGAGCCAGACGAAAGGTGCCCAACATGGCCATGGATTTTATGTACGAGTTTCTGTCCTGCATGTCCAGTAGTCTGCGGTCCATTTGGGAAGGGTGTGGGTGCTCGCACAATTTCGCACAACCAGTGGTTGTCAAATTTCCCATGTCAGGGCAACAGTATTGACCCATCCATCCACCCAGCCACCCATCTACCCACCCCTCCATCCACCGCGTCTCTGGGGCCATACAGCCTTTGACGGGGAAAAGTTCATGGGGGCTAGGGAGGGGAGGGGCTCCCTCCCCCTCCCCTCCCTCCCCCCCAGCCCCTCCCCTCCCCTCCCCTCCCCTCCCACCCCGCCCCTCATGAAAAGTTGTGTTTGTTTTCCCCGGTTCAGGACTACGACCAGGCCAGGGAAGTGCTCCGCTCCGCCATCGCCCGGGGCCAGAACCTCGACATGCACGCGGCTCTGCACGGTGCTGGTGCGCCAAATCAGGGTTGCCTCTATGGAAATTTCAGCTTACCAGCTGAATTGAATCAGGTGATATCTTGGGGTACAATATATGTTTTTTTGTTTCTTCGTTTATATATATATACACATACATATTAACATATATATATATATATATACAAATATATTGAGATTTACGCCAGTAATACGCGCAGAGCGGTGAACCTTTGTTGTTTGGCCTGCCTTTGGATCACCTCTTGACGAGCATGGTCCGGGCGCGACAGGTCTTGCCACCTTCGGGAAGTTCATTGTGAGCCCCTGGCTCCCTTGAAGGTAGTTTTTTTTGGTAGGACAAGAGTTCGTAAATATTTATAAACTTGTCCGGATTTTATTTCGAATTGTCATACTTTATAAATTGTGTGTGTGTGTTATAAATAGATAAAGCAATATGCCCAGGATGAATATATATATATATATATATATTTGTTGGGAGTCTGGGGCCGTTTGTTTGTTCAACCTTGGACGGTGAAGTTCGCGCTCCTGTAGCCAAGCACCTGCTGCTAGCGGACAAGGCAGCCACAAGAGTTCAATATGGGATTTGCATTCTAAGCAAATAAACGGGAACCCAGGATGAACAATCTCTGGGTTGATTGAGGGGGGGTTGCATTTCAGAAGGGATGCTTTTCTTTTGGAAGGAACACCCCGGGAAAATCCATCAGGTTGATGCCCGGCGTCGGCTGTAGCATCGAAAAGTCTTCGAAAGCAGAAGTTCAAGCAGCGAGATTAATGCAACTGCCCTAAAGAAGCCACAGCCACAGGCCAAGTCAGCCTGAAAAACGCAACTCAGGGTGGTGAACCTTGCATCTACCTACAAGGGTCACAACCCCCCACATGCTCACATATTGCCCCGGCCTAGGCTTGCAATTAAACAGAATCCAAGGGCACCAACCCCCGTTTTAGGTCCATTTTAGTGTGCCCGTACAACAAGTACCTGGGTCTGCAGTACATTTGAGCCGCACTAAAACCCTGAGCAGCTCCTAGTAAGGGAGATTTCTGTTCGCAATTGCGCCGCTGGTTCTGGGTAGAATTGGGGGGGGTATTTGGGTCCCTTCAAGCGAAGATTTTGAAGGGTGCTCTTCTTTTTTTTTGGGGGGGGTTGTGCCTTCAAACCACCATAGAGGGTAATTTTGAGGATGTCACTTTACGAACCTGGTTTAAAGGGACCAAAAGCAGACCGCGTTCCGAGGTGTCAGCTCCTCCCTGGCAGAGCAGTATGGCAAGGCCTGATGAGTTCGTAAAATGACATGAACCCAAAGCCTCAAACATTGATTGCTTTACATAAATAAAAAAAGGATTTCCGGGGTTCAGGTTGATTTGCAGAGTACCCTCCAGGTACCGCCTTCCGAGACTTTTCCATTGGTCTTTTCAGTTTCCAGGGTAGGCTCTTGAAAGAAGAATACGACAAGCAAGTGGGCTCATCGCAGAATACAGGAACCTCCAATTTTCCCCAAGCAGGGACACCCTCAAAGAATACCAGCACACGGGCCTGAGACCTGAAGATTGCCTAAGGTCAGTGGGCGAGTCGTCGAGTCTGACGTGCAAGTCATGGAACGAAGCCCACAGAGGAGTTTGGTCATTGATTATGTCAAGCAAACAGAGTGCGCAGCGTTCTAAAACCGTGCAAGGAAAAGCAATAGTCGTGAGGAAAACAGTGTTCCAAGCTGTTCTGCTTTTGCTGGGTTGCAAAGCCGCAAAAGGTCTGGCGAAAGGCTTTGTCATGATTCCACTGACGAAAGGTCACGTAAGTTGCATTGGGGCGCAGCTTCGGAAGCCCCACGAAAGGTTGCGAAAGTGATTTGATTCGGGTGACTCCCGCACAATGACTTGGTAAATACAACGCTCAAGAGTATTCCCATCAAGCGCTTTTCGGCGTTGTGCCTCTTGGATCCAGGGGCTGCGCACAGTTGGATTCCTTTGGAGTTAAGCAAGACATAGCCATTGGGCAACTGAGGCTTCGTGGCTTTAGTCAATATATTGACGAAAGTGAGGAGCCGAAGAAGTGGCGAGTGGGGACCTGTTTGGTCGGTCATGTTTGTTTGGTCAAGGCTTGAAAAAGATAGGTGACGTGGAATCATGGCAGAAAAATATAGAAAAATAGGGTTGGGGGGGTGCTTCTTGTGAGATCAACTTTCACTTGTTCCAACCAGTACTCTCTCCGTCCGTTCCTCAAGTAATAAATTATAATGTGCCACTCAAATTGCAAGCTCGAGTTGCTCTCAGCAACCTGTCAAGGCCATGCATTCCTGTTTGGCTGTGTGTCAAAACTGGCCCTTGGCATGCTTCAAACAGGATCCACCATGAACATCGGCCCCAGGTTCAACTGATGTCAGCACAAGTGCGAGCCAAAGTGAATCCGGGCCTCTTTACCCCCTAGCCAGCCCCAAATTCCTTTTTGCTTTAGGGTCTTCCTTTAAAATAAAGTTCCTAACTGGGTGTTTCCCCCATGAACCAATTCAAGATTCCAGGTGCTCGAGGAATTCCTGCAGCGGAGGGACGAGATTGAGAACCCAGCCTCGGCGCCAAGACACGACAGGTAGGTCGGTTCAAACACGCTGGTTGAATCCAGGGTAATTCTTTTCTGGGCCATTTCTTCTATTCTTGCCGTTTGCTATTTCAGTTTTGCTTTTCTGTACATCACCCAGGTTTCGCCGGAAATGCGGAGCATGTGTGCCTTAGAGTCATTGCATTTTGAGGGTTCTCATAAAATTACTTGAAAACCAGGTCTTCGCCAGGCCGGCGGATGAGCTTGTTTTTGCCCAGGGCGTATTTGATCGATTGGATAATCCCGGTTCTGGATGTTGATGCGGGGCCAGGGACATCCTAGCTGTTGCATTCCCACAAAATGGGAATCCGCAGAGCTACCACCTTGCAGCTTGGTAGTGAGGCCTTGTGTTCTTGTTTGGGGCACGCGGTACCCTTGACGGCCACTTGTTTCGAGGGCCAAGCAGGTTGTTTGCTACCGAACATACCAACAGTTGCAAAAAGACCCTTTCTGAGGTGGTGCTGGGGCAGTTCGAGCTGTGCATCGTAAGGCCAACCGATCGATGCTCTTCGCACGGCGGTGTGTCCCAGCTTCAAAAAGGGGAGCTTCGGAAATTCGCGGAAGCTCTGACAATGGGGTATTCCTTTGATTTGCGTTGGCGCCATCTCAAGAAACGGAATTGTTTCCAACAGGATACCTAGGCCCATGGGCCCGTTGACTGATGGGACCTCTCGCTCTGCCGAGCCCCTCGCGATACGGCTTCAACTCCCAGTTTCTTTCGGATAGATTTGGCCATGGGTCTGCACCCACCCCACAATGGTACCATTGGTTTTGACCCACAGCCATTTGGCACTGATGGATTTGCCGATGATTGTTTGCTGCTTGAAGCAAGTTCAACTTGTCACCCTGCACCCTGCAAGAGGCTTGTCCGTCATAGAACACGGAAACCCCAAATTGTGTGGCATCCCTTTGGCTTCAACAGAAAAGGGTAGCCATCAAATATGGTCGCGTCACAAACCCCATAAAAAAGGCTATTTCCTCTTTCCAAAGGGGGGGCTGTGCACTTCCACGTTTGGCAGTGAAATGCGGTCATAGTGATTGCCACCTGTTCAGGGGCCAAATTGACAAAAGCTGCCAGGGACAGCATCAACAGCACGGGCCGCGCTGCGCTTAGTGTTGAAAGCTGGGACCTTGTGTGGATGTCTGTTGTATTTTCAGGTTCACCTAATATTGACCAGGCGTTGCCATGTCTACATGAGCACCTCAAAAAGTAATGGTAGTCCATTGTTATTCTGGGGGAAGGACGAGAGGGGGAACACTCCCAAACCAGCCAGGTGGCGCACAATTGTCCCATGTCCTCTTGGGAAAGCAAGTGAAGTAACTTTGTTCAGGGCTCATATCAGGCTTCGGCAAAGAGAAAGCTGGGAGACACTGTCAAGCTATTTTTGCGGCGGGGTTAATTGCCCACAGTAGAATGGATGTTTCATCCAAGCACGTGGGATGTCCAGATGCTGGGGACACGGTCCCGCCAACGTTTCCAGTTGTCCATGGTCCATTTGGGAGGGGCATGGGGGGCATGGGGGACTCACCAATTCTCCCACAACCGGGGACTCAGTAAATTGCCGATGTCTGGGAGGGCAACTGCAAGTTTATGACCTTCCAACACACGCAAATGGAACCTGAGAGACCTGGAACATTGACCTAACGGCTTAAAGGGACCGCTACTCAGATGTCTCTTTCGGAAACTAGTATACTGGCCCAGCAAAATTCAATAGGGGTGGGGTGCTTCAAACCCCACCTCATGGGGCAATATGTTTGGTCACTTAGCCCCTGAATCTCAGCCGAATCTCTTGGAGGTTCACTCTTTGGACTCTTCGGTATCGGCAACCGCCTGGTTCCTGGTTTGCAGATGACACTTCTAGTCTTTGTTTTTGTTCAGGGAAGCTAAAGGGACAACCCGGCCATTTTAAGAGACACCCATCTGGGATGATGCAGACACGTGGGGCCCCCCGAACGGAACGACACCGGCCCAGGCGGCCTCTTCGTGCCGGGCTACCAGACCTGGGGCTGCCAGCTCTGGAAGCAGCGGCCCTTGGCGCCCGCAGCCCAGCCGGCGCGAACGCGCGAACGCGCGCGTCTTCCATTCGGTTTCAAGAGAAGCGGTCCGGAGGTCCGCGCAGTCGACATATGGAAAGAGGGAGACATGGAACGCGGTTGTGTTTTCGTTGGACAATTCAGGACTTGGTGGTGGTCGATGACTCGACTTATTTGATTGATGTCATTGATTTGATCTGTTTTCCTCTCCAAGCTTCGATCCAAGCTTGGTTTCAGTTTGTCGCACGGCCTGCAACCAAGGCAGATGTCGGGAGTGCCTTACACCAGGGATACCAATTTAGCAACCAGGCATTTGGCCTCAATTTGCTTCCAGGGTGGCTTTCGTTGCGTACCCTCTTCCTAACAGGAGGGTCTTGGAAGACTACCGTTCGGTCGTCGCATCCTTCTCCACTTCCAAGAATGGACAAAAAGGCATCCAATACAGAAACCCACGGCAGTTCTGACAGTTCTCTTCAAGTCCATTCTTTCTGGGCCACATCCGGTGGAATCCCAGTTCGCAATCGGCGGGAATTTCCCGAGGCCCAGTATTTTTGGTCAAATCCAAACGAGGGTACTGAGGGCCAACACGAGTGAACGCCCATGATGAAGATCTCATTGAGGGATTCCTCATGTTTGGTTTGTGAATAATCGTGACTTGCCAAGATCCCTTGACTACCAAAGCTTGCAGTTGCCATTATAGCCGGTGAGCCGGGAAAACCATCATGCCGCGATATGCCCAAACAAAAGGTATCACGCCCGGGGTTCCCACTTCAGTGCAGCTATGGGGAAAGCGAACCCATGAGGACGGCTCCCTACATAGAGATTCGCTTTTCCTGGTCGTTGCGTCATAGCAATTATGTGTAATGCAGAGTAATTGGCGCAGATAGTCATCCGGGATTGAATGCGCGCATGTGCGCGCGTTGGTTTTTAAACGGAATCTTTTTGGAATTTCGAATGGACATCAAAAGGAAATCACCTCCAAAACAGGTTTCCTTTATTTTGGAACGAACCCATTTGGGAGTTTCTCAAACGGTGGTCCCCCAAAATGTGTTGCTTTCCTTGTGTGGCTTCTGTTCGAGCACCAACCAAAAGGGAGTCACCCATTTTAGAGAGCCTGCAGTTGGTTCCCTGGTCAAGTTTGTTTGCTGGTTCAGTTGGTGTTCCCCGAAGGTTGGATCGGGCTGCACCCGACAAAAGTGGAGACATGGGGAACCCGAGGTACATTCAGTCCCCAAAGAGTCGAAGGCGAACCCGAATCGCGCGGGCGGGGGGAGATGCTCGTGGCGTCACCAATGAAATGTGTGATTAGGGCCGGTCAAGCTTCGAATCGAGCCATTTCTAGTACCAGACGGGGAAGACCACTGGGGAGTGGTTTCTATCCAAGTGCTGGGGTCTCTGGAGAAGCCCTCATGTTGTTCTGACTTGAGGCACAAAGTCACATCGCATGAACATTGTGCATAGAATGTTGTGGTGTTCAGGGGGGCGATTGTGGTTGGCAGCTTTTAGGTTTCATGAGTTTGCGGGATTTCACAAACCATGTTGCTTGTAGAGATTAACAATGTCATGAGGTGTCCACAGGAGGTCGACAAAGAACCAAACCCTGGGTCCATTGAGACGAATCGAGCTTGGTGAAAGGCTGTTTGGGGAAAAGCTATCCATAGCTATTTGGTGATCAACTTGTGAGCTGAACTTACTATGCTGATTTGCCTTGGTATCCAAGTTGCTTTCCCAAGGGTGGTATCCAACAAACAGCCCCCTCTTATGGCCACTGGGCAGACAAAATACCGGTACGCGTGGGTGCCCCAAAGATGCTCTCGTGTTCGTATTCGTTTTGGCTCTCGCTGGCGACTGAAACCGTGCAGGTGTGTTCAGGTGTGCTGTGCCTGCTTGATCCCGGTCGGAAGCCTTGCCTCGCAGCCCGGGGCCCGAAGGCCTCCTCATCGACACACGTCATGGTTGGGATCCCGCAGGCGCTTTTTTTGTGGTACCAAGGGAATGCCTCAAAGTGGAAAAGGAGCATTCCCAGGGATTGGAATCCCACCTTGGTATCAAAGGCCATGTCCATAGCACTCATTCTAGAATGCAGAGCCTGTACGGTGCATTCTTTGCTTGTGCTCATTGCTGGTGCCACCAGATCACCACGGTCATTGTGACCAGAGCACCGGATGTTCCGGGGGGTGTTTGGGGCAGCCTGGAGCCGCTAGGGTTCTGGAAGGGCTACTCTCATTTCTGGAGTCCGCCCTCTCGATGTGCCTTCCCGTCAGGAACTTGTGTGACTTCACGATGCTGGCATGGTTGATTTCTTTGTTTGCCCTTGCACTCAGCCCTTCGAGTCACTGCCTTGATGCGCTTTGCTCTTTGATGCATGATCGAAGGAAGGCTCTGCGTCTATACTTATCTAAACCCGAGAGTCATGCTATGACAGGCCTTAAAAAACAGTAGCGGCGAGGGCGCGCGGTCACGCGCGCGCGCGCTATGCGCAGTGTACGCGCGGCGTGCGCGCGGCGTGCGCGCGGTGAGCGCGCAATGAGCGAGCAGCGCGCGAGCGGTGCGCGGCGGCACGCGCGGAATGCGCGCGGCGAGCGTGCAACGAGCCAGCGACGCGCGAGCAGTGAGCGGCGGAGCGCGCGAATCCAAGAGTCTCAAGCTGGTTCAGGGCGTTTGCTTGGTTTTGAAGAGTTGGTCGGAGCCGGCGCTATACGCAAACAGTAACAAGACCGACGCAAGATGAGGGCATCGCTCGAGCTCAAAGACAGAAGAAGTCGACCACTGGTGATCGAAGAAAAATAGCACAGGATTCACACTTAAGGTGTTGCAAGTTCAAGGTTGCTCCTAGCAAAACTCATCCAAAGATGGAGTGACATGTGTTTCAAGTTGCAGGTTCCAACCAGCATTACCAGTTGCAAGCGCAAGTCGAATGAGTCAAGCAAGTCACAAGTTGGGGCTGCTCCACCCATGAGTGTCATCATCTCATCAGAGTATATTTGCATTTTAGCAATTTGTGGCCGTAGCAGGTTATTTATATATCAGCCATAAGTCAGGAAGAAAAGACATGAATCAGGAATCGTCGCGTGATGGATCAATCATGAGCCTGACTCACCCTCAGCGCCAATAGCAGTTTTGGCCCAGTTTGTCTTTGGACATCAGATCAGGATCGGATTGATATGAGTTTGACACGCGCCCGCAAGTCTCTGCGCTGGCCAAATATGGTCAAATAGGAAGCTTGCGCACTGTGCGTTCAGGCCCCAGTCAGTTAAGCAGCTTAAGCAGCGTGTGTCTATGAAGTTGGCCACGATTGTTCAGGGCACAAGCCCGCCGATTCCTGAGGATGATGTCAGTCTCAATGTCAGTCACTGCCACTCTTTTACCGCCCTTCTGCAACAAGCCCTGGTGTTCGGGGGGCCCTTTCCTTTGGTGGCTTGCCATAAGCACCGCGGTGCCTCCTATGGTGCACCGGGTGTACGCGTGCGAGATCTGAGAGGCTGAGAGAAGCACCTGTGAACATGTGGGAACGCAATAGTTGACTGGTGCCACCTTCATTTCAACTTTAACTGGAAACTTCACTTTTGACTCTTGACGGTTGACAGAGTGAACTTTAAACAAACTAACTTTGCGAGATCGCCGCAAGCAAAGTCATGATGTAATGTATAGCTACTTGACCTGCGTCGCACCGATTGGTCCATGACCAGTGTCAGTGTCACTCGTGACATGACTCGTGACTCATGCCTCACATCAAGCAAACTCGAGCGTTTGGTGCGCCAGCAATCTTGTTTCCTTTTGGGTGTCGCAGGTAGCCCAGCATTACGTTGGAAGGGGCCACCGCATGGTTCCGGTCGGCCAGTCCCATTGTGCTCAACATCATGAGTCGAATCACGATGACTAACAATATAGGGCCGTAGGGCGCGGCGAAGGTTTTCCCCTAGCTGTAGATTGCGGACGCGGATTCGGACTCAGGCAACCCAGGAACACTACCCGACTGCGTGCAGTGAATTAGTGCACCGGTAATTTGACGATGCTGGGATGGGCCATGAGTGCTTGGTTTTTGAAGCTTGCCGCCTTTCCGCTTGCAGTAGCTCATGCGCTAGATGTTGCCCCGTGTGAGCAAACAGCTGTCTATAATTGGGTGGAAACCACCTGCCAATTGACGACACAAGTAGTAGCTTGCGAGATGCGAAATTTTGACTGGCCCTTGTACAGCACGGCAGCATCGTTCAAATCACATGATTCTGCAGGTATGAGTCATCAGATGACACGCCAGCCATCACTAGCTGAAGTTGAACTGACAGCGACACTAGATAGCTGAGGCAAAAATCCCAAGGCCTAAGATGAGTAAATCACGGCAACATATTTGGCTTAAACCAACCACAACAAATCATTGTGCAGATGCAAAGTGTCACTGTGGTTTGTTGTTTCAAAATGCTTGCCTGGCGGAAACCTGGTTGGCAGTTGACACCACATTTGTTGCATTACGCAAGCAATGCGCATTGCCGAGCGCAAGGTAGACAGCGGATGTGATGAAACATTGCATGTGACTCAAGCTCCGTGGCCCAGCGTCTGCCTGCCACATCAGACGCTGCTTTTTTTGCGGGGCCAGCAGTTTCTTCACCAAGTCAATAGTATTTCTCATATGTAGCTTGGGCGAAATCCTGCGCCACCAATGATGAATAGTTGAAATGATGAAACATTGATGGGACGCAACACGCACAAACTGGCCCCAAACATGTAAACCATACCGTTTGATTGGTTTATTTGATGCTTGACTGGCATTCGCACGATGGGTTCTGATATTGTTTCCATCCTTCCGCAGATACGACTAGACATTGGCGACATGCGTGCGACTATTGCGCTGCCTCGGGTGAGCTAGTCTGAAACTTGCCAAATCAATATGTGAAGCGTGAGCAGCATGTTGATTTGGCAAAATCGTGTACCTGATTCATGACGGGTGGTACAATGTAGTACAAGTGCAAGTATTCGGGCCAAATAAACCACCCGCCAAGTGGTGCTGGAGGTTGCGTTTAGTTCTCAGCGTCGGTGACAGACTGGCGCTCACGCATCAACAGCTACCGCACGCTTTGAGGCTGCCGACGCAGCACTTGTATTCCTGGCGACACGGTGTGTTGAAGAAAGAAACGCAAAGTGGAATGCCATCAGCTGGTCTGGCCATAACGCCGTACAAAACCAAAAATGTATACGTGCCAATGGACACACATCGTCTGCAACCCCCCCCCCTCAGCGAACAAGTGTGTCACGTGCGCGCGCAGCGTGCGGGTGTGTGCGTGTGTGTGCGCATTGCGCGCGCGCGCGTGCGAACTATACGCGCGGGCGCGCGCGCGCGCGCCGTACGCGCGCACTGCACGTGCGCACTGTACCTGCTCACCGTACGCGCGCGCTGTACGCGAACCGTACGCGCGGACTGTACGCAAAAAGTGTGCGCCAAAATCTGCTGTGTTTTTTTTCAACATCTGCTGCCTTTTGTTGAAAATCTGTTGCGGTTTTTCAAAATCTGCTATGATTTTTTTACACGTGCGGTCCACACGTGTGGTGGCCGTACGGTACGGGGCGCGCGCGCGCGTACAGTGTGCACGCGGGCGCGCGCGCGATCTGTACGCGCGGAGCGCGCGCGCGCTGTACGTACGCACCGCGCGCGCGCACTGTACGTACCGTACGCGACCCGTACGCCCGGACTGTACGCAAAAAGTGTGCGCTAAAATCTGCTGTGTTTTATTCAAAATCTGCTGTGTTTTTTTCAAAATCTGTTGTGTTTTCTTCAAAATCTGCTGTGTTTTTTTTGTACGTACGGTCCGCGCGTACGGTGCCCGTACGGCACGGCGCGCGCGGGCGCGCGCCGTGTACGTATGTGCGACGACGCACGCGCGCGAAAACCGCACGCGCGCGCACCGTGCGCGCGCGCTGTACGTACCGTATGCGCGAACCGTACTCGCGGACTGTACGGAAAAAGTGTGTGCCAAATTTCGCTGTGTTGTTTTCAGAATCTGATGCATGTGTTTTTTTCAATATCTGTTGCGTTTTTTTTCAAATCTGCGGTGTTCTTTTCGCACGTACGGTCGTGGCCGTACGGTATGGCACGCGCGCGTGCGGTGCGCACGTACGTGCGGCGCGCACGCGCGCGCGCGTGTACGGTGTACAGCGCACGCGCGCGGTGTACGTGTGCGGAGCGCGCAGTGCGCGTGTATGGCGCGCGTGAGACTCATGTCCGTTGCGCAGCCAGCGCGTTCAGCTGCTGATGCTTTTGAACCCAGCTTCAGGTCATTGGGTCTGCTTTGCTTTCTCAGTAACAAGAAATACCCACACTCATTGACTCCAATGTGAGGACGCGCCGGTTTTCCACAAGCATACACTTAAGGGCAAGAGCTGCTCCAGATGCAGGCGTTGGGGTTCCAAAAAAAGGTTTTGGACGCTTCTCAGAAATCAGATGACGGACCTGGCTGGAAACTGGTCCCCGGACATCAAATGGCGATGGTTGCTTGAATCTTTCTTTTCAGTAGACTTTTCAGATTGCAGAACCTATAACGAATCACTCTACTCTAGAATCTGGAGACCCGAACTTCATACTGGTCCGATTCACACTGGTCCACAACATAGATGGGATTGATGATTTTCAGGGCTGCCGACCCCACGCCAAAGGCATGTGTATGTGTAAACGCATGGGTACTTAAGCCTGAAGCTTGTGAAACGTCTAAGCTGAATCCCTTGCAAGGGGCTTATCGGGTTGTTTCTTAGCTAAGCGCCGGTGATATTGGTGGTCATGACGACTTCAAGCAAACAATAAACCGGTATCTTTCTTAAAGATCTGTTGATGCACTCTAGTCTGCGGATCACTGCAACATCAACTCTCAAGAAGCGGGCAGGCGCTGGGAATGTCAGACACCATTAGCGTCTGGGACAAAACGCTCTCAACATGTTGCCCCTTTGCGTCGCCAGCGTCACCAGCAAATCCAAACATGACATTTGAATTGTAGAAACAAAACTAAAGAAACAAATTGAGACTAGCGAAGTTCGGGCGGCTGTGTTTGTCGAGTATTCCAGCTGAGTATCCCGCGCAATGTGTTGAAATCGTTTTCTTGATTAAAAAACACTGGTGATGATGCTCAAAGTGATGACCGCTGTAAGTAAACAACAAATCGTTTCCTTTGCTAAAGCATTGGTGATGCTGAGGGACCTACTCTAGTCTACGGTGGCCTAGAAGGAATCGAATTCCAAAGGCCCAAAGGACAGTTTGCGCTGCGTCACTTATGATTCCGATCTACATGCATATATGTATGTATGTGGACATAACAGGAACGCAGCAGCACCATCCTCAACACCACCAGCGCAAGCATTCCCTGGACCAAAACACAAGTGATGCTGGGGAAGACCTGATGTGAGGTTGCGAAATTTGCACTCAAGATCATAGGACCTTTTCTTGGGCATCATGCTATAACAAGCACCAAACTTCTTGTTTGGCGATAGCCTGCTTCCGTTCAGTGTCTTGCCAACGTTGCCAAATTTGACCTACTTCATTCTCGACGGCTTGTTTAGCCCTACGTGCCTTGGGGGCCAAACAAAAAGAAGCCCGCTTCCAAGCAATGCGCTCGGAAGGTCTGCTCAGCCATCAAGAAATCCCTTACCATTAAGATCCAAAAGAGCCAGCGGCGCAGGTAAAAACTATTCTGGATGGAGAGTGAAGTACAGTACTGACGATACGAGCCCGGGTCCTACATCTACCCCGGACTCATCGCTGGCAGCAAACACATAACGCTGAATTTTGAGTCTGAGCTGGACAGTTAATGAAGTGAATTAATGACGCAACCGCCCTTTCTTTTTGAAGGAGGGGTCTGCGGATACTGTAACTACACAACAACCGCTAACGTTGAATCTACACAGACTTCAAAACTTTGAGACACATTGGCTACAATTCCTACTTAGCTCATTAATTGCAGCTTCACCTCACCTTCATGCAACAGCTCCCAAAAAAACTGTCAAACGCAACCTTGCCTTCAATTTGTCTCCCCTGCGAGATTTGAGACCAGCACGCGCTTGAGCATCTTCATTGCTAGCGTGATTGAACCATCCTACGCAAGATCTGGACGCTTTGGTGAAAGAGTTGCTTGTCCATGTTCATTGTTTTGACGGTTCCGTCGTTCGTTGCTTAAAACTTGGTCCAAAGGGTCATAGTCCCTCAGGAAACGGACTTTTATTGTTTTTGCACTGGATGATCCCAATCCTGTACTAGGGTCGTTCGTTATCTTTGTTAGCGTTGTGATTTGTTCTGTCATGTTTTGCTTTATGAGTTTATGCACATTTTTCCCACAGCAGCCAAGGCTACAGGAACATGACACTCGAGATGATCTTCTGGCTGTTTGCGTGCTTGGCGCTTGAGAAACTCTCATCAACACTCATCTCAGGCAAGATAAGTTTGGCGCTTGAGAAACTCTCATCAACACTCATCTCAGGCAAGATAAGTAGTAAGTAGTACAGTATGCGCGGCCGGCCCTGTGACGGGCTGCTGTCTTTTGGCACGTCTTTTGGCAGACCACTCCAGAAAAAGCCAAGGTTGAGTCTGAGTTGCGGCTGGGCTGAAAAAGAGATGAGATCTGCGGTGCGCAAGCTCTGCTTGTTTTTGCTGGGCCTGATGCCAGCTAACCAGCATGTGAGCAGAAACATGTGCCACATGATATATGTCAATCAATCGCGATCATTTTATCAAATTATAGTTCATACACTCATGTAACACGTGCGATTTTTTACTTCATACGCAAGTGGTTGCGTGCGCAGCTGCGCGTGAAAACGCACAACCGACTTCGAAAAAAACATCATATTTGGACAAACAAATCAGGTGTGGAAAAAACAAAACATCTCGGCACACACACTTTCGCCGCGAAGTCTGAGTGTGCTAGACCGAAGTGGACCACACTGCGCGCCCGCCACACCGGATGCGGCATCGCGCGCGCCGTGCGCGCACCGCGCGCACACCGCACGCGCGTCGCACGTGCACCGCGCACACACTGCGCGCACCGTACGCGCACCGTACGCGCACCGTACGCGCACCGTACGCGCACCGTACGCGCACCGTACGCGCGCCGCGCGCCAACTGTACGCACGCATCGCGCACTGTACGCGCACCCCACTGTACACATACGGTAGCCCCCTGTCATGGAAGGCTCTTTCATGACTCTCGAATTTAGCTAAGTCTATACAGTTGCTTCTCCGAAGATTGCAGGAACAAGGGAACCTTGGGCGCGATGAGGTCACTTGCAGCATGTAGCAAGTCCATTGCAGCGGCTTGCTAGAGGAACGACGCATGATCATGCAGTGATTCGGCGTTTCTCGCGACTTGTGTTCAAACTCCGGTGATTCAAAGCCCTCCGACCTCGTTGCTTGTGCTTGGCGGAGGGCTTCCTTTGGCCCGGGGGGGCCTGGGCTTGTACCCTCGGAAGACAGCAAGCTCACGCCACGAAATGCGAGCCTCTCGGGCATTTCCTTTGGCGAATCGAGCTCAACAGCATATTGAGCTCGGAATCCGCTTCCCTTACTCGGTCTCCTACTTTCTCCTAAACCGACACAGACACCGCGATCTAGGCCAACCATGGTTTTCAGGGGAGGGTTCCAGAGGTGTGGGGACGGTTCCAGAGGTGTGGGGAGGGTTCCAAGGGTCTGGGGAGGTTTCAGGGAGGTTCCGGGATGCTTGTCTGGTATATCCTTGCTGGCTTTGGGAAATCGCCAATCGTCGCGACTGGTCCGCATCGAATTTTCTTGTGGCAACATACGAGAATTGAAGACAAGATCAGTGGTGTCAAGGCGTAGGAGCAGAATGAAGGACGAAAGATAGTCGGAGAAGACGACCAGGCAGAAGAAGAAGCATAAGTTGTCGAAGAAGAGCAAGAAGGATAGTAAGGATTAGAAGCTGAGAGAAATAAGAAGCAGAAGAAGAGGGAGCAGAAGGCTCATGGAGAACAACTCAGCGCCTTGTCGCATTACAATGGGATCACGGAGCACGAGGCTTCGCCACATGGGCTTGGTGCCTCCACCTGGTGCGGAGGACGCTGGCGAAGGCCATGATCACAATGTACCTTGTGTCTACTGTCTAGATATGAGACATCTATAGCAATATATATATATAAATATGGCAGTGAATTTATTTGAGGGGTCTGTAGCAGAGCCGCCGCGGACATTCGTTACAGACCTCGTTGCAGACCTCTGTATCAAGACCCGCTGGCTCGTTACACACCCCTCGTTACACACCTTAGATGAACAAACCGGGCCAGTGGCTGCCTTCTTTGCCGCAGCTTGGCTTGCGTTGAATGGCTGCAATCAAGCTGGAGCTGCGGATGCGGCTTTGCGTACTGCGCTTTGCTTTGCCTCGCGTACATAGCCGTTACATACCTCGTTCCAGACTTAACCCCAGCCCGGGCCAGCGGCCCCCCTTTTTGCCATCGCTTGGCTTTGTGTCCGCAGTTGCACATTTCAAGCTAGGAGGAGCTGCTGCTGCTCGTTGTTCTGCGCTACATTGTGCTACTAGTACGGCTTGTCAAGAAATGTTTTCACGTCACAGACCTGCGCAACAAGGACCTCTGTCACAGACCTCCGTAACAAGATTCGTGGCGCGTGGCGCGTTACAGACCCTCAAAAAAATCATTGTCATATATATATATATCTCTATATTATATGTTTATGTATGTATACGTACATGTTATACAAAGCACATGTGTGTATATATATATATACATATGGTGCCAAAACAAGCAGTTTCTCGCAGCGTCAACCCGAGCACCTTCCCTGAACAGCTTGGGCAATGGCGGCAATCAGGCCCGATTTGCACAGGCTGCCAACTGCATGTTTGCCGGCATTCGTCCAAAGCAAGTTTACAGGGTTCCAATCTGCAAGGAGAGCAGCAGGTTTGCCACCTACTCCAGCCACGAGATGCAATGGCAAGCAGGCAAAGGCAGATGGCAGTGTAGAACATTCAGGAAAGGAAGCAGCAGAATCAACATCCATTTTCAAGGCAGTTGGACTGAGATGTGCAGGGGGAGCGACTACAAGACGGGGCCGACGAGTTTCTGAAAACACTGTTGTTTCAAGCAGGTACAGCCAAGGAGCTGAGTCACCACGAGTAAGAAAATAGCGACCCCCCATGTGGTGCTCGTTGTTGTTTTTGAGGAGGTTCCCCGTCGAGGTCAAAGCTGTGTCCTTTTTCCAATGGCCAGCTGGACAGGACATCCTCCTGACCAACGGGGAGAAGATTGGCGAGGACATCCCTCGAAACACGTATGGAGTTGCGAATCTCAGTGCTAAGCATCCAGCGGCCAAATATTTGCCCCTTCACTGGGAACTCCCCTTGTCCTTCGGTTGGTCGCAAAGACAAGTGGCTGGGGCATCCGAAAACAGAGCCACCACAGAGAACACATGGATCATGTTTTCGCCCCCTGGTTGAGCAAAAGGGTTGAGATGATCCGGATATTTTTGGTGGGGTGCCGCCCCTCGAAGGGTCTACATTCAATCGCGATTTGTCCCAAATTGATGGGACTTATTGCTCCAGACGTCCCGTTACACTCAATCTGGCAATCAGCCGACCGCCCTCAGAGGGCAGGAACTATGGGCCGAACGCCTGCAGAGTCTGAGACTACCTCTTTCATCCCGTTTTGTGGGTGCGGCTCAAAATTGTATGTTGCAGGAGTTTTTGTCAATAAACTGGGGGTTGAGGGGTATGTACCCCACGTTTGAGCCACAGCCACGCATGATTGTTGCAAGAAGCATTGGGAGAGAATCTGCCAGAAACTCGAGCACCAGGTGACTTTTACCTTCAGCTACCACCAAGAACCATTGCCAGACTCAACTGGCCTTTTCGCCTTTGCCCTTCTTGGGTTTGTTTCCTTATAGCATCCTCTTACAACCAGTAAAAGGTTAAGTGGTTCTCTGGCCTTTTCGCCTTTGCCCTTCTTGGCTTTCCTTTTAACATCCCTATATATAACCAAACAAAAGCTATTTGGTTCCGGGTCTCTGTTTGGCCAAGCCTTTCGGCGGGCGAAAATGCCAGGAGGGCTACAAGGATGGGTTCGCAGCCGGCCAGGCCGAGCGCAACGGGAATGAAGGCCGTGTCCCCTTGTCCTTCAGGGAAATTTCTAGGTACGCGATGAAGTTCCAAACATCTACCCTTGGTCTCATGCAAGGTAGACCACACTCCTTGCCTATAGAATTGGCAGTTCAACATCGGCCCAAGCACTGAAGAAGATGATTTCTTTTCGACCCTGTTGGGTCGACCTCTGTGTGCTGGCGGAAAGGGCAGTCAATTGCCGGGATGTTTTTACAGTGGTACCGTACCAGGAAACCAGCCCGTCAAAGCTGCGAGGACTAGCCTTCAGTTCTCGAGCTAGGGACCCGTGTGAGGGAATTTCAGCATACCGAAAGGAAACCAAACAAGAGAGGCTCAGCTAGCTGTTACCATCTTTAACAATGACCCCTTCTTTCAGGGCCTGTGTCCGCTCCTTGTGCCCTTTTTAGTACCTGGGATGACATACTCCCTCAGGCTGAGGGTACCAGGTACCCATTTTGTGGGGGTTTTGGGAAGCCCAAGGGCCACCGGCGAGGCTGCCGTCGATATGCGAAACATTGAAGGGAACGGGCTGGATAGCCTTAGCACTGAAGGCGCAACAGGCTTGATGTGCTAAACATTGACGAGAACGGGTTGGATACCTGAAGCCTTGGAAGTAGGGAACAGGTCGGATTTGCTGATCATTGAAGGTAGGGGATCAAGTGGGATATGCTAATTATTGAAGGTAGGGCAGCATGTCGGATTTGCTGATCATTGAAGGTAGGGGAACAGGTGGGCTGTGCTAATCTTTCAAGGTAGGGGAACACGTGGATGCTGCTGCCCATTGAAGGTAGCGGATCAAGTGGGATATGCTAATTATTGAAGGTAGGGCAGCATGTCGGATTTGCTGATCATTGAAGGTAGGGGAACAGGTGGGCTGTGCTAATCTTTCAAGGTAGGGGAACACGTGGATGCTGCTGCCCATTGAAGGTAGCGGATCAAGTGGGATATGCTAATTATTGAAGGTAGGGCAGCATGTCGGATTTGCTGATCATTGAAGGTAGGGGAACAGGTGGGCTGTGCTAATCTTTCAAGGTAGGGGAACACGTGGATGCTGCTGCCCATTGAAGGTAGCGGATCAAGTGGGATATGCTAATTATTGAAGGTAGGGCAGCATGTCGGATATGCTAATCTTTGAAGGTAGGAGGGACAGGCCGGATGTGCAAATCATTGAAGATAGGGCAACGGTTGAATATGCTAATTATTGAAAATCGGGGGAACGGTCCGATATGCTAATCAGTACAGGTAGGGGGACAGGCTGGATATGCTACTCATTGAAGGTTGGGAAGAGGTCGGAATTGCTAATCATTGAAGATAGGGGAGCAGGTGGGATATGATAATCATTCAAGGCAGGGGAACAGGTCGGATGGACAGGTCGGATATGCAAATCATTGAAAAGAGGGGAACGGTCGGATATGCTAATCATTGAAGGTAGGGGAACAGGTGCGATATGCTAATCATTGAAATATCATTGAAAACAGGGGAGCGGTCGGATGTGCTAATCAATAAAGGTAAGGGGACAGGCTGACTATTTTGATCACTGAAGGTAGGGGAACAGGTCAGATTTGCTAATGATTGAAGGTAGGGGATCAGGTCGGATATGCTATTCATTGAACATAGGGCAACGGTCGGATATGCTAATCATAGATTTTGGTGGAACAGGTGAATATTTGATTGAAGGAGAATAGGGGAACTGGTCGGATATGCAAATTGCTGAATGCTTCTTAAGGTAGGGGAACAGGTGGGATCTGCTAATTATTGCGGATAGCGGAACATTCGGATATTTTGTTCTTTGAAGGTACTGTAGGTGAACAGGTCGGACATGCTAGTCATTGGGGATAATAATTGGGGAGCGGTCGGATATGCTAATCATTGAAAGTAGGACTTGGCATTTACGACACTTTTCCTTCATTGTGTGGTTGTACTTCACTTGCTACATGTTTGGGGATTGCGCCGATGTCGGTTTAGCAGACTAGGCCTTAGTCATGCCTTTGAATCGGAGAGTTGGTGATGTTTTTGGCGCGTTCGCTTTTGGTTGGCTTGGAAAGTAGTGCCTTAACAATCCAGAGGTGCATTTTGCCAAAGGATGTTAGGACTTCAACTTTTTGCCAACTAATTGGTTTTGCATTAAACCACCAAAAGTTAAGCTTTTGGCAGAGCAGATTTCGCAACGGAGAATCCCTAGGGGGCATCCGCACCAAATCCCCAGCGACATTGCCAGGTGCTGCCCTGCGCGGGCTGCAGCGAGGCGGAGCCTGGGACGTCACGACTCACGACTCGTCCGCATGGGGCGTGGGGCAAAAGCTCTTCGTTTTGCAGACTACATCTAGCAACGATGTTTGAAAGATCCTGTAGGATATTTGTTTTCCGCCTGGGGGTCCCTTCCAGTTTTTGCTTGGGGGGTAGAGGTAAATTTAGCTGAATTGCAGGGAACCCAACTTGTCCATCCTTGCTTCATATGTAGTTGGCATCCACCTTTCTGTGTCGTATCATGCCCTCACCAATGGCAACATCAACCTTAAGTGCATCCTCAGAATGTTGCACAGGGCCTTCGTGTTGGATGTGTTTGTTGGAGGTCGCCAAATTCAGGCACGCTCCAGTAAAGGGCTCAACACAAGGAACCCCTGGGCATTCAAGTTCTTTCACCCTAGTTTGTCTCAACTGGCACCCCTCTGAATCGCTTTTTGTGTGCCGGGATCTCCCAATTTATTTGTTTGCCCTTCACCGGTTGCGCCTGGTCACGCTTCATGGTTGGAACTCCAGGTGTTCTGCAGCGAGCAGTGCCGCACGTGGGCGGGGTGCTGAGAAGGGCCCAGGAGCTGCTCCTGTCTGGCACCTTTCAACCACCTCCATGGGTGCAATCCCTTGTTTCAGTTTTTGTGGCAGGGGGGAACCCCTTTAAAATCAACCACCAAGCAAACCAATCGCCCCACGTTGCTCATGGACATCCACTGGACATCATTCTAGGCCAAAAGCGAGCTCGCAGTCACCCATGATGAAAGGTCCCTACAGGAGGGCTCCTGTCCGTTTCCAGGTTGGGAGTTGTTGGTTGCAAATCATAGGCTGGGGTTACCCATTCTCATTGCCGATTCTTGCAGATCAACACCCATCGAACCTATCATGTTGACGGGGCCTGAAAGAGAATCGGGAGACCCACTCCATAATACACCCTGAGGTTCAATAATAATTAAGTTTGGACCAGAACTACAACATGTCATATTGTTTTGGGTTCAAAAAGAAGGGTGATGCTTGTTGGTCGGTGAGAGAAGCAGCTGTTTTTGTTTGTTTTGGACGCTTCCGCATGTCATCCTGACCACGCATAGTGCCCAGGGCTCCTTTGTCAGCGACATTTGAGCATGCGGCCACTATTGACCTACTTTCATCTAGCAAGAACCGGAGGCTTCCACCAAATGTTCCCAACGTTAGGGGCGGCAAGGCAACATTGTTCCGTGGCTAGGATCTTGACCTTTCAGTGGATTCCAAAGGAATGGCACGAGGCAGCTTGCTCTTGAGGGTGCTTTCACTTGGCTGCGGAGACAATTTGCGATGGCATGTCTTCTGCAGGATTTTACACTTGTGCCAAAATGGCTAGCAATGTGGTTCATGCCAAGTACTTTGTGTTGTCGTTCCGTATGTCAGTGTCTGCTATTTCAGAACTCCGGAGTTGTTGATTGGGTCACGTTGTCAGAACTACAAACTGGCAGCTTTCTTTCCGGTTGCCCTTCCACCCACTCACCAACATGGAAATGCCCAAACTGGCCCACATTCTTTTGGAAGACGATGTTCCTTTGGAGAAAGGGGACTTTGCCCTCCATACTGATTTGCGAAAGGGTATCCCTCAGCAAATGCTGCTGTGCTTGCATGCTTGCGTGCTTGGATGCCTGCATGCATACGTGGATGTGGTGTGTGTGTGTGTGTGGTGTGTTTGCCAGTGTGTGCGTGTGGGTTTCTGTGTGTGTGTGTGCGCTGGTTGACTTGTTACCAGTTGCTCAATGGATCGTTTCTGGCATTAGTTTAGTGCTTCCCACTAAAAAGTGGTCAACCCCCAGCCGGGTTCTACCAGGAAATTTGGTTATGCTTACTTCAAATGATGTTTTTGCTTTTAGATGTTCTGTTCTAGTTCACGAGATCTAGTTCGGGCTTGTTCATCACTTCTCACGGGAAGCTCGGCAGGATCACGCCGGCATGCCTCTCAGTGCTGCCTTAGGCACTGAGCGAGTCTTCCCACGCGCTGCTTTGCCGTGCGAGGCTGTCAGAGGAGAGACGCTTGGCATATTGGAGCGGAGAGTGTCATGGATCCCTACCCCGCAATAAAGGTATGGAAGGGGGCCCGACGTTTTTCGCAATGAGGTCTGTGCTCAAGAATGTGTGAGAAGGCAGTAAGCCGACACTTTAACAGGCGCGAGCCAGTTGAAAGGGCGCTTCCTGCAAATGCCCAGCTCAAAGGTAGGTTGACCCTTCTCACCAGTCCAGACCTTCAGCTTAGGTTGGGCTGCTCTACAAAGTTTGGAGCAGCTTGCTGAGGAAGCAGATCATGCACGGGGCTCGGCAAGCTGCTGACGCGGAGAGCACACATCAGGGAATTTCATACAGGGAGCTTTCCCGTTTTGATGTTCTATTTTTTGGGAATGATAATCGTACAAGTACAACATGTTCAACATGGCAATCAGTGCAATGGCATCAAGTCATCAAGCATGCCAACGATGCAACAATGTATGATGACTGATTAGTCACATGTCGGGGAAACCAACCTCATCCTTTTTTTTCTTGGGAATATTCGCATTATGGACGTCGACGCTAGGGTGCACTGGTCTTGTCAGCAATCCGAGACATGCCCAGCCAGATTTGTACCGCGCAGTGGCTCGACGAGCCACAACACCTTGGTCTCTTATGTTGCCTTAGAACTTTCTAACCCCCTACTCCAAAGTTGCATAATCTGATGTCATTTCCAACGGGAAACCTTGTTCTTCTAATACACATGTTTTTTCTAGATCCCCTGAGAACAACATGAGCAATTGTTCATTTTGGTTTGCTTTCGGGGAAATGAACATCAGCTTCTTGACGCCTGCTATTGAGAGCCGCAAGTTTAGCAATGTAAGAAAGGAGTTTCCCCGAGGAGCACCTGCTTCTCTTGGCTCACACCGTTGCGCAGATGGTCCTCGCCAGGCTCAAAGTGGAGCGTTGGAAGGGTCCACCGAAGTCGCCTTTTTTTGATCGACATCTGCGGGTTGATCACAAGCTCCTTTAAATGGGATAACCATTGCGGAAAACACCAAAAAATGATATGTCCCACTAAATGGGACAATTTACCGATGGTCATTTGGGGGCCAGGAACATTGATCAACCCCCCCATGTGTGTTTTTTGAGGATCAGCTTTTGACCCTTGCAAGGGACACCAAAAAAACAACTCCTGGGGGGGTTTCCCATTTTTTTTGACACCTGCAGAGTGAAGACGCAAGACCTTGGATCTGGGTTTGAGTCCACGAGATGATTGGAGCCTGACGGAAACAAAATTGGGTTTGATAGGCCCAAGGATCAAACACTTGACCGTTTCTGGGGATTACAAGAAATTGGAGACTGAGGTTGTTTCCGTTGAACCTCTTATACAGCTTTAGGAGGTGACGATGACAGTAAGACAACGGGCCCAGTGTGCTGGCTTGCTCCGGAATCGCAAAGAACGTGCCTGGCTTGTTTTTGTGTACCCATGTTGCTGCAGTGTCTTGCACTTGTCGAGTTTCGAGCGATGCGATCAAACCACATTTTTCTGGCTGTGTTGTGTTCCCCGCCCTTTTCCTGACTGTCCAACGCAGGTTGATATATGCGACCCCGTACTTGGAAAGGCAGCAGCCCGTCTGACATAGTCAGGGCTGGGCCAACCCCCTCGTTTTGGCCCATTGCTCAAGCGAACCTTTGTGCTTCCGGGAGTCGTTCCTCAAACGCAGATCTGTCAGCCTTGGACTCGGTCAAACGTTGCCTCCGAGCGAGCCGATCCAGGAGATCTGCGTCCTCAGAGCAGGCGATCCGCTCGGGGCCGTCGCAGAGGAGACATGTTCTGCCTTCCAGAAGGAGGCTCCTTGTGAAATGATGGAGTGCGGGTTGTATGTTGATTTGCAGGAGAGTACGTCAATGCGCAGCTGCAGTGGACCCAAGATCCCTGCACACAGCAGCAAATTCAAGACTAGGGTTTACAAATGGGCGTAGTGTGCCAGCTGGATGAGGTTTGGAGATAGCGGCTTTCGGCTTTTTCGCGGTTTCTCCGCTTTCCCGTTTTTACTTGTTGCGCTCCGTCCGGTATGTAGGCGGTTTGGCTTTTTGCGTTTCGGCGATTTTTCCGCTGCTTTTTTCGAGTTTTCGCGCTCTGTCTCATAGGCGGGTTTCACAATTTTCACGCTTTCCATGCTTTCGCTGGTTTCCCGTTTTTAGGCGGTGTTCGACGTGTCCGCGTTGTTTTCTTTGCGCTTTCCCAGTTGTTTGTTTCCAAACAGCCGCGATCAGCCCTGTCGGGTCAGCAAGCGAGTTGCTTGGCAGCTCTGATTGAGAGCTCCCAATCTGATCCAAGCCCAACGGAGCCGAAGGGGAACTGGCCATTTTGAGGGGTTCCGATCCAATGGACCAACGGGCACGGATCTATTTAAGTCAACCTCAGTTTGGGGCCAGGTTTTGGGTTCACTTAGGAGTGTTGGTGTTGGCTGAGGCTTTTGTCAACCTCAGTTTGGGTGTTGGTTTTGGCTCAGCTCCACTCGCATCCATGGCTCAAATCCGATCCGTTTGAGAGACGTGCGGCCTGCAGGTGAGGCACCGCTTCGCTGGGCAGTTCGTGTCAGCTCCCTGGCACAGCCTGGCGGAGGCAGGGAGTTGGGCGAATCGGTTTGGAACGCCAGGTGGGTTGATAGTGGTTTGGTCCCACATATGGGTGTGGGTCAAAATTACGCAGCTCGGGTTACACAGGTTTTAGTGTACTTTTCTGTTTGCCAGGGTTCCATTTTGGATACCTATTTTTGAGCCACACCCAACATATGTTTCTTACGGATAACGCACGCTTGTTTAGAAACCGCCAAAACAGTCAAAAGACGAACATGAAGAGGGCTTGCAGGCAAACATCGTTAGTACAGATTTGGCCCCTCCGCATATCTTGTCCACTGTCTCAGCAAGCTGTGGTTTAGGCGCACAGCGTAAAGATGATGTGTGAACAGCCAGCATGCCTTGTCAGGATTGACGATAACCAGCATTCAAACGGCCCATCAAATGATTGTCAAGACGCATGCCTTAGATGTTGCGTTGAAGTCCCGCGCGAACTCACACTGGCAAACCTGTTGCCAGACTTAGCTTGCGTCTTTGACTTGTTGTTTTTGTTTGCCCTTCAACCAGCAAATAGTCAATTGTTTGCAAGGCTGCTCTAGTAAATCTGCTTTCTTCGGGGAGGCAGGAGCCACACGCCAATGACTGGGTTGTAGCGCTGAATGCCTGTCAGGGTGGCGAAGACAGCAGCGAGGCGAGAGGAGCAAGTGGGTGGCGCATTTGCGGGAGAAATGGTGGAACCGCTCAAGCGACGGCCAATCCCCACCCCTCGTCAAGGTCATTAAGGCTTAGCACTGGTCCTGGTTCACATCCATGAAGGGTGCCCCATTGTTCATACAATGCGCATGGTTTGCACCAAAGATACGACATGATTTCGGATCACCGCATTTTGACATGTCGGATGTGTCACTGTCGGGGCGGGGGCTCATTCTTGCTGCCATTCAGGATGGTAGGAAGGGCCCCGCCGTTTTTAGTTTGGGTCCGTTTTTTGACGATTTTAATGCTTTCATGCCGGGGCCGGTCCAAGTTTGCCTTTGTCTGTGGAAAGTGGCCTCCCCCAAACACCCCAATATGTTTCTGGTTTTTGCAGGGTCTTATCCGCTTGGAACATGGATGGGGCTTTAGGCTAAGGTGTCCTCTTGTATGGGGACTATTCGGAATCAGACGAGCAACGGACAAAATGACTGGCTCATATTTGGGCAGGATCCGGGAGGCACGCGCAAATGTCCCATTGAAAAAGCAAAACGGGGGGGCCATCGACATGTCTCATGTCCTCTCGGGGAAACGAGTAATTTCGTCCCCCAGATCAAACAATTTGTCCCTGACCTGGTCAACACTTGACGTCGTTCGCATGGCAGCCTGCCTAGGCACGGCAACAGTGGCTTTCTCAGGCGCGGAAAGGGTAAGAGGGTAGGGGCACTTGGCTTGTGGAGTCAAAACCTGAGCCCTCCCACCAAGAGATCCGGGGTCTCTCTTCAGGTTGATATATTTCATGGTTCAACAGTGGGAGGGCGCAAGCTGAGGAGGAGACATTCATATGCATCACTTGGGTTTGGGTCCCTCCGAAAGCGGAATGGGACCTCCATGTTTATATAGAGACTCTTCACCTTTTGAGTCGTTTGTCGCAGTCCTCAGGCACACAGTCTTCTGTGCATGATGCACTGGCAATTCCCTGGCGGCATAGCTTGAGGTTTGGGGCCTTCACGCATCACTGACGCAGGCAGAGGCAAACACAAGGCTGCGACGCGCCGCAAAGAACCGAGCTTGTCGCTAGCTGGATTGGAAGGATGAACCTTTGTGCACAGCATGTTTTTTTTTTGACACGCGCGAAGTAACTACCTTTCTTTTACACCTCGGCTGCTTTAGGTGTCCGAGATGGCTTGAAGTGTGGACTAGCGCTTCGGGCGCTGAGCCGCTCAGGGTCCTGCGAACCAGGTGGCCTTGGCCTTTCTCGGAAGTGCATCCGAGGCTACGAGGCCCTTCGATTGAACCTCCCTCTCAAAATGTTTACCCGGAACTTGACGGGCGGGTTTTAGAAATCCCTCTCGAAGGTCTCGGTTGCACGGACGCCTCGGAGGCTGTCGGCTGCCTCAAAGCCATCTTCGGAGAGGACGAGTTTGTGGACCTCCAGCTGCTGGATGGGCGAGCCTGGCGCTGTCTCAAGCCTCTGGAGCCTCCGGAGACCTCAAAACGAGAAGTGCTTTTGGTGCCCTGCCAGGTGTTGGAGGAAAATCAAGCAGGCAGGCCAAGAGTTTGGAGCGGCCTCAACGAGGTGGCCAGTTTTTGGAGTCAAAAATGAGAAATGCTTTGGTACCCCTTTAAAAAGGAACCACCAGAAGAACGGTTGGATCCCTTGTGTTCCCGAATGCAAGTCCGCTGAGGTCTCGGCCCCCTGGTAACAGGCTTTGGCAGGATGATCCGGCTATATGTACCACTTTGACGGGGAAAGACTCATGATCTCTCTCGAGGACGTGTAACAAAAACGGTTTCACCATGCTTCCAGGAGTGGGTGGCCCAAGGCAGTCTTGTACACACTCTGTGCACTAGTTGGGTCAGGCCGTCGCAAATGACGGTTCGCTGCCCCAAGGCGTAGTTTGTCCCAGACCCGTAGTGGTTCCCAGTTTCCCGTTTTGCAGGAGGTCCCCTTGACAGCACAACCACACTCCAACAAAGAGGTGGCCTTCGTTCCCGTGACCACTGGAGGCTCGGGTTGTTTCAGGGACAGCTGTGCACGTGCATGGCAGGCTGCTCGGGACCTTCGAGTTGGTAAACATGTGCCGCCGGCATGTTTGATGCAGAGGCGCGCAGGTTTGATGCTCTGAAGGGCAGTCAGGAGTCGCCATGTTACCCTACCCTTTTTCAAACAATCCATGTCGAGTTGGACTACTTTGTTCAGGGCTTTGTCATGAGTTGCCTGAACTGACCTTGGTGGAATATTGATTCGGCAACGCCTGGTCTATTCCAGGGTGAAACAGCATCACTGTTTGTGGAACTCGGTTGCGGTGGATGTTGACAGAAGCATGAACAACAAGGATTTCCGGAAACTCAACCCCCGCAAACAGCGCGAATTGGTTCATTTGGGCACATTTGTAGCCTGGGATTCCGGCCACATGGTAGGCCAACATAATACCAGGATCAGGGTATTGCTTGAATTCTGTGTTAAGCATGTTGCCAAAGTTCATTACTGACTCCTGTGGACCAATCTTGTTTTTCGCCCTTTTCCTCGTGCTTGCCTTGTAAATCAATCGAACCAAGGGTGGTTTGTTTCCATGGAAATCCACCGGAGGCTTGGGAATGGTCGTGGAGATCCCACGGTTTTGGCGTCAACCGGGACTCGGGATGTCAGGTGCGTCAGCCTTCCCCACCCGCTGAACCAAGCCGCCGATGACTTGAGCTTCGAAGCTCAGAGAGTGTGTAGGTTCCACACTCGAAGGTCGACCCCATATCAATCCAACCCCTGTTGATTAACAGAAGGGGTGCTCCCTGGGCTGTAGTTTTAGCGGTTAAAATCACATCCCCACCAACACCCGGTCTCTTTATTAATTTGGGGGTGCTTTTTCATTTCTGGTTTTGGTGGGGATGTTTATCACTTTCGGAGGGGAACACCCTCATAGGTGTTTTTTTGATTCGGGGTCAACGTCAAACTCCCTTCCTTTGGCTTGCAAAAAGTAGGCGTTTTTTCGAGCAAATGTTTTGCCCTTTCTGATTTATCCTTTGCGCGTTCCAAGGGTGAATATCTTACCAAGGGTGAAGATTCTACCAAGGGTGAATATATGTGAATATTTTACCCTTAGATGTTTAGGAAGCCCATCAGCGCGGATGGTCTCTCTGTCTTCTGTTTGGGTCTGCCTGCCTGCCTGTCTGTCCGTCTGGTCGGTCGGCCTGCCCGCCCGCCCGTCCGTCCGTCCGTCCGTCCGTTTGTCTGTCTGTCTGTCTGTCTGTTTGTCTGTTTTTTTGTTTGAAGTGCATCGCGTGCCATACTTCCCGTTCTGCTTCATGAACTGAGCTTCTTAACACCCGGTGGTAGCACTCTTCTGCATCTTCTATCTAGATTGCAAGTGGGCAGCAAGGCTTTTCTTTTCACATTCAGGAAACACCCTGGATGAAGTGAAGGAGCCTTCGATTGTCTTCCGAACGTGTGTCTCACGCATGGGTGTATCCTTTACTCGTTGTTTCAAAGGGAACCCACTGGCAAGCCAGCCATTTTGCTTGGGGCTCTCCACCCCTCAGCTCTGCTTTTTGGACACTTTGCAGCCACATTTGTTTGCCTTGGGGTCCAAGGGGTTCATATCCATGTGACAAATCAGGCGGGGAGCTTGCATCGCAAATTGCGAAGCTTCAGGAGAGCAGGGCTGGGGACGGAGCGGTAGATGTCAAAGCTAGTTGATTCACAATTTTACAAACGCTTGCAAATTACAGCAACCCACATGTATTGTTTGCATGTCTTAGCAGAGGCTGTCGTTGGGCCGTAACTGCAGCTCCAAGAAAAACTGCTGTGCAAAGCGACATGTTGGGGGGCTCCAAGCACTGCTAGGCATGTTGGTGAACGCATGAGGTTTCTCTGGCATATGCACCTACTTGCCAGAAGCTGCTACATTGGAGCTTCTGGAGCACAGCTTATGCAAGGATGAGGATGTGTCATTTTTTTGGTGAGGTTAGATTAGTACATTCAGCAGCATTGACAGACTACACATCTTGATATGTCTGCCAGGTTTGCCAGTGTTCTTTTCTCCACCAAGATATCGCGGGGCAGGAGTGAATGCATAGCTGAAAGCCCTGGACGAGCCAATCCCAGACTTAGCAGGGGGTGCTCCCAAAAGCAGAACACTGCCAAATGTGAGGTGTAACACGACTAGAAGGCCACGGTTGCGAATCCTTTTGAATCGGAAACAGGATGCGGAGATCTGGGGAACTCTCCCAGGCCATTATACAATTGCTTCACTTTCCCGCAAGTTTAGGCTTTAGAATTGAAGGAGCTATATTTGGTGTGCCCGAAGGATCTCGATTGTTTTTGGGCCCTCAAAACTGGTTGTCTTCAAGGGCGCCTGAGGGGTCGGGGTTCTCCATTGAATGGCCCGGGGGTGTGCATTGGAGGGGTCATGACCCTTAGGGCGGCACACAAAACATATGGGTGTGGGTCAAAACTAAACCACTAGGGGACCGCAGGTTTTAGTCCATGTTTCCGTTTACCAGGGTTCCATTTTGGGTACCTTTTTTTGACCCACAGCCATATCAGACCTTCTGTTGGCCAACTTCCTCTTTCTGAGTCCTTCAGCCGCAAGGAGCCGCTGCAGAGCGACACCGAAGAGGCGCCTTTTTTTCTCCGCGTGAAAGAAACGGACGCTTGACGCTCCGTGGTGTTGTGTTTTTTGCAAGCAAACTGCAGCAGCGCAAAGCACTTGGAATCCATGCGACACTTTCAAAGTTCCCTCAAGCTTTGGGGTGGGTAGTTGTTTGTTTTTGGAGCGGGGGAATATGTGGAGGATTCCTCAAAACATGGAAGGGGTTTGGGGGCTTCCAAGTGGGTGATCCACCGGGATCGGGTCAGCGGACTGCGTTTGCGACACCCTGAACCAGACTTGCCCCTGGCGGCGCCACAGCCACATATTGCTTGCGTCCGGTATGATCAGGAATTCTGGGCGCTTCGCCCCGCCTGGCATGTCCCCAAACCAGCACCGGATATTGGTCAGCGTTCCGTTCAGGAAAGAGGTGATTGCACGATCGCAATGATTCACAAGAGGAGAGCTTCATCTGCCATGGTTTCCACGCGAGTACAAAGTGCCAAGGAGTACCCTCCCCGGTGGCCGACTGCAACTCCAGAACAGCGGTACTCGGCACCATGGAGTGCAGCGTGTGAAATCCAGAACAGCAAACAGGCAGTCGGAGATGTAATTTGATTCCCCATCCGGTGCGACGCCTCCACAAAAGCATTGAACCCCAGCAGCTTTGCCGTGATGACTTGTACAACTCCTGGCAACCCTCGCATGGGGCTAGGTAGGTGAAGTTTTGGGGCTGGGGCTGCAGACATGAATGCGCGGTCAGCCGCGTTTACACACGTTGTTTGCAATGCTTGGTAGTCGTGCTGTCTGAAAGTCGGGTAACCGCTGCACGCGCATGTTCGTGCTTTCATGTCAGCAACAGTCAATATTTACTTAGACTTCTACTGCAGTCAAGGGAAAGGCGTTGGGTGCACTAACGAAATGCACTGGGAAATGACGGTCACTCACCATTATCCAATGTCATTGGGGCACAGAACGCGTGTTGACCCTGGTTCACATGGCATGGCAAGTGATTGAAGTCTTTGTTCGAAGATGGCTCACCATGCAGGAAGGAGATGATGAAGGAGCGGGCTGAAGGGTGGCATTGCAGGGGTCCAGATACCCCCCACTGACTTGGCACCTGCCACGAAAGATCGAGCATTGCTGCTTCGTCGTCATTTGCTGGGGTTGCCCCCAAAATTGGGCAATGCTTGGGTGGGAATGCCCCCTGTTCGCTCGTTTGAAGGAGAAGTTGAGGTGCCCGCAGGGGCCCCCAGATGAGACGGTTTTGCCCGCCCTGGCAGTTGTTTTCGTCGTTCAGTGCGTTTCTCTTGTTTTCGGTTTGATTTCTCGGGCGACACTATCAGGGGCATGGGTCTTCCATGCGGCCTCCGTTTGGCTGGTTTCGCAAGCACAAGCTCAAGGGCTCGTGCATTACAATGAAAGAGTGCTTCTACATGAGTAACGGACAATATTGCCAGGGTCTCGGTTTTTGGTGGGGCCCCATCGGTTTTCCAGGTTCTCGGCTGTCGGGTTTGGGTGGTCCCCAATGGGTTTCTGGTTTTAGTATTGCCGGGTGGATGTCCTGAATATTTCTACTAACCAATCACAATCCATCATCAATTGCAGAGTTTGCCTTGTAACTCGCAACTGTACCTCTTGTTCGTCTCGATTTCCCAGGTTCGCCTAGCAAATGCAACATGGTGATGCGTCAACTGTTTCAGCTGATTCTTTTGTCCAGCTGTCACAATGAGTGTAGCTTACCCGATGTGCTATGCCACCCAACAAGCTCGCAAAAGCAGATTCTCCTACGTGCGGCTTTTTGGGTCTCATGTTAGTTTGCACGGGAGTAGCACATGCTGACTCGTGGCTGCGCCCGGAGATGGTAGAGATGGTAGATCCACAAGGGATGTATTGCAGGTTGAGACCTTGTCATTCCACCCCCATGAGTCAAAGAGCACTTGCGAGGCCTGAGAGGGGTTTGGTGCCCTCGGATTAGGTGGGTTACCCCCTTGTTTGAATCATGTTTGACCTTGTGGCTCGAGCTTTTGAATCTTCAATCCCTTTGATAAAATCTCAATCCCAAGCTCAACATTGCTTGGTTTGAGTCAAAACCCATGAAACGTTGTAGAGGTGGCAACTCAATGGCATTGGGGTGCTTGCCCCAAGAGGTTTCTCATTTTGACTGCTTGTACTGGGATCCCAGAAGAACAAACCAGTCGCCAGTTTACCGACGTGGGTCAACCCCAAGCTCAGGCCTCGCGCACCGGGCCACTCTTCCAGTCCCTGCCTCAGCCTTCGACCCTTGGGGCTCATGGCTCGGCACTGACGCGTTGTGCTTCCAAGGGGTTCCCGAAGTGCCAAACTCGTGGGGATAGAAATATATGACGTGGTCTACCTTTTCAGGCGCTCAGAAGCTTCTCTAAAAGCACATGGCACCAAAACGGGGTGGCAGTTTGGGGTTCCCTTGGGTTCTGATTTGGGGGTTGCGGTCGGCCATACCTTGGCTGCTTCCAGCCATACCCTTCGACTTTTATCCATTGGCGAGAGAGCAATGAACCCGGAAGATAGGAAGAGACACGAAGCAATTTGGTAGTGCACGAGCTGTGGGGACGCACCCTTGAAAGTTCACATGAAGTGGAGAAGGCATCAGTTGTGCTGGTTTCCAGAAGCAACATGATCCAAGTACAGTCCCTGAGGCTTGGTGGGTTGATCCTGGAGTTGTTTGTTCAACACACTGCGCAACAAGCAGTGCGGGGGGATTGGACATGTGCATTATTGTCAGACCCTCTTGTTGTCAAGCAGGCTCCCATGCGGTCTCCCAATCTCCCAATTCGCACAACCGCCCCCGCCCCATGGGCCTAAGTGCCCGTGCAGTAAGCTTCATTTGAGTTTGCGGGAGGGATGATTTGGGGCATCCCGCAACGTCTGGTTTGGTTATTGGCACTCGATACGAGACACATCGTTGGTTCAATCCCTCAGACCTTATGGTGGCTGTCAGCCTCTTTGCCGTGTTCATGGCTTTCGTTGCATGGTCAAGCTAGCTTCATTGAGTTTGCTGTATTTGTTTTCTCGGCAATCCTGGGCGCTCTCGCTCTGCCTGCGATACACAGCATCAAAGGTTGGTTTCCTTTTGGTTTCGATTTACGACACCCCTAAAAGGGTTTGCCCAAAAGAGACACTCAAATGGGGTTCTCAAAATTGAGGTTCCTCCAGGTGGTTGGTTTCCTTTAGGTCTTCTTCAAGACAGGTATAACAGGCTGCTAGTAAAATTGGGGCAGGGTCACGGGCGTCAAGAAGCTCGCCATAAAACGGCCAAGTGCAGCATGAGTTGCTGCGTAAC
This sequence comes from Effrenium voratum, assembly GCA_963377175.1. Lineage (NCBI taxonomy): Eukaryota > Dinophyceae > Suessiales > Symbiodiniaceae > Effrenium > Effrenium voratum. Next base: position 490,808 of record CAUJNA010000047.1, on the reverse strand, counting down.
TCAAGTCGGAATATTGTCGAGCCCTGGTTGGAGGGAAACCAGCACGCAACCAAGAGCACAAACTAAGCACCCCTTAAAGGATATTGTCTTGTAAGAAAACTTTTCCAATGGTCGCTGACATCGAGAGAGGCTCAGCTCTTTGTCCAACAGCTGTTTTGCTTAGATCTTTCCTTCAGGGCTTCTACACTTCTCATATGCTGAGTTGAAGCATCACCGGTTAGGGGCATATTTTCAGTGAGCTTCCTTTTGGAGGGGAGATGTCTGAAGGGAAAGGGAAGCGTCGTCCGCGATGAGCGAGGGGTCGCTTCGTCACCTGTCAGGAATGTGATGGGATCTGCTCTTTGCGAGGCCGGAGTGGTGTGAGTCAATGCAACTCAACACCATTTGTGCGGTTCAAAATATCATCCTTATGCCAGATGGCAGTACGTTCCTGTTGCTGTGGCGTCCCAAACGGATTATGGATTAGGATAACTGATTTTCAGATTCTGAACAACCCAGATCATCTAAATTTCAAGGCCATACACGGGTAATCGTTGCGGTACTCTGAACTAACTGTCCATCCTCGATACCAATAGATGCCATGTGGGCAAGCTAGTTTTTGTTGCTTGCCGGGGATACCAACTGACCCAGCATCAACCTCTCCACCGCCCCACAGCCCCGAACACACACATACACATGTCCAACCACCCACACACCCATACCCCACGACCACCCACCCATGCGCCCATGCACGCACGCACGAATGCACCCAGACCTCCACACCCTCGCACTGCCGCATGTCCGCACCCACACCCTGGCATCCCCGAAAGCGTGCACACACACACACACACACACACACACACACACACACACACACACACACACACACACACACACACACACACACACACACACACACACACACACACACACACACACACACACACACACACACACACACACACACACACACGCAGACAACACTTGCGTCGCGCTTGTACGTGTTTTGGTTCGGTTGTTGAGGCCTGCTTCATGTTGCTTTGCACACATGCCCCTGCGGGCGTATCCTCAACAAGGACAAACAGGACATCAAGACATCAAGGGGCATTCAGATGGGGTGGTTGCTTGCATGTGGTATTCTGTTCAGGCCAATGTAAAGAGACAAGAACTTTGAATCGTTGACACACGACCGGAGATTGCCTGCTTGCGGATTCAAGCCACTGGCGTTTCGAGCATGACTACTTCCTCAGTCGTTTGTTCAACCACAGGCAGTTGTTGGAAACAAGATGGGCTCAAGTGCCGGTGTGCGTGTGTGAAACTGAGTTGCTTTTGTTTAGCCTGAAGCAGCTATGGCTCCGTGGTGTGAATGCATACCGCATACCAAAGTCTACTTGCGGAGGATCGCGGGGCAGAACAAGGAAACCACATGGAATTTATCTCCTGCAGTATGGTTGGGGAGGGCAAGAGATCAGATATAAGCTTGCGGTTGAGTTTACAGAGCTCTCGGTAGACATGCTGGGCTATTTGAGTCTTGTTTCATTTACTTATATTTGCTTGGGTTTCCTTTTGATCAAACGCTTTGCTTGCTGGTTGCTTTAATGCGTGTTACTTATATAGGTGCCAATAAGTTGTCCAGCTACTTTCAGATGTGCGCACAGTGCCAGCTTTGCACCAGCATGGCTAGCAACATCCACGTGGTTTCATTTCCTTGCTCATTGGCCCAACAATGCCAACCACCTCAGACCACGTCGGAGTGCCTTGGCATGATGTTCTTTGTTGGGTTGTTCAGACTGAGTTCTGAATCCTTTGCCAGCTGACTCGGCGGTTTCAGTGGATTCCCCTTCTTGTGTTGTCCAACTGCGGCCCCCCCCTCCCCATGTCGAACACTATAATATTGCTGTAAGACATGCAGGCGTTGGCCTACATGAACCACTCCTGTTTGCCCAACGTGCGCATCGAGTTCGCCTGCACGTGCCTTGGACGCATGGATGGTTCATGTGGGCATCTGCAAAAATTGGGGGCCATCCGTAAAATGTTGACCCCAGATGAGTAAACCCCTGTATATTAATAGCGGGGTGTCCCTGGGTTCAGTGGGGATTATAGATGGGCTCAACAGTATGGCTGTAATCCTGTTTTTTCCTTTAATCCAACCAGAAAGGGATACCTCGAAAGGGCACACTCCCATGTGACGTTTGTGAGAATATCAACAACTGTAGGCCGTTCATGTCACTGTCCTGCTCATACACTTACTTGCCTGAAGGTCCGCTTTTTTTTTGGCGCATTCTCCGGCTTGACTTATGCTTAGTCATGGCTCCTGAAGGTGGACCAACTATTTCGGGGTCCTTTGGGCAAGCGAGTGCAAGCAGGGTTCCAAACGCAGGAAAGCCATGAAATGGGCGTCTAGTGCTTTGGAGGTTCTTTACTGATGGCATCACTGACTGCATTTGCGACAAAGTCTGCAATCGCCAAACGGCTTTTGTCATAGACGTTCTCAGGGGCACGACTCCGGCTCAGCTCACTGAAGCGTACCATGCTGCGTACTCGGCTCATCTACATTGCTGCAGTCCTGCTGTCCAGCGTTCTAGTTGTGTGTGTGTGTGTGCGTGTTTGCTTGTTTGTGCGTTGGTGTGTTTGTTTGTGAATGTGCGTGTGGCGAGTTCCAGATAAACCCCGCAACCGTTTTGCAAGCAGGGGGACCGAGCTCAGTGATGCTACTCGGTCCAAAAAGCGGGTTGCGCAACTAGTCATACGCAATATTGCTCTGCAGGGAGTGTGACCCATCGTGACATTGTGGAGATGATTTCAGCAAACGCCGGCTGGGTGACAGCATAGAAGCGATGTCTGGCGTGCCAACTCTACCTTTGCACTCATATTTGTAACATGTGGTTTGTGTTTGCCTGTAAGGCCCGTAAGGCCCCAGCCCCATTTCGCCACCATTCGGGGCCCGAGTTGCTCAGGTCCATGGTCCCTGAAAGTGCTTTCTTTCTGAGGGGTTCGCAAAATGACTTTTCGCAAAAGGACTTTTCGTGTGGGGAGCCCCTTTCAAATCCTTCAAGCCGTTGTAAGCCCCCATTTGAAGGGACATCCGTGGATGTCTCAATGAAAGTTGGGCTCCTTAGACCACAGCCATGCAGCTAGTTGCTCCGATCCAATCCCTCCATGCTCACACGACTTCCACTGAGGATACCCTGGCAGCAAACACGGTTTCGTGCAAACACGTCCCGTTTGGAAGACGAGTTTCCTTTAGAAGGCTGCAGTGTACTTCCATGACTTTGGCATTGATGGAGGTACTGCAGGGTGGAAGAGCCTGTCAGGTGCCATTCCAACTTGGGGAGCTAGGTATTTTGACCAGGGCAGGTTGCAACAGGTGTTTAAACCGCCCCTGGTCCCCTCCAAAGGGAAGCACACAACAGGTTGTTCAAACAGAGGGTGATGTTGCCTCCCATCATGAGAAGCTGTCATTTGGCGAGACTTTCCTTTTGGGGCTACCCTCCCTCCAACAGGTTGTTCAAACAATGGGTGATTTTTTCCTCTAATCATGAGAAGCTGACTCCTCATTCTGGTCAGCTGACCGGCGTTTGGACGACGACAGCTTTCCTCTTGGCGAAGTCCCCCCCGTCCACTGCCCCGTAGGAGCCAGGCTGAGGCGCCGGGGCCGGGGCTGTGGCTTTACTGCGCCCGGACCTCGGCTTTCGGTTTTCGTTTCGATCGCCTTCTCTGGGGATGGCTTATATGTGGGTGTGATTAAAAATAGGTACCCCAAATGGGTTGCCCCAATGGAAACAGGGACTAAAACCTGCGGTCCATATCCTGGTGGTTTAATCTTGACCCTAATATACAGGGAAACCCAAGAGGAAATGCAGAAATTGTTGGGCGCCCGGTCCACTATTCTGACACAAACGTATGTGAAAGCCCTGGTATGGGTTTGTTAATTAACCGTTATGGCTAAAAGAAGGCATATGCCGTGTAAATATGAGCCTTTGAAGTGCCAGTTTCCTCACAGTTTATTTCTAACATTGCGCATAATGATTCTGCAAGTAACAAACCGTTGATCCAAACAATGTAGCGAGCTCAGCAGAGGGTAAAACGAGCTTGCCCATGATGAAGGATCTTTCTTCACAAGGGTATTGTGTATCTCTGGGGTGGGAATGTCTCTAGTTGGTGCACAAAACCACCTGTAGCAGCCATGATTGGGGTTGGGTGACGCCACTGTGCAAGGGCGTGGCACCCCTTTTTCCTTTCGAGTGTCCCTTCATGTTCTAAGGCCAAGCGTCTAGCATGTTTGATCTGTGAGCGAAGAAACAGGGTGCAGGATGTTGCGTCTTTGGACATTGCAGGGGCGCGCCTTTTTGAGGATCCTGTGTTGGCGGGCTTTTACAGAGAAACCAAGAGGAAAGCAACCATGTTTTGGGATCCCCTAATTTTCAACCAAACCCTCAAAAGTAGCTGGACATGAATCTCCAGCCAAATGAAGTCCAACGGGCCACCCAAGAAAACTCATAGCCATATGGGTGTGGCTTAAAATGAACAGGGTTACTCAGGTTTTAGCTGTTTTTCATATACCAACTTGCCATTTTGGGGATTCCTTTTTTTGAGCCACCGCCAGACTCCCTTTGTGTCGGGCTGTGGTTTGCCGACTCCAGAGCCATCGTTCCGCCCAAATTGGAAGGATGCCCCCTATCAGGAGATATCAATCCATCAGGGGTTCATTGATTCTGGGTTCCCATCAATATGGTCTAGCTCGGCAACTTCAACCTTAAGCCCAACAACACGCGGCACGCAAGCACATACGCCAGGGGGAGGCAGAGTTGAAGATTGGTTTGGGATGGCTCATATTTTGAGCAGGTTTCAATTGTACCCGCCTCTGTGCTCAGATCAGGTTTGAAACCTGGGTGTTGTATAGAGACCGTTTCTCAAAGCACAGTACCTGGAGTATACGACCCTTAAACAACCAGAACAACGGGGTCACCTGAATTTTAGGCATGTGACAACTACTGTGGATGGACCAAAAACTGCGCCGCTTAAGAAACCTTGGAATGATGATTCCCCCTGTGAATACCAACAAGCAATCGTTTTCCATGGATTCAAAGCGGTGCGAAATGGATTTCGCCCATCCACAGCGTGACCCCCATGCTGAAAAGGTCATAGAGACTCCCAGCAGCTCTTGCGATGAGGGCATTGGGATCGCGGGTCCGAGGCTCGCGTTCTTTTTTTGTGCCTCGGCGCACGAGGTCACGCGCCGGCCGCTGGTGCCGGGGGATGAAGTCCTGATGGCCTATGCGCCTTGGATCTGCAGAATGAGGCATCTAGTCAAAGGTTGTGACAATATGCGTGGGAGAAAGAGGGTACCCATGGGTACCCTGTTCATCTTGGTGGAAAGGGAAATCAAGCGTAAAGCCACGCGTTGTGGGGCCCGCCCATGTGGGCACATGCCCACATCTTGGAGTGGTAATGCTGTCTTGGAGTGGACTGCGGACAATTTGTGGCCCAATACTTTCCGCAGCCTCGGCAGTTTTGACCGGGAACCAAGATGAGGCCGTTGCCCTTTGAAGGACAAAGTTCAAAACTTGTGAAGTGTGAAGGCTCCTGTTGGCAATTGCAACTGGACAACTGCCTGCCTGGCCTGGAAAGAATTGAAGGCCTCAAGGCTCCAATTGGCAGGGAAAACTGCACCACTGACTGGCCTGCAGCTTGAAACAGGCTGAACATGCCAGAAAATGGTGGGGTTCCTCCGGATTTCCTTTCGGCTTTGCTATGATAGCAATCTCCCAGGAGGTCTTTAGCAAAAACGACGAGTTGCCTTGAGCAGCGCATAGCTGTCGCTGAGGTGCCTTCCGTTGTGGGCAAGCCCTTGGAGGTGAGTTGAAGGGTCGGACCCTGGCCCCAGATCAACCCTTCGTCGGCTTGGATTGGGATTTGAACCCCTGGATCTGGAAAAGGGTACATGGGAAACGATTTCTTAACCACACCACCGGGCTCCAAACCACCAACTAGAGGGAAGCTGGGCAAAAGAAGACTGGCCGATAACCATGTAAGACATCGAATTCCCGACATCAGCAGGGGTGCATCTGAAAGATTGTCGTTTTTGGAATCGGGATTTATTTCTTTAGTGGCTTGCGGTTCCATCCGGAGGGATGTTTTGAACATTGCCCTGTTCGCTTCTGGTTTGAATAGGCGTATAGCTGGGCTGACTGAACTGTAGGGGTTGCCAAAGTCACAAACAACGGTCCTGGCCTTTCCTTGGTTCTTTCCTTCAATCCGGCTACTAGTGTCGCTCTCTTTTTGTTTGCCCCAGTAACTGGTCCCCCACCAACAAAAAACCTATAACAAAAAAGTGTGTCCTCGTTGCATGGAAAGACGCTGGGCAATCGATTAGGTTCCTGGGGTCTGTAGGAAACAGAGTGAATTCAAAGACTAAGTCACAATGCTTTTGCACTTGGGATTTCGTAGACCTTCCATTGCGGGAATTAGCTTCTGATTACATCATGTTCCCTTGCATTTGAGGGCTTGGGATTAACTCTGGAGGTAATCCCCTGGCTGGAACACTCATTCTAGGAACTAACTTCTGATACAAAGAAGTCTTTGCCATTGCATTTCTTGAAGGGTTTGTAGACAACGTCAATATTCACCATCATCTGCTGTCAAGGGAATGACACGGGGTACACTCACCAAATTGCAACCAGACAATGGAGGTTGCCAAGCAAAATCCAATTGCATTGGAACACAAAAGTATTCACCGTGGCTAAGTTTCGCCTTTAAGATCCTTTTCCGGGGTGTGATCATGCACTTTGGGCAGGACTAGCGCAGCACAGGAAGCCTACACACACTGGGCTTGTGATACCTCCCGTGCAGTCAGAATTAGAGCTGGGTGCTTCCCTTGACCTTTTTTGAATGGAACCCCACACGCGTCAGACTGTTCGAAGCAAGAATTCTACCGCAATGACACCTGTTTTGTTTAGAACAAAATGCAAGCCTCAAGATGATCCGGATGTCATGCAAATGGCAACCGTTTCCTTTTGATTTCCCTTTAGGCGTTTCCATTATGTTGTTTCCTTGGATGTTCCTGAAATAAACAAGGTGCCCCCTGTTTTTGGAGCACTCCATTCGAGTATGTGGTTGATTTGGGCACCCCCCAACATTTATTTTCACATATATATTTGTTGGTTTCCCTCTGAGCCAACGTTGGCTTGGGACGCCTGGGAGGAGCGGCAGCGGAAGATGCAGAAGTTCGGCTTCGCCTGCAATTGCCTGGGGCTCGGCAGCCGCTGAAAAGTTGTATGGCTGTGGTTGTCAAAACCGTTTTGGGATCCCATTTGGGGGTACGATTGGGATTTTGACCCATGGCCATATGAGTCCCGCATTGTCTTTGAGCACATGTGACGTTTCGAACTTTGACATGTTACTTTTGGTGGGGGTCAAAAGCTGAGGCAGAGGTGGATTAGTTGGTTTCAACTAGTTGACAGGATCAGGGACGGTTTCGTGATGCACCGAAGTATTCCTCAGCCCTTTGCTTGGCATATTTTAGCAGCCTGTAAGCTCCGGACAATTATGTCTTGACACTGACGATAAGACTCCATGATCGACGTATGCCATGATCAAAACTGCCGCACACTGGATGGTCATAGTCCCTTCAAATGATACCCATTTTTCGGGTAGTTTGAGGGTCCAGGCAATTCGATATGGACTGCTTTGGTTCCTCGCTCCTGGAGCGCTGGTGTCCGGTTTCATGGCGAGGCCGATGCTGCGAAACGGACAAGGCGCGCGCTTTCGCGGGCGCTGAGGTCTGGAAAACCCGAAAACTCACTTCTTCGAATTGTTTGTCAAGGCTCCAGAAAGTGAACCTCTTATTTTCAGGTCAACTTTGTGGAAGGGAAAAAGCCAACACTGAACGAAGCAGGTTGCATTGGGGTAGCCCGTCGCTTGGCCCACCCTTGGTTGGACTTGAAACCTTTCAGTGGTGGTGGGTGTCAACTCAAGTCAAAGTTTGTTTTCTAGTTTCTCGTCCTGGGGGGTTCTGTGGAACATTTGAATATCTTCGCGGGGCTACCGTGTTCTTGTCAGGATCGAAGGATCAGCTGCAATCCATGTTGGTCTTGCAAGGGCTGGGACGCCGGACTCTGGGACGCCGGACCCAGAGGGACCAATAGACCCTTATAAGGGTCGAAAGCGCTTGTTAGGGTCGAATTTTATTTTAACAAGCGTTTAATTTAAGGGTCGAATAAAAAAATAGACCCTTATTTGTTTTGGTAAAAAAATGTGTTCTGGAACTTGGACTCCTCCCTTCCTCCCTCCATGCAGTCCCAGTTAACCAACCAATCCATGCGACATTTGCTCCTGCCGTCCCCCCTCCAGTGTTGCTGATGTTTTGAAGCTGCCAGTCAGACAGGCAACGCGTGGCTGCCAAAGTCTTTTTCATCAAACACTGGCGCCTGGAAGTCGCAGCAGAATTTCTGCAAACATCTACTGGACACAGACCACAAAGTTTGTTGGCCTCCTCTGCAGCGGCCAATCTTGCTGATGCTACCTCCAGCTTCCTCATCGCGGTAACACCAATTTAAAGACGGGCAGTCCCCAGCCAAAGCAATCTCAGCAAGCAAATGGAATTTCGGCTTGAGATGCCAAGTGTATTCTTCAGTTGCCAAAGATCCAAGGCATTGATATGTTTGCAAGAACTTGAAGACAACATTCTGAAAATGGACCTGGTCGAATCGGTCCTTGTGAAGGCAATCATAAGACAATTGCAAAAAATGCATGGCATCCTTGATGCCCAACTCGAAGGGAATGTCGCTGTCCAGCATGGACTGAGCAATGGATTCCCCAAAGGGGATCAATGCTCTTGTCTCAGCTGCCCTAGTTCTCAGCTTGGGCGAAGTGGTGCTTTTTTTCCTCAGCATGCCAAAGGTCAAGTTGCCAATTGTGTCTTGGATGGCGCAGTCAGCGTAATATATCTTCATACGGAACCACAACGCACTCAGTTGCTCCTGCCTGGTGCCACCAAATTTGGGCAGAACATACCATAGAAGATCGCCAAGCATATCGCAGCTGCAGCCTAAATCTGCAACATGCAGCCAATCCAATTTAAAAACTTCGGTGGTGAAGAATGGACATTTGTAAAGAGCAGTCCTTGGCCTGTCCAAGGATTCGAGTTTCTCCAGAAAATCCCAGTGGCTGTATCTTTCGGTCCTCCACACAGCATTGGAAGTGAAGTCAGTGAAGGTTTCCAAGGTGGCAGAGCATTTGCAGCAAATGCCAGCTTTTTGCTGCCAGCTGGGAAGGCCAAACACTTCAGCTTGACATTTCCAATCACATCGCACTTCAGCAAGAACACCAGGACAAGGCAAGGGTAAGCCTTGCCGTTGTTTCCTCCAATTGTCTTCTGGGACGCACCAAGGACTGCCATCATGCCTGTGGTTGGGCATGAATTGAATGGCCATGCACTGGAAGCTCCATGCAATGATGCTAAAAATATCTTGAAATGTTTTCTCCTTGAGGACCAACTCATGAGGAATCGCACAGACCGGAATTCGGACTGTATGATGTGGAGGCTCTAGCCCTGGAAAACTGATCAAAATAATTTCCAAAGTCTTTGTTCTGTCCCAGTTGAATGGAGTAGCATCACTCCACAATCCGAAGCCACACGTTGGGCTGCCAAAAGCTCTTTGTGCTTTCCTGCAATGCGCCTGCACAGACTCCACAGCACCATCCAGTTGCGTCAAAGTCTCAGCTGAGTTCATGGTGCCAAGAACATGCAAAAGCTCATGTGGCAGCAGCAGTGCTACCTTGGCGTACTTCTCCACTTGTAATTTGGCGTCCCAAATTCGTATTTCAGCTGTATATATTTTGGGCCACTTTGTGCCCTTCAAGCATCTTCTCAGCATGTCCCTGGCAGCCTTTTTGCTGACATTGACAGATGGGCCTGCATGCTCTTTGAAGCCTTGCACATGACAGGCTCCAATCTGGTTCTCCAGAAGCTGGGTTTCTTGTCCACTCAGCTTGTTGTCCAAAAACAGTGTGTGAACATGCTGCCTCAACTGTTTGGTGGGGGACTCGAAAATATTGTCCCCACTCTTCTTGTTGTGGAACATGGCACTAGCAGGTGTCACATCCCAGAAAATCATCCATAGGAGCACTTTGTGCCACACAGATGCCATGGCTTACCAGCTTGCATCTAACAACTGAACATGACATCGAGCAAGGAGCTGCGCATGCAAATTCTTGTATCTCTACCTGTCTCTCTCTCTCTCACTCTCTCTCTCTCTCTCTCTCTCTCTCTCTCCTTCTCTCTCGTTGTAACACAAAATATTTTGACATGACTCAGACAAAGTTCGAAAATGGCTGGCACTGTATTTCAAGCTGCACAGTCAGCAAGTGAAGGACAAGGTCGTTTTTCTCTCTCCCTCCTGCACGTTCTCTTCACAGCAAGGCTTTCAGCTTCTTTTGGACGCCCTTTAAGCCATCCAGGTGGACGACACCACTCCCTTTCACAGTTTCAAGCTGGGAGGCCAGCTCTTTGAGCTCCTCCAGCTTTGTGTCTGGGTTGGCTTTGTTTCCCTGGTTGAGGGCCTTCCGACAGAAAAGCAACCAGGAGTCAACAGCCTTCAAAATGGTGGCAATTTCTTCCTGAATTGGCAAAAATGCCTCAGTCTCGTTCGCCTCCAAGTCAAGCAAAAGGCTCCTGGCCAGGGCCAGCTCTTTATCGACCTTGCCCTTCACAGACTGCAAGGCCTTCATGGTCTCCAGCAGGGCGGCGTAGCCGGGATTCTCATGGACACCTGTGCTCTCGTCCCCATGAGCGATCATGGGCTTGAGCAAGCTGTCCGTCTTGACAGAGCTGGAGCCCACCTCCAAGGTGGTTTGAACTTGATTCGAAGTCGAGGTGCTGGAGCTTGCCTTCTCGTAGTAGTAGCGGCTCAGCTCAGGAATGGTGGGATGCACCTGATCGATGTTGATGTTGGGATCCAGGCCCAACTCCTCCCGGTTCTCTCTGAGGAGCTCCTTCAGAACCACATCCTGCCGCTCCTGGGTGATATTGACTCCAACCACAAGCCCATGGAACTTCAAAATCTGGGAGGCAGTGAACATGCCCTTCTCAGTATTGGAGGTCACAGTGGTGGAGTCAATGGCTTCCTGCTTGAGCTCGGCTGCCCAAGAAAGATTCTTCAAGCCCCCCTGGGCCTGAAATCTCGAAATCAGAGCCTTCTTCTCGGTGGAGCTCATCTTATTGTAGGCCTGCAAAGGCCACAGAAAGTAGATTGATTTGAGAAAAATTACCAAATTTCAAAATGTGAAAAACTGAAGGTTAAAAAATGGGAAAACAAAATCTACTAATTAGGGTCTGAATGCAAAATAAAATTTGCATATTATTATTGTATTCTTAAACATCAGGCCTCCAACAAGGTCTGGGCATCAGGGTCGTTCTTAGTGTTGGCCCTATACTTGATGCTGTTGATGAATCCTTGTTGGGCGGCTTTGTCAACTGAAGGGCCAGAAGAGGCCTTCTCCTGGGAGTCAGGCTCCTTCTTCACAGACTTCAAAGTGGCAGGAGCTGCCTTGGCAGCAGCTGCCTTTCCTTTGGCCGATGCCTTGGCCTTGGCATCCTTCTGGCCATTCCTCTTTGCAGCCATTGCTGAGAAGCTCAAAATATTCTAGCACTATAATGCTGCAAATCTAAATGGAGCAAAGTGCAAATTCCATCCATCCATCCAGGATTCTCTCAAATGTAAAAATACCAGAATGTTCAAGGATCAATGCCAATCAGACATCAAGATAAACAAGTGGGGTATCTTCATAGAAAAAACCAGGGTTGAAAAAGTTGAAAATTTTCAACTTTTTCAACTCCCTTTTCCTTTACTTTACATTTAAAATGTAGTTGAAAAAGTTGAAAATTTTCAACTTTTTCAACCATGTTTTTTCTCCAGTCCACATTCATCACATTCTAGCACTGGCATTGTACACAGACTTGGTGGATGCCAGTCACTGCGCAAACCCTATCAAATCCTCAAGATCATGTTGACATGACATGCTATGGCAATTCCCTAGGACTGTTTGGGACCTGTTTCAAACATTTTGCAACTGCCAATATTTCATGAATATAAAAAATGTGATCCAGTCCAATGAAAAAATGAGTGTACATTTCCCTTGATTGAGTGAAAACAATGGATCAAAACAATGGACCAACCAAGGACCAACAAGGGACCAAAGTTTTTTTCCAAAAGGTTTGCATGAAATGGTGCCCATTGAGATCATTCAAATATTGCGCATTTGAAGTTCGAGTGCTTTTTTCAAAAACAAAACTAGCATCCCTCCATCCATTCCCTCCTTCCCTCCCTTCCCTCCCTTCCCCTTCCCTCCATCCCTCCCTCATTCCATCCATCCCTCCCTCCCTCAACATACAAGTATTTGGCATGACACCCTGCCAGCATGCAATGTGTTTTTCCATATTGCCAACTGCACATGCCAATTACTCCTGCTGATGCTGCCTATGCATAGCTGCAGCATACGCACGATAGCCTGCCTCATTCCTTGTAGGAGGAGGAGGCAACATGGGAGCGGCAGGCTGGTCGGCCACATCATAAACTTCTGCCACTGTCACCGTCGAATTGACCAAAAACCACCCCACAGGCTTTGGGGGGTGGTCAGTGGTCTTTGGCATAGCTTTGGCTGCAGGTGCTTTCACAACCGGCTTGGGGACAGGCATGGCTTTGAAGCCTCCGAATTTCACGTTTGGTGGCCTTGCAGGTGGTACCGCTGGCGGTTTCGGTGGAGGAGGCACAGGAGGAGGTACAGGTGGTACCTGGCAGGTATCATGGTGGTTTTTTCCCTCCCTCCCTCACCATGCTGTACAATGGTCTTGCATAAATGTGCTTCTATGAATTAATTAGTCTTTGGCACCCCACCCTCCCTCCCTCAGGGTGCCAAGTGCAAGCTCTAAAACAACACATGAAATGCAGACAGGTTGCCATGTTGGAAGGTCCAGAGCCATCCCAAACACCTCCAGGAGCAAATGTAGCTGCATCCCAGTCCTCGGGTGGCAGCTTGGGATATTGGCATTACAAGTTGCCGTCCCTTCCTCCCTCCCTCCTTCCTTCGGGCTCCCTATAGGTTGTCTTGTTTTGCATTATTTTTCAGTGACCACATCCTCCCCCCATGATTTTCAGTTCAGGGTCGATCCAGTCTTGCTTGCTCCACTTCTTCTTGCCCTTCTTCTTGTCCTTGGCCAGCTCCTCCTTCTTGAAGTCAGCCTGAGACAACAGGGAAAAACATGTTTCAGCTCCCTCCCAGTCCGTCTCTTGCAGTGCCTCCCTCCCAGTCCCAGTCCCTCCCTCCCAGTCCCTTTTTTCCAGTCCCTCCCTCCCAGTCCCGTACTCTCGGTCCCTCCCTCCCAGCCAAGAAACGCACTTTGTGCTCATACAGCCGACCCGCCAGTAGTACCTCTTAGAGCACAACCTGCAAGGACGCCACCAGGTCCGGTTATCCTCGGTCCACTGGTCAGGACACCATGGGCGAGGAGCAGCAGGCGCAGCGTCCGGGGCAGCTTTGGCAGCCAAAGCCTCCTGGCATGCCTCTGTCACAGTGGCATGTATGGCAGCCAAGCTTGGGTTTGCAGGCACAAAGCCATCAGGCCCACCCATGCTCTCTTGCAACTGATCCAAAACAATGGATGCAGCTTTGGCTTCAGGCGACATTTCTTCTTCCCCCTCTACAGGGGGCACAGCTTTGGCCTGGGGCTCATTGGCCTTGGCCTTGGCTTTGGCCTTGCACTTTGCTTTTGCAGGGGCACTGGCAGGCCTCTTCAGGGAAGGCATGGTGGCACCGAGACATGATGGCACCGAGACAGCTCAGGATCGCTCACATGAGCCATGCATCAAGCAACAGGTTTCCAACATGAGCCATGCATCAAGCAAACTGCGACCAAGCATGTGTCAAGCGCCCAGTCCCCCTTAGACAATCCCTTTTACAGCTACAAATTATTCCAACATCATCCCTTCTAAAAAACACCATTGGGGTCATGTTACAACAATTTAGCTCCTCCCTCCCTCCTGCACATGGTTGGTTTGCAACAATTTTAAAACAGAACACTTTCAAGCCACCATCCTTCCCACCAAGGTCGCCTCCCTCCCTCCCTCATAAACATTGTGGTGGTTTGTCGTTTGTTCCTTTTGTACGTAAGAATGTGTCAGTTGAAATTGCATGTGTTCACACAGCCTGGCCTGTTTGCAACAACACACACTGCAGATGCGTTCACATATACATTCGAACATGCGCATTCCCCAAAAAACAAGTGCAGGTTTTGGACCACAGTGTACCGTGTTCTACGCAGATCGTGCCCACTCCTTCACAGCTTGGACATCGTCTCCAGCGGTGAGCTTAGCCACAGCATCCTTGACAATGCCAAAAACTTGCTGTGGAGTCCTTTCACCAAAGGGGACACAAAAGAGCTGGGCTTTGGTGCCAGTCTTTGCACGAATGGCGTACGAATTGCTGTTCTTATAGTGCATGACAGCAAATAAATGATTCGAGGCATCACTACACTTTGGAAGGCCAACAGGGGCAGCTGCCGGCTTCTTCATGGCTTTCAAACTCCCAGAGTCAGCAGGTGCTTTGCTGGCAGGCCTTTTCAAGGCCATAGCAGCTGCCTTTGCAGCTGCCTTTGCAGCTTTTTTGACCTTGGGATCCATGGCCAACACCATGGAATTGGGAATCTCACTTTCGTGTTCTTCCTCGCTAGAAAAACAGCCCAAGGCAAAGCTTCCCGGGCCCACCTTCATGGTGGCAGTTGTTTGGGAGCCGTCAGGAAAGAGTCGAACGAGGGCCACGGCGTGCGAACAAGTGTACTGCTTGTAGTTGACATCTGGGGGTGCTGCCGACGCCTGGCTTGCGAGAATTTCTTGGGAGCTGCAAACCTCAATGGGGACCAACTGGGAACTGCTGGATGCTGCCAACTCTGGGACAGTGTCCACGCCAAACTTCTCGTAGAGCTTGGAGACTTGCTCTGGAGACAAGTTTTGGAGGTCCTCCTTGCCTTGCTCAGACGCGTTTGGCACCTCAGCCAAGCCCTCCTTGCTCAAAAGCTTGATTATCCTGGCAACTGCAGGGGCAAGCTTCTTGCCTGAGGTGGCCTGCTTCTTCTTCAGGTAGATGTGCTCCAAACCTGCTTGAAGTCTTTGAGCAAAAGTCTTGACTTCGCCATGACTCAAGGCCCAAGCTTCTTTGATGCAAGTTTGCAGGAACTTGCCAGTCTTGCGCCTCTGAATGCGGCATATGTCCATGAGGAGATCTTCGAGCCTTGCGCACAGAATGTCTGGGTCCGGCTGCAAGTAGTCTGCAGATTTTGGTCCTCCTGGCATGTGCTTCCTGAAAATCGCGACGAGAGTTCGAGCATCGGGTTCTAATCCCGCCATGGCGGCAGGGCACTATATACAAACTGCTGAGCCATGCGAGACAAGAAGAGTGATGCTCATGTGTTCCCCTCCCTCCCTCATGTGTTCCCCTCCCTCCCTCATGGTGTAAACAAAAATAGACCCTTATTTGACTTTGCAATCTAGGGCTTACACCCTTATTTAAAAAGGGTCGAATTTTCAAGGGTCTATTGGTCCCTCTGGGGACTCACCGGACAAACTTGCCCGGTGGTAGAAATGAGTACCATGTCTGACACTCCGACTGCGTCGGGGATAGGGAGCCAGCAAGGCTTTGAGTGGGGCCCGACAAGTCGAACTATGCAGCCCCGTGTCGTTCATTGCATTCACGACTCGACGGGATATGTAACTGAGTTCGGAAATGTAGGACACGTCAGACATGTCGCGCAGAAATATCAATCTTGTCATACCAGATCGCGATCAGGCATCAAACACCTCAGGCATGTCAAGCAGCTCAGACATCTCAGACGTCTCTAGCTTGTCTGACATAGGAAGTGTTGATTTGCGTCTGCCGTGTGCATGTCTAGAATGTCTGACGTGTTTGACCTCTCAGCAAGTCTTAAATCATCACAATGCCATGATTCTGTAAAGCAAGCTCACCCATAATAAAAGGTTGCTCACTTGGGTATGTTGCTTCTATGAACACGACTTTTTGCACCTATAAGTACCCTGCAACCACATTCTATTTAGTTGGACCCTTTTGGCAGCGCACGCAGGTCTTGGCCGCAGAGGGCGACCTTCCGTGATTGCAAAACGTGGGTTGCGGAGCTGCGGTGGTTCTGCTGATTTTAGGGTGATCTTACCTGGCAAGAGGCAAAACGAGCTCACCATGAAGGCCCTTTACCTCGGAATCCCTTGTTTCATACTGGAATGAGCGTAACATGTGCAGATGGCCACGATGCCATGAGCAGCTACTTTGCATGTTTGCCACATGGTCCTTGGTCTCAGGTCGGCTGCCCCGTCTGCCAAAGAACCTGGGACCTGAAAGAGGTGACTTGAGAGAAATTCAATTCAACTTCCGTCTCTTATTTTTCAGCGTAGATGCACAGTAGATACCCTTATACGTGGTACCTTCCTGGGGTGCTTGAATATGTTCATGAACCCGAACTCAATTGATGCCAAAAGTGGATGGAGCAGGCTTCTTTTACATTCATCCTATTTTGGCACCCAGTCAGTGGGCTGTGGCTATTGCGCCGCCGCTTTGGATTTCGAGTCTACGGAAAACGGCGATGGCGGTTAGCCTGGCATGGTGGCACCTCGGATGAGTTTTCGCAGCTCGATCGTCTCCCTAAATTGAGCAGGTGTCCAAGGGGGTGTGCTTTTTGAGGGTATCCTTTTCAGGACTGGTTCCAGGGGACACCACTGGACTGCTATTGGGTTGCAGGGGGGTCAACAGCAACCAAGCCAAAGGCCGGCTATTTCGATGCCCGAGTCGAGTCTATTGTGTCTCGCAAGTTGGGACATGCCCAATGCTCCACAAATTTTGGGTTTGCCACAAACTTGGGGTCATGCTGCCTTGCAAAGTGCGGAAACGCCAGTGCAACTCTGATGGTATGGCTTATTCCATTTCGCTACAACGACTTCTAGCCCTATGGTCAGTTGCTGATGCTACTTAGATTGGCCCTGGTTAAGCCACATTTTGTGAACACACAACCGTCGTTTTCACTGAGGGCTTCTCAAAGAACGAGTTCTTTGGTTTATTCAGACAAGCTTGTTCATTCCTTCCAGAGTGCCCCAGCAGTGCCGCATGTTCCTAGGCCATGTGCATGAGCAAAGCTGCGCACCGGCCCCGGGAAGTTACTCATTGCTACTCGAGCACCTGATTCCGGAAGGAAGACAAAAGCCGTTCCACGGCATGAAGTGGGGATTGCCACTAATCAGTACCTCGTGAACATAACAGCCCTGTTCATTCCAGAGCGCCACCTAGGTCGATGCGTCCGTGCTTGGCATTTGGGCAAGTGACAGGTTGGCTGAAGAATTTATTGGCTGCTTGCTAACTGTACGGGAGTAGCGGATGGGTTTGGGACCCTGAGCCTTGAGGTTTCAGGGTCCGTCTATTCTGCTCTTCATTTGGCAGGGTAATGTTTGCTCCGTTCCCCCTCAAAATAAATGAGGCCCCCTCCCTGAGCGAACATTTGCCCAAGAGCAGAATAATATTTGTGCAGCGGGTACGGACGGTACATGACGGCACATTAGGGCCTCGTCGGGCCCACACGTCATTCAGTTCGCGGGAAATTCGCCGGTCTTAGACTTGACTACTGGCTAACTCTTGTTTAGTTTTTTGGAGATTTGGGGTTTGGGCAAACTAGTATATTTATATTTAGTGGGGTGCATGTATTTATGGGGTTGTATTGCACCGAGTTTGCCAATCAACCAAGTCAGGAAATGCGGGCATTTGTGGCTTGCGTCCAGTAGCAACTGTTACAAACTTGGTGTTTATGGACGGTGTGCTGGGTACACTCTCCGGTGAAAGTCGGTGCGTTTGCGTCCAACTTCGTGTGCTATGCAGGGTGCTGATTGAGGAAGTCAGTGCGGCTTGCGTCCTGGTGGGGGTTTACATATGTATGGTTACCGCTGAACTCGAATCCCATGCGGGCAAGGTTTTGAGTGAGCAGGCTTCTCGTGGCCATAGCATTGGGATTTGAGCGAACTTTGCAAGCAGACTGGAGGCAGTGTTTTTGGAGAGAGTGCTGGTTTTGATCCTGGCGTTATGCCCAACTCTAGAAATCCCGTGCCCAATGAGCTTGCGGTCTTTGGATGGGCAGTGCTCAGGTGGGTGTTGAAATCCACGCGGGCGAGGTTTCAGCACCGATATGACTTCCTTTTTCCGCGCTGTGCCATTGGGAGACGTGGCTTTGATTTACACCCTCCGCCAAGTGCCACCCAAGCCCCCCACCCCACGCAAAGCCAAGGGTCTGGTGTGACATGGGGGGGAGCGGTATGTTGAGGGGCGTTAAGTAAGGCTGACGTACCTGCCCTCCGCAGTTAATTAAGTGTTCTCCTCCCACATCTCGCATTTTGGCCGCATAAAGAGCCTTGGTCCACACGGAAGTCTGAAGAAGGTGCCCTTTCACAGAGAGGTTAGCAAAGTGCCAGCAACATTGGCACGGGCGATGGCAGCTGCACGACGATCCTTGACGCGGCGCAGTACCTCTGGCCAAGAGAAGGTTAAATCAACGAATATACACATGAGAGTTGGGATCCTTGTGTTGTTCAGCAGTGTGCCAGCCTGCGGGCCCGCCATGCTGGCCAGGGCCAGTCTGTGGGCCTCGTTCGTACCTCGTTGGGACCTCGTTCGTACCTCGTTCAGACCTAGTTAAATTGGCTGGCCTAGAACACCTTTTTCGAAATGCTTCGCGTCAGGCGCAGCACTTTCGCAAGGTCAGGTGTAGATTTCGGGACAGGGCAGTACTTCCAGCAGGCCAGGCGCAGGAAAGGAAAGAGACAGCGCAAGCAAAAGAGAAAAAGTCCCGTTGGGGTTTGTTGCTGGAGGTGCTCCCACGTCATACGTTTCCCAGCGCATCCTATGGCGTCCCATTAAGATTTAGACCTTTTAAAGCGAACATGTTGACATATTGCGTCCCAGTGGGGTTTACACATAGACGTCCAAATAAGTGCTCAACAACGGACTTTGCGTCCCAGCGGGATTTGTTAAGTTTCGCATTGACTTCTTTGACTTCGTGAATGTGCTGCGTCCCACGCAGATTTCCTTTGTAAGCTGTCATGCGCTGACTTCCACTCGGTGGTGTGTACGTGCGCCGATTCTGGATGCACTGCCAAGCTGAACCCGGTTTGCTTCTCCGTTCGTGATTTTCCTGTGGAAGTTGGATTTGCCGCAGGGTGTCGAAGTCTGGTCCTTCGTGGCTGCCTCTTTAGTTCTTTTGAAGATCCAGCGGCCAAAGATGGGAGGTTTGTAGGAACAACTTCTTGGTGTTGCCACGAAAGTTCGACACCTCACTTTCTTAATTACACTCCCTCTCACGTGTTTGTTTCACGCTCCTGTGTCAACTGGGACTGGAACTGTTGCACCCCAGAACAGCTTCCTGGGAGCATGGATGTAAACCTCCAGAGCAGCTGCCCAAGTGTCTAGAAACCATTCTATTGCAAAAAGAGCAAGACCCTGTTTGATCAGGAGTTGTTTTCGTTGGGTTGGGTGGTGTGGTTTTCTGTGGAGGAATTCAGCGCGACTCTGACGACAATTTCTCCATGCTCCTCCCACAAGCCTGTTTTTGCGATCTTTTCAAAGCGGGGAGTGGCCTTACCCATGATGAAACTTCCTTTCAAGGGGATCTCTGCTTTGGGGTGATGAAGAATTACTATCAGAAATTATGTTAATGTTGTCATGTGTTTGTTGGTTTCCATTGTTATTATATTTGTGTTTTTGTGGTTGTCATCCTTATTCGTATTATTATTGGACCACCCTCATGCATTACAAGGTAGACCAACTATGAAGCAGAACATAGTTTTTTTGGTGTATCCTGGGGCTCTGGCTAAGACTTGGCGCAATTGAGGCGTCCACTTGAGCTGGGATGGCCAGCAAGGCGCGGGGGTCAAAGGGGCGCATATGGTCACCCGAAACCGATTCTTACAGCATCTCACTTGCTCAAGGCCGACCTTTTAACCTTTTGGTGTCCGCATTTGGTCCATTTTTTGTAGAGAGACCATATGGTAAACCTTGTATTTCTGAGTCCTTTGGGCAAGTGAGGTATATGTTGGCCACACAAGTTTAGCAGTTCGCGTGAGGCAATATCCTTCAGAGCCAGGCGAGTAGAGCCAAACATCAAACGGGTTTATTGCCCTGTGCATGATGCAAACCCATGCAACGGATTGTTGCTTTGATGCCCCGCGACTGATCTTCGCAAGTGCGGTCCGTTTGCTTGTGTCAATACTTGGGTCACCCCAAACAGGACCCCTGATGATGAAGCAAAGAAATTGCAGCTCTCAAGGAAGGATATGGGCTCCCTTTTGCAGGAACCACTGCAAGTGGTACTGCATTCGCAGGTTCCAACGAAATTGTGACCGTCACTATGAATCCAACACAGGCACTTTTGTCTCCACCAGGAGTTGGCAGATTCCTCCTTTGAGAAACCTTGCCATTGTTCTGGTCGCACTTGTATAAAGGGGGTATAAGAGGTTTGAGCTTGTTGCGGGCACGCTTTTGACAACTCCCTCTCACTTCTACAAGGGTTGTGGGCTATGAATAATTTCAAATTCACCGTTTCGTTTTACCTTTGCCCGGCTGTGTAGGGTTGCGCCCACTTTGTGGCTCGCCAGTTAGGAATGAAGGTAAATTGGTTGATCTGCCATTGTGTTCTTTTTTTCGACATCAAGCCAAACTTTCCCGTTTTGGGGCACTTGTCTGAAAAGAAGCATCCCTGAAAAGATTGGGGGAACATTAGAAAACTTGTATTTCCAGTCTCCATGCTAAATTATGTTTCTCCGCTCCGAAAGACTGGTCCTTTTGCACTGAGCTGCAGTGGGTGGGAGGGTAGGTATTCTTGCCAGAATGGGTTGCTCAGGGTATATCCTTAGTCCTTAGTCCTCAAGCGAGATGTCAGTGGTTTTCCTTGTTGTAGTGGCGTCCCACTGCAGATGATTGGTTAGGCTTTGAACAACCCATTTTTAGATTGTCAGAAGCCTGAAGGAGAGAAGCATCCTTGTTCCCCAGCTTGTTTCTGACTTTTCAACAGAAGTGCAAGCTGCCCTTTGTGTCTTCCAATTAAAACTTGCCCATTTCCATCAGCAATTATTTATTCTCTTGGTTACCCGCTCCCTCCAACGACTCATTTTTCCCTCGCCCAAACCCCTGTGTGCTGGCCCAGAAGTAACACAATTTGAGATGCCATAGTTCGTAAATGAAGCCAGAGCTGAAATGCCGCGTATTCTTCAAGCAGCTGCACCCAGCCCCCCGCCAGGTTTTAGGCCCCAGCGAGCGCGTGAGCGGCAACACTTCACCATCGGGAAGCGCCAGCAGCCGGGGCCCCAAGGCGAGGCCCAAGGCCCCAAGGTGCTGAGCTGAAGGGCCGGATTCTCCCCTGCAACACAAAGGCCAACCACACAATTCCCAAGAGCTAATCTTCTGACCCAGCTCATCAATTTTAATAATAATCCCTTGAGAGTTGCGAACTCCTTCGATTGCCAGAGTTGACTTACCCAATTTCAGGGGAAGGCGGGCGAAAGCCGATGATGAATGCCCTTTACTTGAGAGTTCCTTGTTCTTCTCATGGTGAATCATGGTAATCAGTTTGCCAGACTGCCCTTTGATTAGTTGGGTTGTAATTATCCCCCTTTTGAAGAAAACCCAAGCCGGGGTTAGGCGTGCTTGCAAAATTGCAGATTGAGACGGAATCCCAAAACACAAGAGGAGGAGTTGTGGCAATCGCCTCCTTGCTGTTTTTTGCGGAAGCGCGTTGACTGCCCTTTGTCAGTGGCGCAAGAGAGGGCCGTTTGATTCCCAAGCCAAGATGCCCCCTTGGGCAAGAAGTTGGCTCTTTCATTGGGGAGGTAGCTCGAAGGAGGCGGTCTGAGCGAAAAAAGGACAGGAGTCAAGCCGCACTCAGGCCGAGTTTCCTCGCCCAAATCCGCCAAGGCGGGTGCCTTGAAGTGGCATTTGATCAATCCCCCTACCACGGTTCACCCCCCCCAAGTTGTTTGGTATATATTACCCTCTAAGTTCCTTTTGTTTCGGGGTTCCTCACAAAAACTGATAAGCCCGGGGTTTCTTTCTCTACCAGGGTCGCTGGGCAACTGTGTCCCGGGTTGCCTTCCTTTAAACTGAATGAGCACACACAGATGTCCATTTTCCCGTTTTGAGAATCAGCTTGCTGGAATCACCGCATATTTGAGAAGTAATGGTATCAACTTGCAGCTTTGTCCACAGGTGGTACATGGTAAGCTCATCGGAGCAAACGGCCGAGCCCAGCAGATGCCAGCCGCAGGCATCTGCCAAGCTGAGCTCTGAAGGAGTCAGCCGCGACCTCAGTTCCAGCAGGGCGTGCCACTCTGGGCGAAGAAAGCCCAAACCTCACAGGGGGGTTGCTTCCCTTCTGCTGGGATATGACGGTAAACTTCCTGGAGGTATTTTGGGTTTGCGACTTGAATGTACCCAAGACCCGCTGCTACAGCTCCCAGGTCCAAAGGCAAAGGCCTCACCGGAGAAAGCGAAAGCCAAGGCGGCGGGAGATGCAACAAGTCGCCGCAAGTGCCAACCGAGACCCCAAAGAATTGGCTTCATGCTGGTCTCTTGAATTTCGGTGGAAGGGTGTGGGTGGAATGTGGGGGGGGAATGACTTAGACTCTAGACAGTGGGGGGCGAGAGGTTAGGTTAAGACGCTTGAGATCCATAGCGTATAGTGTTTCCAGTTTTTAGAGGTTACTGTCATTGTGCATAGTCTGTCCAGCCACGGCACCTGGAAGTTCCCTGGACGTTTCGTCGGCTCGTTGGCTCTGTGTGTCTCCAATTTGTTGAGTTCCTCGATTTTGACACATACGTGTCTGGTGCAAAGGGAATGTCTTGGAACGCTTCCCGCCGCGTTGTTAAAACTCATTGTTGGCTGGCCGCATTCGCCATTTAGCAATGGTTTGACCCTCCAATCAACAGCCTCGTACACTGGTGTTCAATCTGAACATTGGTGGTGTTTATTGAAGCGACAGGTGCCGTTTGTTGCTCTGGCTGCAACCATAGCTGAATGCAAGAAGAAGGAAGGATCTACTACATGATCCCTCAAAGGGAATATTTTGAGGATTTCTCAACTTACTTTTGCGGGGTGTCCCTCAATCAATCAAGAATGTATTGTTGAGGATGGCACTTTAATACAGCTAGTGATACCCTGCACTGCCGTCCTGTCCGGGTGCTCCTGGGTTTGGGCTTGAGGAGGCTAACTACCAGGGTTGGGCCAACCCGTTGTTCAACATGTTTACATATCCATTGTTGCCAATTAACTGCTCTTGTCTTCCCCTGAAATAGGATCGAGGTCTGGTTGTTCAAACCAATTGTGCCCAACCCTGCTACTTGCCGATCCTGACGTTCGTTCCCCGTGGCGCGCTATTGCATCTAAAGCCCCGAATCGATGGATCCCAGGAGCGGACAAAATTTGGATTACTGGACACATGGGGAAGCAGGACTCCCTCCCAAGCACAACCGAAAGAGAGAGTAGGGGACGGGCCAGGCAGGAATCCCAGGTGCAAAACGTTTATTTCCGGCCTTTCAATGGCAAGTTACTTCTGAAATTCTTACGTTTTTGACATCTTTCAGCGCGAGCTGTTGCCAGGGGGAGATTTGGGAGCATTTTGGGGTTGTCACCCAAACCGCAACTGCTTGTAGCAGCCACCCCGCTCCGGTTTGGACCAAAGAGCTAATGCAAAACGAAAATATGAGTCTGCATTGGCCGAGCAAACACCCCGAAATCTGATATTCTGGCGATTATGGTCAGGGTTAGGGGACTCCACACATAAGTCGCATAAGTGTGGTCTCTTCATTTGAAGCAACAACTTACCATCCTACAGTTCCTCTAGTGAGGACGCCTTACTTGACTCGCCATTTTGTCTCACACAACCAGTGCATTTGTATTCTTCATTTCCTGTGTAAAGCGCGTGCATGCATGAGTCAAGACCTCTTCTGATGAGTGCCTCTTCGGATGAGTGTGCAAACTGAAACTTGTTTCGGTAGCCAACTCAGAGGGTCAGGTGAAGTCTCCCGCTCCATAAAAGACCTGTGTAGAAGTTCTTTGGTTTGTGGGAGTCAGCCGGAGACGAGCCGGAGACACGAGCCAGAGCGCTTGAGGGTGAAGCCAAGAAACCAGCAGAGAAGGCAAAGCCGAAGAGTCCCTCGTTTGCAAAGCTTGGCGACGGGCCTTTAAGAGATGACCGCACCAGGGTGGACAATTGGTCACCGCTTTCTTTTGTTTTGATTGCAACCGTTGGGCCAATGTTCTTCGCTTGTGTGGCTAAAAGTGTTGAGGTTTGGGCGCGGCCGGTGGGTTTTTGGGGATTGGGAGGAGTGTTGGGCGGGGCCTTTGAAAGGCCGTTTCGTCCCGTTTCGTCCCGTACTGGATATGAGCATAAGCAACTCCATTGGCGAGCTCCTTTGGCCACCCAACAAGTCAGGCAGCTGAGGAAGTACTGGCATATGAGGACCAATGCAGAGAATGCGGGAACATCCGGCGCACACATGAAACCGTTGAGGCCGGGAAGTCGGCTGTTGCGAGAAACACGAATCCTCAATCCATGGGCCCCCTCGTCGAATCCCTGGCACCGGCTCTGGGTCCTTGGAGTATGGCTCGGCTTGCGTCGAGACAACGAGTCCTCGCAACCGGTCCGTTTGTGGCTGATGGAATTTGCATGGGCTCTGCTTTTGATGTCCACAATTTGTCCTGTGTGGGTGCAAGATGATGATTTAGGGCGAATTGAGTTGGCGAGAATAGCACACAACTTTAACGACGGCCGTGTAACGGGCAGACCAGAATAATCAACGCCGAAAGAACTGACCAAGACAAGTCGTTATCCATTGATTTCAATCAGGCGAGTGTCTAGCCGCGTTTGCCGAACGCAGAACCAAAGCCCACTCGGAACAGCATTTTCGGGCAAACTATTGTGACCTCAGCCAGCGGCATGGCGACGTCACCCATGATTCGATGAAGGTACATTGCTTTATGTCAGGCCGGTGAATTGTTATTGTGAACTAGAGGGGTTCATGTATAGGCAATCAAACCATGCACAATGGAGCCGTTTTTGTGTCGAGGAAAAGACCGCTTCTGAATAGCGGCACCACAGGTTATGAGCCCAAACCCCTAAAACAGGGGCCCTCGCTCGGCAATGGAACCGACAAGGGCATCAGGAAGTGGAGAACCTCGAGAAAGGCTCGATTCTGCCGATGGAGAAGAACCGGAGGTGGAGAGCCTGGAGATCATAGGGCAGGAAATGGTGCCCTATGCTGGAGGCAGAAGGCCTCCGAGGAGGATGGTGGAGGTGGTGAAGCCGCTTGAGCTCACGGCAACACCACTCAAGCCAGGCCAGGGCGAGGAGGAACTCGAGGAGCCTCCACGCAGGTGGCCAAATGGACCGGAAGGAGAGCCAGAAGCCATGAAGCCTCTGTTCACCCCGGAGCAGCTCAGAGAGTTCAACAAGTGGGACGAGAAAGCACCGTTGCTGAGGGGACCGCGGATGGACCAACCGAGGCCGGCGCACTTGCCCGTGGAGAGTAACCTGGAGGAAGACACTCCGGGTGGTGGCCAACTTCGACCGAGGTACCTACCCATGGAGAATCCGGAGCCGGAGGGCCAAATGATGAAGATGATGGCGGCGTCTCAGGAAACGAGGACGACACCATCGGCGCCGGGAGTGGACCCGGTCTACCTCATGCAGATGATGCAGGAGCTGATGACGCGGAATCAGAGGCTTCAGCATGAGGTGGAAGTGTTGAAGAAACAAGGAAAGGAGACAGACGCTGACTATGGCACGCCGGAGAGCCGGGAAAAGGTGAACGGCATGAGCACGGTCAGGGACAATCAGAACCACGAGCCCTACGGCCCGACCCGCGACCACTCGAATGGCAAGGGCGGAGAAGGCAGACTTGGGGCTGGTGGTGAAAAAGGAAATGCTCGGGATGAGCAGGATGGCGGTGCCTCGGAAAGGGCAAGTGATGTGGCTGGATCCGGAAAGGACGGCCACCAAATGGACGTAATGCTGAAGCTCATGGAGGGCATGCAGATGATGCAGAAGCAGCTCCTGGAGCAGAAGGAGAAGACGGAGACCACCGAGACGGTCAAGGCGGGCTTCGCGGAGTTGCCTCGCCTGGGCGAGTTTAGCCCGGAGAATGGTCCGATAGAACTAGGGGACTGGTTCACCATCATCCATCCCCTGATGTCGGACCTGAGTGACAGCTCGATGGAATGGTGGGACCTACTCTTAAAGGAGGCCCGCGAGTGGTACGAGGAGTACATGAAGGAGATCCCGCTGAACAGGGTCAACATGGTGCCCAAGACGCCTGAGGTGTTGGGGGTACGGAAATGGAGTCGGTTGGAACGGCGGGCAGCTTCGCTCATCATCCAGGCGGTTCCGGAGACGGTGAGAGACGAGATGATCGCCACGAATACGGTGTCGGCATACGGGGCGATCTGTAGGCTTCTGGTAGTGTATCAACCAGGAGGCCTTGGAGAAAAAGGAGTGGTCCTACGGGCGTTGGAGGAGCCGGTGGAAGCTGCTACGATCCCGGAGGCACTCAAGAGTTTGAGAAAGTGGCTGAGGTGGAGGCGGCGGGCGGGCGAGATGAACTTGGCGTTGCCAGACCCTACGGTGATGATGAGGGGCCTCAGCAAGATGATTCGGAAAGTGGTGGAGACGAACCGGGAGCTGACGTTCCGGATTTCCCTTGCCCGGAACACGCTGCGGGTGGACAGCGTGCCGACGCATGGAACGGTGCAGCAGTTCGCGGAGCATGTCTTGGCCGAATTGGAACAGGGCAACCAGGGGTGTGAGAGAAAGGTGACAAAACCCGTGGACGCCAAGATCCGGAAGGTCGAGACAGAGAAGGAGCAGGCGACGGGACGTAGAAACCTAGTTTGCAGGTTCTACATGAAGGACACCGGCTGCAGAAAGGGCCGGAGTTGTGAGTGGCAGCACCCCACGGATGAGACCGCAAGAGGACGCTGCTGGGAGTGTGGATCAGTGGAACACATGAGGAAAGACTGCCCCAGAAAGCAGAAGCCGACATCACCAGAGAAGCCGGCGGCTGTGAGAAGGGTGGCCCAGGAAAACGACGTGGCGACGACACCGGCTTCGGCATCTTCGCCCAAGAAGGAGGAGATCAAGCCGACCCGGGAGAAGGAAACGGTGGTGGAAGATTCGAAGAAAGACGAATCTATGGGGGGGGTGTTGCAGGAAGCAGCAAAGATGCTACGGAGCCTCAACGCCTCGCAGGGAGTCAAAAGGGTGGACGAGAGAAACGACCGCTTGGACGACCTGCAGAAACAGTTGAATGGGTTGAGATCTGGGTCTCTCAAAAGGGCCCAGGTAAACGCTCGAGGGAGGTGGAGTGATGGTGGGCTACTGGACTCGGGAGCTACGCATCCCCTACGTGCCCGGCAAGAAGGTGAAGACATCGAGAATCTGGACGAGATCGATGTTGCCCTGGCCGGGGGAGAGATGAAAGTCATGCGGATCACGGAGGGAGGCATCATCGTCCAGGAGAACGAGGGCGTGGGCTCCATCATTCCGTTGGGTCTGCTGGTGGAGAGGTTGCACTGCGTGGTGACGTGGGATGGGGATGAGTGCCGCGTGGTACATCCAGAGCTGGGAGCGTTGCGGATTCACATGGAGGATGGATGCCCCTATGTGACCCAGCGGACGGCGACGAAGTTGCTCGAGGAGCTTGAGAAAAAGGGGAAGGAGAAAAGGAAGGGCCGGATTAGCGAAGTAAAGCTGGTCCTGGACTGGGAAACGGTCAGAAAGGTGGTGGAACTACATCCTGCGTTTCGTGACCTACCGGAGGAGGTGCGAAGGAAGATTCTGGTGGAGCCGGCGGAAACATTGCGGGCAATCCCATGGAATCGGAGACGGAGAAGGTCCTTGGAGCAAAAAGGCCGGAAAGCCATCCTGCACCTATACGCGGGACCCCGTGAAGGATACACCCTGGAAAGGGCGGTGAAGGAGCTTGGAGGCGACCACATGGACGTCTTGGAGATTGATCTGCAGCGTGGGCCGGAGCACGACATGATGTCGGACGAGCTCTATGCAGCCCTGCTGCGGGGCGCGTTGGATTCGCGTTTCGATGCGGTGGTGGGTGGACCGAATTGCCGGACCAGGAGTGTGCTCCGACATTATCCACTACCTGGCGGTGGTCCACGACCGGTGAGGTCACCGGAAGAGCCGTTTGGGAGGAGCGACCTCACGCCGCATGAGAAAAAGGCGGTCTGGGAGGACGACGTGATGATGTGGCGGATGTTAGCCATCTACCTGGTGGCGGAAGAAGCGCGGAATGCGAACGGAGGTCACAGGTTGGCTTCGTGTTGGAGCAGCCGGCGGATCCCAGGAAGTACATGCCTGGATGCCCGACCTTCTGGGGGACGACCCAGTGGGAAGCATTTGAGGAGATGGAAGGCATGGCCGAGTACGAGTTCTACCAGGGGGACTTCTCAGGAGCGGCACAAAAGCCGACGACATTGGGGACCAACCTCTACATCGACCTGCCTGAGAGAAGGGTGACCGGGCTGGTGTCAAGAGCCCGGATGGAGGAGGTGGACCTCAGAGACTCGAAGAACCTCGCAAGGTGGGCTCCGGGACTCATGAGAGAAGTGGCGAGAGCGATTCTGACGCAGGTCAGGAAGCAGGTGGTGAAGCTGCGGAAGCTGAGTTGGCAGGAGCACATCGCGGCGGGACATTGCCCGATGAGGAGGGACTGCCGAGTTTGTCAGGAGGCGAGTGGTCAAGACCGACCCCATAGGAGGATCAAGCACAAGCACGCCTACTGCCTTTCGTTGGACTTGGCCGGACCGCTGAAGAAGGGAAGAGACATCGACGGGCGGAGCTGCAAGTACATGCTGGTGGGCGCGTACACATGGCCGAAGAATCCGCTGAAGTCTGAGGAGATCCCGGAGAAGGAACGAGATGGAGGTGGAGAAGCTGGCAAGGCGAAGGGTCTGGAGGAGGTCAAGAAACCGGACCAACCCGGGCAACGACCGGAGGACTACTGGACCACCAGCGCCAACGGCAAGTACGTGATCAGGGTACACAAGAGCCACCGGAAGGTAAGGTTCTTCCCTGATGATGCCCCAGGATGTCCGGTGCCTGTGGAGCGACTACGGGGACGGAGGAGGACCATAGCACGGACAACTAAGGATGGTCCGTTGAAGATGTTCATGGACGATTGGAGGAATGCCTAAAAGACGGAAAAGGTCTTTGAGGACGAGAGCCGATGGGCCGGGCGGACGATCTTCCAGCTAGAGGGCCCGGAGGAGGAAGAGCCTCAAGAAGAAGAGAAGGAAGAAGGAGACCCTGATGATCCGGCTGATCCAGAACCCCCAGAAGGGATCTGGGACTTCGAGCTGGAGGAGTTGGTCGGAGAACAGGAAGATGGAGAGATGGAAGAAGGCGACCTGGACGAGTACGAAGAGGATGAGGAGAAGAGAGAGGAGCCGCTGGAGATTGAAGTCCACACGCTGGCAGTGCCTCTCTCGACGAAAGGAGGCAAAGAAGTTTTGGACGCCATACAGACGATGTATCTGGAATTGAAGCGCCAAGGTTTTCCAGTGGCGCGATTGCATAGCGACAGGGGCAAGGAGTTCATGAACCATGCCTTGCGCCGGTGGTGCTTCAACCGGGACATCGCGAAGACGAGTACGGCGGCAGACGATTGGAGATCAAATGGGCGAGCAGAAGTGGCCATCAAGCACTTAAAGTCAAGAATGAGGAGAGTGCTCTTTGCAGCCGAGGTGGATGGACAGTGGTGGCCAGCTGCAGCTCGGTATGTGGTGGAGAAGGAGAAGAGAACAAGGCAGAGAAAAGAGGGCACGATACCCAGATTCTGCCAGGAGGTAATGGTGAAGAAAAGGAAGTGGAAGTCGGAGGAGCTGGGCCCAAGGCACGTCAAGGGGAAGTATTTGGCCCCGGTGGTGGACGTACCGAACGGTCACGCCGTGATGAGAGAGGATGGAACAGTCCAGGTGGCTGCCTATGTGCTGCACCACTGGAAACCTCTCCCGGAGCCAGTGGACGGGTGGCAATTTGTGGAACGGAGAGGTGATGAGGGAGAAGAGCGCGAGCCGGAGGAACCCTATCGTGTCCGGAGGAGGATAAGAGATAAGACCCAAAAGAAGGTGTTGGAAGACGAAGGGGTTCTGGTGAGGTTGCGGGCGCTCAGATCCACAATAGAGGAGGAGGAGAAGGCGGTGACGAACGACGAGCCGGAGGTGATGGACATTGTGGTGAAAGCCCTAGAAGGTTTGAAGAAGGAAGAAGAGGAGTTGAGGAGCAGCACAGAGGTGGAAAAAGACGAGGAGCAGATACTCCAGACCAAGATCGTCAGTGCCAAGGAGGTGGAGATGAACTTGGAGGATTGGAAGGCACCCATGAAGAAGGAGCTGGACACCATCGTGGAAGAAATCACCAGGCTCAACCCGGCATCGGCGAGGGAGCTGCTGGAGAACAACCCACGGGTGCAAGTACTACCCGGGAAGGGGGTGTTCACAATCAAACCAGGAAGGAAGCGTAAGTGCCGACTGGTGGTGTGCGGCAACTACGGGGAGTCTCACGAGGCCATGCCGCTCTTCGCAGGGGGCACGGACGTGGTGGCTTTGCGGTTGGCGTTGAAGGAGGCGGCGGTTCGCGGGTGGCAAGGAGGCACCGTGGACGTGAAAGGAGCCTTCCTGAATGCCCCGCTGCAGGCAGTTGACCAGGAAGGAGAGCTGACGGTGGCCATGCGACCGCCGGCAGTACTGGTCCGGATGGGGTTGATACTAAAAGGGGAGCTGTGGATCGTCAACAAGGCAATGTACGGCCTACGGCAGAGTCCGAGGTGTTGGTCGGACTACCGTGACGACGAGATGAGGAGGTGGAGAATCAGCTATGGTAAGCGTTGGCTGAAGTTGGAGCAGATGAGGAGTGAACCGAATCTGTGGCTGGTGAAAAAGGTAGAGGACGACTTGAATCCGGAGGAGCTGGTCGGCCTGCTACTAGTCTACGTGGACGACTTCATGCTGTTGGGCATGGAAGGA
Organism: Effrenium voratum; assembly: GCA_963377175.1. Taxonomy (NCBI): domain Eukaryota; class Dinophyceae; order Suessiales; family Symbiodiniaceae; genus Effrenium; species Effrenium voratum. Next base: position 459,706 of record CAUJNA010000047.1, on the reverse strand, counting down.
GTGCCTCAAGCCCTCATGGAGAAGATCAAGGGCGCGTGGGAATCATCAGAAGAGAGCTGGTTCGGCAAGGAGCCGGTAAGGTTCTGCGGGGTGAACATCTCTCTGACGGAGCAGGGGATCACCTTGGACCAGATGGACTACATCAAGGAGATCATCGATCGGAACAATGTCACTGGCAAGTCGGTGATCCCCATGAGCAAGGAGTGCAGTGAGCCAGAGGCAGAGATTGGGATCACGGCGGAGGAGATTCAGACGGGTCAGCGTTTGGTGGGTGAGTTGATTTGGCTGGTCACCCGGAGTAGACCTGACCTGGCCTATGTGGTTTCGAGAATGTCGAGTTTCGTGTCCAAGGCTCCACGATGGGTGCAGAGAACCGCGACCCAAACATTGCGGTACCTCAATGCGACCAAGACGGAGGGCATCCTGTTGGATAGGGACACAGATGGAAGAAAGAGTAGAGGAGCGGGCTTGGAGGTCATCACAGATGCGAGCGCCAGGCGGCGAGATTAGCCATGGCTGTGTAATGGTCAAATGGCAGGGATCAATGCTGGCGTGGAGATCTTCGAGGCAGAGCTTCCCTACACTGTCGACGGCCGAGTCCGAGCTGATGGAGATGATAGAGGGAATGGTTCTTGGGGACTCGGTAGACGCGTCGATTCAGGAGATAAAGACGGAGATGGACTATTCGCGGACGTTGATCGGGGACAACCAAGCGGCGGTCTCGCTGTGCACAGGAGATGCTGGATCGTGGCGGACGCGTCATCTTCGTCTGAGAGCGTTCTATGTGAAATGGAGAGTGCAGATGGGGGACTGGCGGATAGTGCATCGGATGGGCGCCAATCTGGTCGCCGACATGGGCACGAAGTGTCTGCCGGGAACTCGCCTACGTGATCTGCGCAAGATGGCAGGTTTGGTGGAGATTGGAGCACCAAAGCCAGAAGAAGGAGGAGCCCTGGAGGTGGACCTGGAAAAAGGAAAGGCAGCGTTGGCCATTTTGGCATGCTGCATGCAAGTCCAGGCAGTGGCGGCGAAAGAGGAGAAAGTCGAGGAAGAAGATCAGGGAGACTACAACGCCTTGGTCGGCTTCGGCATTTTGGTGGCCCTCTTCACGGCTCTGGCAATCAAGGTGACGGCGATGGTGAAAGAGATATGCGAGAAGAGAAGCAGAGGGGAACATGCGTCTGTAAGGGCGATGCGTGGACACAACAAGATGCCGGCGGGTGACGAGGAAGAGGAGTCGGAAGAAGAGGCTTCATCGTCGTCGAGAGCATCGACATCAACTATAAGGAGAAGATCCACTACTACCGGAGGTGGCGGAGGGTCGGAAGCATTGGGTGCTAGATCAAAAGCAGCACCAGAGGCCATGAGGAGGCCGTTGGAGAAAGGAAAGGGTGGAATCGGTTCTGGAAAAGGAAAAGGGAAGCCGATCATCAATGCACCATGGAGGAGGGATTATGCGAGGAGGCACCCCACTCCGCCTTGGAGGAATGATGACCAACCGCCAGCAGATGATCAAGGGCGGCAACTGGGCCAGATCGAGGAAGAAGTGCGCAACGAAAGGTGGGACATTCCGGACGAAGAGCTGTTCTTCAACAAGAAGGACAGGATCGCACACCACACCAGAGAGTGCGCCGGAAGTCGAGCAGAGGCAAGGTATGTCTGCACATGGTGCTTCGCACAGGAGCTCCGGATGCAAGACGTAGAAGAGGAGCATTCGGTCCCCGTCATCGTGAGGGACTGGAAGCCGGTGCTCACCACAGACTACGGGGTCAGGTACCATTACTCCCTGAACTGCCCCACTTTGGCGGCAACACGGAGGTGGGATGCCTTCGACCGGTGCCGACGATGCGCCGGAGTCAGAGGGAGGGGGTACGCCAGGATCCCGGGGTGATGACCTACATCGAGGACGGCTTGAGCTGAGGGGCGGAACCGGTAGCGCAGGTGCAAGCCTAACGGATTGTACCTGGGAGGAGTGTGAACTAGAGGGGTTCATGTATAGGCAATCAAACCATGCACAATGGAGCCGTTTTTGTGTCGAGGAAAAGACCGCTTCTGAATAGCGGCACCACAGTTATAATTCACTCTTACATGCGAATCTGTCTTGCAAAGTTTGCTTTATGTAGCCATGTGTGAGGCTGTTGGGCCATCCGGGTTGGGCTTTCCTGCAAAAAGAAGCTGTTGAATTCAACGGCAAGGTCCCCTTTTAGCGCCCTTGGAGTATTTGCCGGGGGGCGAAAACCAAAACGCAACCTGGCGCTATGCGCTAAGGCCGGAGCGGCAAGACCAAAAAGGACGGCAAGGAGCAGGAAGACTTTGCTACTGCCAGCTGCTGAGAACTCAATCATTTCCCAAAACGGAAACTTAACACCTGCATATTGACTGGGTCATTGAACGAGGCTAAATGTTGAGGGGCTCTCAAAATCATTTTTAGGGTTGGAGTTCTTTGAACCAAGATTTGGAGGGTTGAATGGACTGAGTATGGCATTGAATATGCATGATAAACCTTTTTGATACCCGGCTCCAGGTCACACTGAATGCAAAATAAATTCCCCTCGGATTGGGCAAGTATGTTTGACAACCAGATTTTGGCCTCCTTTTTGCTAACAACCATCCGTGGTTTATCTCATGTGTTGGCCCCGGCCTGCTCTTCCCCGCAGTTGCCGGCGCTCGTGCAAGAGGTTTCGGGGTCCAAGGCTACGAGTCCGGTATACGGGGTTTCCAGAGCGCACAGATGGCGATAGGCCGCCCAACACGCAAAGTTGGGTTTTGCTTCTTCTTGGGTTCCCCGAATCTACCCCAGAAAGCGCACAGATCCTTCAAAGAGGAGACGCCCAACCGTTCGAAAACCAACCTTGGTGGCTCCCAGCCATCCCGTTCCATTTAACCCACTAAAAGTTAAACTTTTAGCAGGGATCTGAGGACAGCCCAGCAACTAAATACCAATACCAGGCGCCGGAAATCCGCTGGAGGTCTGGGGGGTTAGCCAAAGGGAGGTTTCTCCCCCAAGACCGGGGCAGAGGGAAGCGGACGTTCTGAGTTGATCCCCCCCGGCACCGCCTTTGCCGCGCTGGGCTGCCTTAGAGATGTGGCCTGGGGGCTCAGCGCTCGGATTAGGGGACAACATTATGCTGCTTTATTTGCGGTTTTCATTCCAGCATTATATCCTCCATTTCATCTTTGTTTACAGGATTTCATGTTGATTGTGGATGAAAGGATATAATGGTGGAAACAGAGATTACGAAGAGACGTTAATGAGTTGGAAAGAAGGAGAGAACCGTCTGGGATCTCGGATCTCGTTTGACATGCTAGTTTAAGGTTCTCCACATATGGTCCACAGTCAAACATCTCATGGTCGGTTGAAGGCTACAAGCAGAGGTAGTGTTGAGGGGCACCCGTTTTAGGTTTGGCGACTCGCATGTTGACATCACAGGTTCAAGGGGGAGGCCTGTGGACTCCACCAAGAGACTAGAAAGCACTCATTGAGCCGAAAAGGAGGCATTGGTGGCCTCGGAATTGGGGGCCCCTGGACCCTAGTTCAGGGAGTGGTGAGGGAGGGGGTGGGGGGATTTGCGGGCAGAGCCTTGGGTGGTTGCTCCATGTCCCGCTCTGTGGCCTTGGGGCCGTTGGCAAACCCGTGCTGGATTTGAGTCGGGCATGGCCGAACAAAGAACTGCTCGGGGACCACACCGGCACCATTCAGCACCTGAGCAATAAAGGCACAAAGTTCGAGCCTTGTGTCCAGCACAGAGACTTGGACCTTGGAACTTGGAACTGTCCAAACTCATGTTTATTCCCCTGCCAAAACCTCCCAGCTCTAAGGTGTTTTTTGCCCCCTATGCCTGCCACGAGGCGAAAAGCTTCAAAAGCGCTTGCACTAAGCTGCACAAATAATGGCTCGATGTGACCTTAGGCAAAGCGCTCTCTGAAAAGGGCCTGCAATTTGGGTCTCTAATGTAAGCCTCCAAAATACTTTGGCTAACTTAGCTTCAACCAAGCACACCCATTCCAGCACCTTTCAAGGGCTGCTTGTTCCTGCGTCTAACCCCTCGAGTTCATTGCGGGCTCCTTTTTGGATGGGAAGTTTTACCGTCGTCTTTTTTAGGCTGAAAATGTGGACGCCCAGCTCGAGCTCATGATTGAGAAGCTGGAGCTGTCTCTTGGCGGATCTGAGTCCGTGGGACCTTCCGGAGCCTGGATCCACGGATGCCTGGAATTCTTTGGTTTGTATAGGGCTTACTCGAACTGGGTTGTCCGACTCAGTTCAGTAGAACTCAAAGGTTGGAAATGGACCCTTTTTGGATGGTGTCTGAAGGGAGGTCGAGAAACCGTTCAACCAGTTTCAGATGTGGGTTGTCTCAAAATCAGGGACCGAGCTCAGATTAGATTATCGCCCGCTTGCACCAGCAAAGGTCAACCTTGGGCATCACCTGTTCAACCCTTGATGATTGATGTGATCTTTCAATTGATTGAGATGTAACTCAACACCGGCAGTTTTACTTTGGGGAAGAAAGACTATCCCAGTGTTTCAGTGGATTCCGCCGGGTTTCGCAGTTTCTCGCAAGAATTGGGCCCGGCCCCAAATAAGGTTCCCTTTTGCTATCAGGGTCACTGGTTGCAACTGGGGTTCGCAGATCAGCTTGAAAACCAGAGTTGGTGCTCATGTTAGATTCGATGGCCCCCGTGATTGAGATTACGGTGTGTAGTTTGCGGATGGGAAAACTCGACTCTCAAGCGCCATTGTAAGGGGATGTAGTTGATAGTTCTTTGAATGCGATGTTGGCTTATGCAAAAGAAATCAGTCCAAGGCGGGCCATTTGATATTTTGGGTTTGCATGGTTTTCCGTACGGTGACGCCGTATGTTCTGGGAGCACAAGCATGAATCTCTTGCGACATCTGGGTTGTGGTACTGCGTTGCTGGAGCGTGCATAAACCATGCAGGCGCTATGTTCGAAGGATCTGAGGACATAGCACCTTGAACAAGGCCTTGGAGCAAAGCAGCCATCAGACACCGACAGATCTTTCTTGTGTCAAGCCAGCCTTGCTGCAGCTGTGGTTTCCGAGTAAAAGCTATCATGTCAGAATCACGCGTGGCGCAACCCAGAATCCATGTTTATCTATGGCTTGAAAATGTTTGTTAGCGATAATAGTTGTGATATGTTTGTTTTGGCGCAGGAGCAACAGATGGTACACGAGGATTTGTTTTTGTTTGCAGGAATGATAGTTGTTTTGATGTTGTTGATTTGCGTAATTCTTGGCGAACAAAATACAAGTTCATTTGATGGTATTCACATTGGTTTGATGTGAAGATTGCATGCGTGTGTTAGACAATGAGCAGCAAGCGTTGATTGGAATTGTATTGGTGTTGCACATCCGTCTACAACACAATTTATGTGTTGCTGCTTGGCTGGTGCTGTTGTTGATTCATTATGTTGCAGGATACAAATTCACAAGGAAACACATGGTTTCAGACACAATTCAAATACGAAGACACAAATACGATCATATACCGTGAACTCAGACAAGCACACAAACAACATAATTCAGAACATTAAGAAACAAACACCGTTTAACAACATGACGAACTAAAAACTCCGCTTTCGCACAATTTGACGATCAATGAACGTTATACAGATTTGCATTCAATTGACAATTGTGGCAATCATGTTACATTATACGATTAACCACATCTAATTCAATTTCATAGTTCATGTAAAGACACATTAGGTTGACACAGTTGAGTGCTACAGGATTTGATTATCACGTGTGCTGAAATGTTATATGCGACGCACAACAAGTATTAATCAATCATACTGTTTCGATCTTCAATCAATGATGTTGAAGATGATTATAACAAATGTCGTGTTTTGTTTGGTGCGATGGATCGAAACAACAATATTTTGCGGGAATGCATGTACATTGGACAGTTTCGTATGGGTGCAAAAGGGAATGCTTTGGGATGGTAGCGGCGAGCTAAAGCAATGCCCTTTTTTGGAGACATGAACAGAGCATGGACTATATCGACTTGAAACGTGTCCTTCCATGGGCATGCTATTTGGGGTGACCGCCCAACACATTCACGATCTATCGAACGATTTTGCCGGTTGCACTTCTTGAAATCACCAACTAGGTGTCCCTTTACCTTGGAAGCTAGAAGGTATTCTGCTATCGAATTGCACTCTCTAGCATGTCAACGGCGGGCTGGCCCGATATTGAACCGAGGTGCTGTGAACTCTTCGACTTTGCAAAGGACGACAGAATGCCTTGCGCGCAGAGGGCGCACGTTAAAAACGCGCTCTGGAGCGTTTTGGATATATGTCCATTGACTTCCCACTAGGGTTTGGCCATTCCCTTGATGAAGACGTGCTCAGACCACTATTGTTTTAATGATCACCTTTTGTGTTTTTTCCAGGGATCACGGGCTGGGTGTTAAAACGTATGTTGCCCACCCTCCGCTTCCCGTGCTTTCAAACTCATGCCGTTTTGTTGCCCAACGAATTGCTTAGTAAGGGTTGAGGAAAGCCCTACGTGAGCCTACGGGTTTCTAGACCAGCTTTGTTGTGCCCGTGGTTTTATTTTTGCGAAGGAGGGGGGATTCAACTACATATCACCTACCACAAAGGCTGCGCTCTTTGCGCATGGCCACTAGTGGTTTGGGTGTTGCAAGTAAAGGAGGGGTTGGTGCCATAGCATGAATCAGTACTGCTGAGGCACAACCTTGCTAGCGGCTGTTGATGCATGTTATGATTTTTGTTTGGGTTGATGAGTATGAGTACGAAAGAAAAGACAACCCACCCCAGAAAGTCTGCTTGGAACATTCTTTCAGGACAGGTTCTTGTACGGCTCGCTGCAACCCTTCTGGTAGAAGGGGGCCTAATGCCTGAATGAGACTTCACACAGTTTGACCGCTTGACTCGAATGAGGCATACCCTCGCCCAGTTCTGTTAGAGGGTACTGTAACTTTCAGGAAATTGACTTCCGAGCCAGGTACCAGTTTTCGCAAGCATCTTAGGGCTTCACTTGTAGCCAGATACCTGGCTCTGTAGACGCTTGGAATCTGCACGCGTTGAAGGAAGCGGCATTACTATTGAGGGGGCCACACGGCCAAACAAATCAAAACAGGAAGCTGAATCTGGCTGCCTGCATACTACTGGATGAGCTGCTCCTTGCGTAACACTGACCATGCTGCATGGACTTTCGGAGAGCTCTCAGGCAAGAAAAAGATGGGAAGCGCTTCACACTCCTCGAGATTTTGGCCCATTGGCACGGGACTCAGGTGTCTTAGGAGACCTTTCGCAGACGTGAAGCAGTTGATTTCTCACTTCCCCTTGCTTCCCATAGTCCCGTTTGCCTACTAAGAACACACAACAAGGAAAAGAAAGGAAGAACAAAACGCATGAAATTAACAGAGATAGAACGAAGGAAGGAAAGCAGGACATTATGTCTACTGGAAGACAACGAAAGTATTATACAAAATAGAGGAGATAAATAACAAAACAATACAATCAACGACCAGACAAGCAAGAACGTGAACTACATCAACAACGAAACAAAGAAAGTTCAAGAAAAGAACGAAAGGAAACAAGTACATAATCACAACAATCCAGGAAAAACACATAACACACACCAACAAAGAGGAAATCAAGAAAGAAAGCCAAAGGAAACACATAAGGACATAAAGAAACAACTGAAGACATAAAGACAGACATAGATACATAACTAATGAGACACAACAAAGTGCATCATACGTAAAAACAGACAAACCAGCACAAAACACATAGTGACATAAACAAATGACGAAAGGACCAACAGCAGACATTAAAATGACACAACATACACAAGGAACATAAATAAAGGAACACACCAATAAATGAATTAAATATCATTCATAAGGAAATAACAAACGACATACACAACGAAAAAAGTACAGACAAACATACATAAATTCATCCATAAAGACCAACAACACATATGTATATATATGCTGCAAGACATAAACAATACAAAACACATGAATGGAATAAACAAAGAAACAAGGACATCAACCACACTCACAAATAAGTAAAGAACCCCAAACATAATCACGCAAGTAAACGAAGGACATACAGAACGGTTGAAGGAAGGACACAAACAATAGAAAGGAAGGAAAGCAAGGCGGAGCTATATAAATATCAAAAGGACGCGACATGAAATGAAAGCGTAGAAAAGGACAGGAACGCAGGGAAGGGAAGCGAAGGGAAGGACGAAAGGACAGACAGAAGAAAAACGAACAAGTGAAAAATAGATAAATCAGAAAGAAAGGAAAAATGTTAGAGAAATACAGACAAGACATGATAAATACAAAATTAAACAAACCAAAAGAAGGGACGGTAATTTCAGGTACTGCAGCATGCTTGTAGATCTGTGTTTGAAGGCTGCTCAGGTTCCGCTGCTCTTGCTCGCTCTTTGCGCCACATCGAGTCAAGTTGAGAAACACGGGTGCTGAGTTCGTGGTGGAAGATAAGTTCAGACTCTCAGACGATTTGCAGGCACTTTAAGGATCGGGTCCTCATGAAGACCCCGAAAACGAGAGTCCTAAGCGCGTGGTCTGGTTCTATTCCCAAGCTCACAAGCGGAGGTTGGCCTGAGCTTGTTGTGCTTGGATATCATGGTGCCGCGCTTTGCCAGCTTTCCTGGCTAGTGCTTCACGAAGCAATTTACCGGCTCTTCTACTTTGATAATTTCTCCAGTGCCGGCCTTCTTCCTTTTTGGAGGCTCTCCAAAATCCGCTACCCCAAAAGATCATGCCTTCTTTCCAAGGCCGAAGGATTGGGTCTGAAACCGCCGACGTCGATGTTAGGCCAGGAGGGGAGAAGCCCGAGAAGGAAGACCTGACGAAGCCGACGAAGAAGAGCAGCAGGCTAGGGCCTGAGCGCTTAGGAGCCTGCATGTTTGATTTGTTAGTTGGTTTGATGGCTTCTTTGCTTGCTTGCTTGCGTGCCTGCCTGCCTGCCTGCCTTCCTGCTTGCCTGCCTGCCTTCCTGCCTGCCTTCCTGCCTGCCTGCCTGCCTGCCTTCCTGCCTGCCTGCCTGTGTGCCTGCCTGCCTGCCTTCCTGCTTGCCTGCCTGCCTTCCTGCCTGCCTTCCTGCCCGCCTTCCTGCCTGCCTGCCTTCCTGCCTGCGTGCCTGCCTGCCTGCCTGCGTGCCTGCCTGCCTGCCTGCCCGCCTGCCTGCCTTCCTGCTTGCCTGCCTTCCTGCCTGCCTGCCTTCCTGCCTGCGTGCCTGCCTGCTTGCCTGCCTGCCTGCCTGCGTGCCTGCCTGCCTGCCTGCCTGCCTGCGTGCCTGCCTGCCTGCCTGCTTGCTTGCTTGCTTGCTTGGTTGCTTGGTTGTTTGTGCGTTTCGGTTGGTTGGCTGTGGTTTCACTGGTTGTATGGTTGTACGGTTGATTGGTTGATTGAACGGACTGATTGACTACTGGTTGAGTAATTTTGATTTGGCTTCCTTGGTTGATTAATTTGAGCTGAGTTGAGTTGAGTTGATTTGATTGATCTGGCTTGACTCGACTTGAGGTGAATTAAGTCAGCGAGTAAGTGAGTGAGTGCGTGAGTGATTCAATTCATAGGTGTTTCAGTTCATTTGATAGTTTGATATAATTGGTCGATTGTTTTGTTTGATTTTCTTTATTGATTGGTTTGTTTGATTGATTCATGTGTTTTGAGTTGGTTTGACTTCATTGATTGATTGATTGATTGATTGATTGATTGATTGATTGATTGATTGATTGATTGATTGAGTGATGGATGTATGGATTTAGTGATTTGATTGATTTGATTGATTGAGTGATTGATTTGATTGATTTGATTGATTGATTGATTGATTGGTTGAATGATTGATTCATTCATTAATTGATTGATTGATTGATCGATTGATTGATTCATTGAATGATTTGATTGATTGATTTGTTTGATTGATTGATTGATTGATTGATTGATTGATTGGTTGGTTGGTTGGTTGATTTGATTGGGTGGTTGGATTGATTGATTGATTGATTGATTTGATTGATTGATTGATTGATTGATTGATTGATTGATTTGATTGATTGATTGATTGATTGATTGATTGATTGATTGATTGATTGATTGATTGATTGATTTGATTGGGTGGTTGGATTGATTGATTGATTGATTGATTGATTGATTGATTGACTGATTGATTGATTGTTTGATCCATCGATCAATCATCGATCGATATCGATTGATCGATCGATCGATTGATTGATTGATCGATTTGTTTGTTTGATTGGTTGATTGATTGGTTGGTTGGTTGGTTGATTGATTGATTTGATAGATAGATTGATTGATTGATTGATTGATTGATTGATTGATTGATTAGTTGATTGGCAGGTTGGTCAATTGATTGACTAATTTATTGGCTTGTTGGTTGATTGATTGATTGATTGATTGATTGATTGATTGATTGATTGATTGATTGATTGATTGATTGATTGATTCATTGTTTTGATCCATCAAACGATCTATCGATCGATTTGATTGATTGATCGATTGATTGATTGATTGATTGATTGGTTGGTTGGTTGGTTGATTGATTGATTGATCGATGAATTGATAGATAGATTGATTGATTGATTGATTGATTGATTGATTGGTTGGTTGACTGATTGACTGATTGATTGATCGATGGATTGATTGATTGATTGATCCATTTGGTTGTTTGATTTGGTTGATTGATAAATTAAGTGCTTGTTATGATTGATTCATATCGTGTTTTGTTTTGTTCTGTTTGATTTATTTTAGTTGATTTATTGATTTGATTTGATTTGATTTGATCTGATCTGATCTGATTGATTGACTGATTGATTGATCGATGGATTGATTGATTGATTGATCCATTTGGTTGTTTGATTTGGTTGATTGATTAATTAAGTGCTTGTTATGATTGATTCATATCGTGTTTTGTTTTGTTCTGTTTGATTTATTTTAGTTGATTTATTGATTTGATTTGATTTTATTTGATCTGATCTGATCTGATTGATTGACTGATTGATTGATTGACTGACTGACTGACTGACTGACTGATTGATTCAGCTGTGGGTCAGGCTTTCCTTTATAGTCTGCCTTGAAAGTAACAGGTGTGCCCTCGACAAAAACATAAAGTAAGAGTAGATTATGTTTGCCCTTAAGAGAGTTGTGAGAATCGTTAACTTTCTTCAATTTCCCTTTCTCCCACTAACGTGGCACCTGACCGGGGGTTTGTCCAAGTGGAAAGGGATCTTCCAGGTACCCTCCCACAGTTGCAATGTGAATGGGAGGGAGGGTAGGCTGGGGTAGACTTAGGATACATTTTGCCTTTTGGCATCGACTCAAAGTGAAGCAAGCAATACAGTATACATTCTATAACTGGGCCGAACTCTAATCATGTAGGTGCACACCTCTTCATGTTGCTTAACGCAGAATCCTCTTTGGCCCTGCCCGGCCAGGATCCAGAGCGGCGGCCCCATATTGGCAACGCTCGCTCGCGTGGTGAGATCAACATGGAACCCGTAGGTGCCACGGTCAAAAGACTTGCTTGCTTGGGGTCGGTGTCGGTCCCCTGTTTTGACCATGACCATGACAGACAGTATGGGCAAGTCTTTCTGTCATGGCACCTTTTGTTTGCGGAACCAAAGGGAAGCCGCCCACTTTGGGTGAGGTATGCAAGCATATATATATATATAGTATTACATACACGCCGTTTGTCTAACTTAGAAGTGATAACCTTTTGACCTGTTTGATCAAGAACTCTCCTCACAATTTTGTATCATTCGCAAGCCAGACGCATTAACATAAACAAAACAGCAATGCACAGGGCGCGTATTTCCCCAAGGGGTGAAGGGCAAATCTTCGTTCCAGTGAACCTTCAAGCTGGCAACGTGACACAACACCATTCTTAAGCAGCCAAAGTGGAAGCCGCCCAGCCTTGCAAATGTCCCTCATTTCCCAGGCATGTTTGGAGAGAATTCGCAGCCTTGCAGCCTGTAAAAAATGCAGTGTTGCAGTTTTGGAGCACCCGACCTGCCCCCTCACACGCAAACATGGAGTGCACGGAACCTCCCCCTTTCGAAATTGCATTTTTAGAGAGCCTTCTATTGAATTCTCACCGTCGCAGCCTCGCCACCTGACAAATGCCATGTTTGAGCTATGGAAGTTGCCCAGCGTTGCAACAGCCCCAACACTTCCGCGGGAGTATCCAGGGTTTTCAGGGTTTTAGGCCCCCGAGTATGGTGCTGTCCCCCCCCCCCCCGTTTTTGCCACGAACCAGGAAGCCACGAGGAGTTATCAGTCAACGCAAAGCGCTAACCTGAACCCGAGTTGTTGCTTGTTAAATCTGGGGCTTCTACACTGTGGAAGGAGGGCATTATAATATATGTATGTACACGTAGACCGTGAACGTGACGTGTTTGTGAGATTTGTGCACGGCATAGACCCCCAGCACACAAGTCGCGGCATTGCATGACACTTTTGGCTACCCGATTCGGGCAATTTTTGTTCGGCTGTTCAACGTGCTATTGAGCTCCCGCCCACCCACATAGTCGCTCGTCAGCTTTACGCCGTGGGATGTCACGTTCCGTCTCTTTCGCTTGCTTTCCACACGCATGAAGGTGCGCTGGGGCCTGCAGTTATGCAATTGCGCGACGCGTGAAGGCCACATGCTCGGCAGCATAGGGTTTGTATATATGCATATGATATAATGAGTATGGTCCAGGCCCCCCCGATGGCCGGTAATTGGCGTCCTGGGTGAAGTGCCGGCAATTGACCAGCACTTGCTTAAAAATGGTTTTGTAGTCACATAGACTTTTTTGCCATCATCAAAGTGCAGTGCAAAGTCACTTTTGTTGAAACGTCACTTCAGGATACCAGACAGGATCCGGTTGAGGGGTTGGGCTGACATGTATGATCATTGCACATGCAACGCGCGGGGGCGGGAGGGGGGGCGACACGCTAGTGACACGCTCACATCCCTAAAAAGTGACCGTTCAACGTACATGTGCCGGCAATTGGCCACCCCCCGACACGCCGTGACACGCCGTGACACGCTCCTCAAGAACCCCTCCCAACCTCAAACTTGCCCTCCAAACCTCAAATTTGCCGCTCTCCCCTTTCCCCTGCAACCCCATTCCAAAGGACCCTGGAAGGTCACTTGTATCATTGCACAAATTGCACTAAGTACAGATGAGTGATACTTGCTAGCAAATTGGTTTTGCAGTCACTTAGACATAAAGTGACATCGTTTTGCCCAAAATCGATGTGCCGGCAATTGGCCAGCCATTGGGGGGTGCTGGGTTATGCTTTATGAACAATATTTGTTTAAATGTTGTTGATGCACACCCGGCCGAGGCAGCACCGTGCTCCACTGCATGGCTAGCGAGTTCTCGTACGCACAATCTCAGCAGGCATCGCCTTTGCAAGCAAATCCATCTCAACACGTGGCTCCATGCAAGCGGCTCCGGGCGCGTGCGCGGAGAGCCGTTTAAGAGACTGGCGTAGCGTTTGTCAGTTCGCGCAAGTTTGCGCAAGGGCTGCGCAGGTTTCTGGCTTGGTAAGCTGTGATTTCAGCTTACGAGTTCTCGCGTAAGGACAAGGGCAACGCTCTGGATGCCCTGGGTTTGCAACACTTCCACGTCCGACGCAAGATGCAGCTCCATCAGCACCATGGCAGGTTTCTCGAGGGCTCCAGTTTCCAGAGAGGTTCTGGGGAGGTTGGGATAAGGTGGCCCCGGATGAATTTCCGTTGCTCGTCGAGCTTGTTTCATTCCCGAGGCAGCGACGAGGCATGCAACTCCGCAACCCTCGTGAGCAGCTGTGGCACCGAGTCTTCCGAGCTCTCCGGCAGGCAGAGAGTCTAGAATGGTGAGACCGTTGACTCAAGCAAGCATCGAATTGCTGGCTGCTAGCAAATTATCGAACCACACAACTGAAGAGGGGTCTCCGCATTCCCCGCATGATAGAAAGTGTTTGTCCTGCTTCAGTCAAATTCAACCCTGCTCTTCCCAGTTGCTTGAACTGAGCCAACCTGAATACCAACATTCCGGCTCACAAAATTCGGACCTTCATTGGTGCCCGAGAAAGGGTTTTTCCTTTTGGCTTTGGGTGTGGCGTTGTTCAAGCCAAAGACCGGTATGTTTGCGGTTTGAAGAATTGCCTTAAATCGCGGTGGATCCAGTCATGTGAATCAGATGTTGGGTGTATCATTCACTTATTGCATGTGCAGCCCAAATTTGAGCAAACACTTATATCAGTTGGTGCAGGCTGTCGAAAGCTTGATGCATATGGATGTCGGCAATGTTTGAATGCAGGCAGCTGTTTGGACAATCAACAGCAGATAGCAGGGACTTCCTCAATTTGCAGGCGGACGTGCATCGAATGACTCAATCTGGTTAGAAGATGATAAAGGGCAAAGTTGCTCACGCGAGAAGCAAGCTGTGTTGCAGGGAGAAGATGAATAAATGTGTTACGAGCAGCTTTCCGCAATGCATGCAGGCAATTGCGCTTGGTTTAATGTGGGGAAGGATCCGTCTGAAGCCAAGCAAGGAAATGCATAGGCTCATTGACAATGCGGATTTGTTTGAGACTATTGCGGAGCTTGTCTCCTGCGACAGACTGCAAAAGATACGTTCACTTGAGTCACTGCTGACAGCCTCACCTCCAGCCGAACCTTGTACCTAGCACGGCCATGATGTGGGAATCTTTCGCGACGCGCCAATTGTTTTCCGTGAGGTGGCCCTTCTTAGGCTAGCAAAATGCCTTTTCTAATGATCCCGAGGGGGACATGGCATTATCCGCATATTGGTTTGTCGGCTTTTGACATATTGTGCCGAGTGTTTTTTTCTTTTCAAGCTCCCCAAGCAAAGTCACAGCAGTACAATGTCAGCAATACCCCTGTGTAAATAAACATGCGTAGTGCAGATTTTGGCAGCTGGGTCAAGACATGGATCCCTCTATGCCGGATTTCAACCAATGTGAGACCTGTGCACTCCCAGACTTGAATCGGTCGCAGGCACAGCAGCCAACTGTTCAATTCCGCGGCCCGGAGCCTTGATCGCCCGAGTTGGAGTTGTTCGTCGACCTGCGGAGTTAGTCGGGGGTGCTTCCCGACTCCAAACTGAAGAAGCCCCTCTAAACGGCGACGCCGCGCTGGAGTCAGCCAGGGTGGTATCAGCACTGGATTGCCATGAATTGAGTTTGGACCTTGGGCAATTGCGACGAGCTTGCCTGGGCGAAATTCGAGCTCACCCGCGATGAAGGTACTTGACTGATCGGTTCCCTTATGTCCAGTTTGGAAGTTGAAGGTTATTTGTGCAGATTGAGTTGGTACTCTTTGGGGTTCCAAAACGAAGCCACAAGGAATTTGAAGAATTTCGGGGCTTCCCGCTTTGGAGACACATTGGCACCGCTGCCAACTATGGATCCCGCAGACAGCGTGCACTTTGTTTGTCGTCTCATGTTGGCTTCTGAAAGTGTGCTTGTTAGGCTCGAGCCAGGCCAAACTGTCCCTAGAGCAGATGGCTTTGCTTTCGACTGGGAAGCACTGCAGAAGTGTCCCAGGTCGCACCTTGCAGGAAGCTCCAGCTTATTCACAGTCAAAACGTGCGACAGACACAAAAGTGCCACACACAACTATTTGATGGTGTTTTTTTCTTGAGAAATGAACGGTACGTACGTAAACATCCTAGCGAGTCGGTTCTTGCGCTGTCCTGGGTGCATTTGTTCCACGAAACAGTGCATTTTCGCCAGGCGAAAACAGCTTTGCTAGTGCCCAACATGCTTGATTTGTCTGGAATGTTTCGGGAACGGTCACTTCCGCCCGTCAACCCCTCCACCTCACCACAACTCCAACATTCAAGCATCTATCCCAGCTCAGCAAAATCGAGATGCCCGGCTCCGGGCAGTTGCAACTGCAATGCGGAGACTTTTGCACAACTAAACACGCAGCTTTCGGCCCGCATGCAGGAACATCTTACACATGCAGACATTGAGATTCGCTGAAAATGCTACCAGTTTTGCTCAAAATCAATATGCCCACCTTTCGCATGCGGTCAGCAAGCTGTTTTTGCTAGCGTTGAAAGACCGGCAACGGCCCAAGGCCAGTTGCGCCCAAAGAGAGGCCCACAAACAGTTGATCGGCTGGATTTGGTTCATGATTCAATTCGTCTAGGGTTCCTTTCAGTGAAGACTTGCGGTCAAGGCTTGTTGGCTCTGGACGATAGGAACAATGATCAAATCAAGCTCTATTTGCTTTCTCAATTGTAGCACATACATGCCCAGGTGGCAAATGAGTCGGCAAATGTAGTCATATTTGTGTCTTGATTCATTTGTGTCGAGCTCTTGGGAGACTGTGACCCGCACCCCCATGGCTCCCATGGACTTCGTTCAATGCTGAGAGCAGTTGGAAAACAAGGGCCATTATTTTGTGTTTTCGCTGTTTGCTCGGATATTCTTCCGGATTCGTCCTCCCTTCAACCGCTCTTGGGGTGAAGCGGCGATGTGTTGTGTTGTTTGCATCTTTTTGTCGCGGTTTGGAAACAATTGGGCAGGAGGTTGGACAAAGTGCCCGCCACCAGCCAAGCGGTCTCGGTAGTCAATGTTAGTTTGGGGAGGGCGGGAAATGGAAGGGGGCGTACAAGCTTCCCACTCAAACCAGGGGCCCAAAATTTCCCAGGTCCTCTTCTCCGCCAAGCACTACTTGCCGGTGTAATAGGTTTCCCTTTTCTGGTGTCCCCTCATTGGTTTCAACCAGCAAGCAGTTTGGTTTCGTAGGAGGTCAGACCCGATTGGCCAAGTCTTTGCCCGGGGCTCAGGTGAAGATGATCCGTGCCAATGCGTTTCGCACGCAGTTGCACAAAGATCGTGCGGGCGCCTGGTGCATTTTTTTTTCTTTCTCAACACAGCTATGGGGTCGATTCGACCTTTCGGGGCGAGGGAGGTAGGGCTCCAGATGTCAATCCCTGGCCCAGAAACTCTACCTGAATTGCGGAGGTTCTGGCGGCCGGGGCCCGGGGCAGTGCGAAACCAGAAGGCCCAGCCACCAGCCCAGAACTGACAAGCAAAGAACTGACGAACACAAACTGAGCAAAGTGAAAGCAACCGAAACAACTGGAAGACTGGTTTCTGGTAGAGATGCAGCCAGACTTTACACCTGGGAGCAGTACTTTGGTCATGTTTTTCAGCTCTGGACTCAGAGAACTGTGAAAAGGGTTTTACAATGCAGCGCAAACAAAACCCGAGGCTGAGGCTGATTTTCCAGCTGAGTTGACATACAATGTAAGAACTTTTGCAGAAGAACTTGGCGGTTGAAAGAGTATGTTAGGGATGTCTGAGCATTGGGGGCTTGACAAGCTCCAAGTGCTGTGGTCCCAATGGGAAACTAACGCAACGAAAATCACATTTTGAGGTCTTCAGGCTCCAACATCTCCAAGGCTCCAAAAGATGCCTAGGGTCTTCTCAGCGCTTTCTGGCTCTGAAGGGGGAGTTCTCAGCATTGTGTGCTTCCCAGTTGCAGAAACGTTGGCGCCTCTCAGCACTTTAAGCGCTGAGAGGTCCAAGTGTTTCTGTCTTGAGAGAGTGCTTCTTTCAACTCTCAGCGCGGTCTGCCTTTGAGCCCAGAAACGTTGGGAGTCTAATTGGGACCTCTGGGCATTTTGGGCTTCCCAGGCACCCCAATGCTGAGCAACTGAGCAACCCCTTTCGTTCAAGGATCAGAAGGCATTTCTGCCATCATGGGAGGTCCCTGAAAAGCCAATCTTTGGAGTGTAGACCTGATAATATGTTTTTTGTTTGAGTGCATTTGAAGGCAGACACACCTGGGACCCCCAGCACTTTGGAGCCTGGGCTTCCGTCCTTAAAGACGGCTCCAACCACCAAGTTCTTTCTGCAAATTTATTGCAACATGTCACTATGTCAACTCATTTGTAAGATTCCCATCAGCAACATCACAAGTCCACAGCTATCTGCAAAGGATCCTTTCCATACATCATGCCCTTCTCGAAGCTCTTAAGAGTTCAACATGTCAACTCATCGGCAAGATTCTCCAAGACTATTTGCAAAGGACCTTTTTCAATCCAGTAGCCTCAAGAAGATGCAAGCAAGTTCCTGAACGAATTCCGTTCTTGTGTTTGTATTATTGAGGTGTATTTGTATGTGTTCTTTCTTCATGTATATTTGTATAAGTGTAGCCATGTCTACTTTGGGCTCCGGTCGTGCTCCGTGCAATTCTGGTGGTTCCGTGAAGGCACCCCCATGGATCTTCTGGACGGCGATGACGACGAGCCTCTGCTGGAGCCCGTCGGGTAGCTAAGCGATCGAGCGATCGATCATGGCTCCAAAGCCACGAAACCCTACAACCAAACAACACACGTAGAGGGTAGATGGGAAACCGCCCCTTAACCGCAAAACCACCGGCTCCACCACCAGTTAGTGGGGAGTTGCTATGAACATGGCATGACCGAAGACCACTAAACATATTTGATATTGCATGGAAACAGTTATGCCCATGGTCATTTGGGGGCCGAACGGAATATTGTTCAACCCACAAATCGTGGCGTCAGAGGCCTGGTTTGTCGGTTTAGAGTTTGCCGTCGAAGCGACATCTTCTGGACTTCTCTTTCGCCCCGTTGAGCAAAATAGAGGAACACGCTGTGTCAGAGAATAGTTTTTTTTTTTTTTTTTTTTTTCTCAGGGGGTTGGTAATTGCATTGGGTCAAGTGCCGTGTTTCATATATGGCCGTGGCTCAAAAGACCGGAATTCCAAAATGGAAAACTGGGTGGAAACATGGGCCAAGACCCGCGGTTTACCCCTCCGCTTTAATTTTGAGCCACAGCCATATGGGTGTGTAGTTTTTGAGGCTACCCTTATCACCTTGGTTTAAGGAGAAGCAAACAAAACAAACTAAAAGCAAAATGGCTGTGATGTTTGACTCCGACAAACCGAGGATTTGGAGACGAGTCTTCTAGAACTCTTTAGACAAAATGTGACAAGTTGAGGTCAATCAGCTGGACTAGACTCGGATGCACAGATATCAATTGAGGGCGATTGGTGTTTGTGTTCTTGTCCTTTGTCCAGGCACAACCATACGCTTTGCATTTGTGGACAGGCCCCAATAGCAAGTACACGCAGGTTGGTTTGCCCCACATGCGTTGTTCGATGTTAGCAATCGATGATCAGGTGATGTCAGGCACATATACGTGTCAAAGCTAGGGACTTCTTTGGAGGATGGTTGTAGAAGGACGCCAAAGCATCGAACATCATCCTGCCGCCCTTTCCAGGTGGGTCAATGGAAAACTTGCACCGCCACACTTGGCTCTTGGAAGCCCAAATTGATTCAAGGCTCTCTTGTCATGATGCGTGGGAAAATCGCAGGGGACCAGCACATTCAATGTGCGAGAATGTGCGTTTGTTTGTGTGTGAGAGTGTGAGTGTGTGCGGGCGTGGTATTTGTGTTTGTGTTTGTTTGCATTCGCGTGTCCGTGTTTGCGTGTTTGGCAAATTAATATTGTATCTCTATCACAGTTACAGAATTGTGTGTGTATTGCATGGACGGTGCATTATTCAAGACAATGCTAGTTATCGATTATGTTTGTATGTGTACATATGTAGTATACTTGTATACACATGTTGTACGTATACTTGTATACACATGTTGTACATATGCGGTGTCTCACTTGTGAGCATATAGATGCAACATGGGGTTTGTGTGCATTCACTGTTCGGAGCAAACAATCCCATATATGTGGAAGGGGTCAAAGGTGCGCCAGGCATATCAACCGCATGTTTCTGGGCAACGTATGGCGAACTCACTTGAGGATAAAAAGAGCTTGCCTGGCGAGAAAGCGAACTCACCCGTGATGAATGTCGTTAAGAGTCCCATTTTGTTTTCATGTTCCTTAGGGCGGATTGGTGAAATAGCCGGCCCAGCCCATCGCTATCTTCTGGGAAGGCGCTAAACAATTGAGCGCCAAAAAGCGCATGAAATGTGGTGTCTGCCAAGATGCTTTTACATCTTTTCTAGGCCTCACATGCCTCACCATAAAACCCAATGACAGCAGGGAGTGGACATTTGGACCCCGCCAAGCACGCACCCAGACACACACACACAAACATACCCTTTGGGACGACTTAAGCCTGTGCTAGTAGTACCGAGCTTGTTTGGTGGGGGGGGGGGTAAACGAGCTCACCCATGATTGAGGCTCCTTGGGGACTCCATATTGAGCAGATTTGGGCTCTTTCTGGTCACCTTTCAGATGGTTTCATGATTCCTTTGGCCCGCGGGCCCACAGATACCCAAAAAAAGTGCGCTGTGTATCCGAAAATCACGGAGCCCCTTTCTAGGACGAAGTCAACGACCTTCACTGATAGATCTGGGTTTCGAGTTGAACGGCTGCACTTGAACATTTCAGACCTGGCCCCACTTGGAGCTCGTCTACGAGCTGCTTTTGAAGATTGTGCAGACAAAGGCCTGTGCGAACAAAGTCGATTCCCTCAACTGAATGTGATCCCTGGAATTCCAGGCATGGTTTCATGTTCCCTATTTTGGGGCAGCCTGCAAGAGATGATGGATAAACCTTGCTTGTGTGGTTCCCCAATGTCCACCAGAAATGTGGTTGGGTCCTGCTTTTGAGGTGCCCTTTTTGGGGGTTGGTTCAATTTGAAATCAACCCGAGCTGATTTTTGTTGCGGGCTCCCCTTTGAGATAACCCCATGACCTTCGAGCCGCAGATGGCGGATATCAATCTGGAATGCGCCGGCTTGGGTCCAGTGGCTTTCCAGACTACTAGTTGTATATGTTTGGCATATGAGGTTTGGTCAGCTGAGGTCCGTTTCGCAGAGGTCCATTGCATGCTTGTGTTGCCACAGCTGCTTCATAGATGTCTATCACATGTCTGCCAGTGCGCAGTAGGCGCGGTTGGTCCGACACATTTCCTACAGCAACGAGCGCGCCGTGCTTACCGGAAGACAGAAACATGTATTCCCAGACTTTCCAGCCCTCAACAAAATAGTATGGGCATACTAGCTTGGTCCGTATTGCTTATGTAACACCTTGACACATCACACAGTGATGTCGCACATGTTTTATCAGTAAAGACGGGAGAGCCGACAGGCGAAGTTTCAAGAGTATCAGTATTTGTTAGCAAACATATTATACCTCATAACATATATATATATAATATATTCCTCATATATGTATTATCCATTATGCAAGCCCCCTGATGGATCTACCATTTTGCTGTTTGAAGGCTATTTTGGAGACGGAATGCAGTTGTTTTGTTTGGATTGCCCCATGCAACTTGACCAGCATCAGCTCAGAAGCAAGGACATCCTCTTCAAAATCTAAGCTGCCACAAACATTCCAATTCAAAATGTTCTTTGAACAGGAAATCCAATGTAAACTATATTTAAAGCTAGATTATTCTAGATGTGTTTCCTTGTAACATTCGAATTAGATTCTAAATAGAAGCCGGAAAAGCAAAATGTCATGGGAAAGGAAGTCCTCTTTGAAGCTAACTTGAAGTAAAACTCCCGACTAAAGTTGTTATTTAAAAGGAAAATCCTATTTAAACATATTTAAATCTAGAAACCTAAAAGGGTTCTGTCACTTTTAGTGTCTATTTAAGTTATATTTTGCAAAATGACAAATCATCCTGGAAAACTGTTTTTTTGCAATCTAATGTGAAAGTACATTTCCAATGAAACACATTCTGAAAAACAAGCCTATTTCACATAATGTTCTATCTAGAAATGTGTTTCAATTCTGATCCAAACAAGAAAATACCATTGTTTTAAAATATGTTTTCAATTAAGAATTATAATTTCAAATATTGATTGAAATGATATCCGTTTTGAATCATTTTAAACTAGCAACTCTACTAGAATCATGTAAATTCGACAATTGACAATCATAATCCTAGAAAACGAAACCGAGTTTGATATCTAATTTGAACTAACATGTCCAATTAAACGTATTCTCCAAAAAGGACATCCTCTTTCAAGTTTGGGACAATAATTCTAAATGACACTACCAATGATATATATATATATATATATAAAACAACGACCTGTGAGAAATAAGTTTGATTCCTACAAACGTGATTAAAAAAAAAAAAAAAAAAACATACCCTAAACCGGACAGCCTAAAAATGTCCTATTTCTAGGCTGAGGTTTGGTCAGACGATAAAAACATGACAGCCATATCGGACCCAACAGCAAAAAGGGGAAAAACAGAATGCAAACAAAGCAACGTTTTGGAGCCAATGGCCCAAAAGATTAAACAAATAAAAGCAAAACCATAAAATTCTGGAGCCAGTGACTCAAAAATTGAACAGTAAACACACTCAGACAAGTAAAGTATTTCAACCCATGGTCCTGAAGTGAAATACTCTGACGAGGACTGATATATTTTACCATTTGTTTTACTTATCTTTTTGTACGTTTACACTTTATTTTTATACCCTGAATATATATATATATGTATATATATATATGTATATATTGTTATTACCTCTATTGTTTTTTTTTTTGCTTTTGTGTAATTGGCTCCAGGATTGTGCGTTTTTACTGTTTTGCTCCCTTACTTGTTCTTTTGCTTTGGTCATTGGCTTCATAGTTGTACCTTGCGTTGTTCGTTTTGTTCTCTCCATAGTTGTACTTTGCGTTGTTACTTTTGGGCCATTGGCCCCAATATAGCAGTTGTTGGATCTTCTGACCAAACCTCAGAGTAAAAGTTGGACAGAGGTAGATCCAAACCGACTGATTGTTTTTTTTCAGGCCTGGGTTCAAGACTTTCTGAAGAAGTTTGGAGCTGAAGTTTCCAGATTGTCTTTGGACATACACCATTTGTTGCTGCTTTCCCCAAAGCCCCAAACAAGGCAGAAACCACTAAACCAGTGAGATCTGTGGGGGGGGGTGCTACACGTATAGTTATCGTCATCGCTATTTGTTTCTTTCTTTTAACATACTTGTCAGTCTTTCAGCTTATTTATCTTTACATGTTTTCTCTTTATATTATTTCTTTTTTCTTTGTCTCGTTATCTTTCTCTTTTGCTTTATATTTATCCTTCTCTCTCTCTCGCTATCTTTACCTTTATCTTCACTGTTTTCTTCTTCTTCTTCTGCTTCTTCTTCTTGTTCGTATGTGTCTTGCTCTTTCTCAATCTCTGCTTCTTCTTCTCTTTCCTTGTCCTTTTTCTTTTCCTTTCTCTTTCTTTGTCCCTTTTTCTTTCTCTTTCTCTTTCTCATCTTTCCCTTTATCTTCCTTTTTCTCTTTCTTTTATTCTTTCCTGCAGGATCTGGACATCGCAGCTCTGCAGGGTGCAGGTTTTGCCCTGGCCTCAGTTTTTGAGATTTTCGGTGGTGGGAATGTGTGGTTTGGTCACTTGAGGCTTATGGGGGAGGGGCGTGAGATTGGAGTTTGCAAACATTCTTCGCATGCAGCCCACATGAGCAAGCCTTTCCGCGGTTGCCACTGTTTGTTTGAAGTGTTTGTTGCTTTCGTTGTTGACCCCATTTGCCGTTGCCACGCTTGGTAACATGGGGTGTGCCTTGAGCAGCGTACTGAAAGAAAAGAAACAGCACAGCCGGCAACACCACTGGAAACGTCCGCCTTCAGTCTCCTCCTTTGCTCAGATGTTACACTATTACAGTCTGAATTCACGTGTCAGCCTCCATGTTTCCTGCATTTAGGATTTGTTTTGCCATCCTGTAGAAACATAGCAAACTCCTGGCGAAATTCCGATCGCTGGGCGCAGAATTGTTTTAGCGGAAAGCCTTCACTGAGAACAGGGGTCTTAAAAATTGCACCAGTCCTTGGGGTTTGCAACAACTGCTGGCTTGGCACAGGTGCTTGGTGGCCAAATTTTAGAGAATACACCCTTCTGGAAACACGTTCAAGACATGGAGTCGTCCTGGCGACGCTTACTCGTTGGGCAAGGCCTTTGGGCATAACTGAACAGCGACCAACTTTGAAAGACCAAACGGTCGAATCCCCTCCCAAGCTCTTTGAAAGGCCGCCAAAGTAAAGTCTCCTTATGAAAGCAACCTTCATAAGTGATGCCACACACCAATCTCTTTGAAGAGCTCGTAATCGCATGAGCCCAAAAAAAACAGATTCGGTGAATACGTCAGCCTGTCGGATTCTCGCAGGACAATTCCTGTGATTTCTTGAAAAAGTCCCATTCTAGGTCCTCACTAAAATAGACTACCGAAAAAAATTCAGGTACAAACGTCTTCTAACCTGTCAAACTACTGGAGGACCTAGATCCCATTGTCGTTCCTCCATTTTCTTGGCGTTTTTCGCCTGGGTGACTCCAGGAGCTCCTTCAGAGTTGCCCCCAAGTCCTCCCGAAGTCGTCGCAGGACAAGGGCTTCGTCACCGTGCTGGTGGACTTGATGGAGTCGGATGACCCTCGCGAGCGGGAACCTTGCCTCAGTTTGATGGTTGCGACTGCCACGGAAGCCCCCAAAAAGAGGGGGTATACTCCAAAAGGAACTTCCTCAGGCTGTGGTTCTTGGGGTTTCAGGTGAATATTCAGGAGAGCATGGTTTGCAGGGCGCCTTGTAGTTTCTCTTGGCTTAAACATCGCCTTTCGGAGCCTATTTATCACGGGGGTATTTAAGGGAGGGTTGCCACATCGCCAGAGCTGTTTCTGCGCACTGCTTGAAGAAAGCCAAGCTTGGGGAAACAGCTCATGGCCCGAAAGGTCGCACCGCCCAGGAAACATGATTCTTTTGTAGTCGGAAAGTTGTATTTGCTCCGACGTTGGATGATTTACATATTATACAGGAGCATGCGTCCATTGCTTAGCCAGGAATGCGTGCGAACATCACTGGTCGGAGTAGAGCTGCACGCTCCGAGTGCGTTTTCCAATACAAAGAAGGCAACAGGTAGCAGATAGCTTGTTGTCGGAAGCGCTTCGCGCTGGCCTTCCAGTGCCGTGCTTTTTGGGCGAGTCAGCCGGCGCCAAGCTGCGTGAGCTGGTTTCCCAAATGTCTCGGGTGCATGTTCACGTGTTTCTACATGGCCCCAGATGGCCAGAATTGGCCGGGCTGGGGGGCTGAATTGCCGCGAGCTACAGCCATAGCCCAAGGCCGGGGCTTACTCAGGCTGTTTCTCGGCGTGCGCGGTTCTATGATAAGGGTGTTTTGCGCGAACAAAATATTGAGTTTCGGCTTACATGGACGCTGTCCAAGCGTGGAGTCGTCCAATATAGCTCCCTGTTCAGTTGCAACTCATAGCGGGGCATCAACCCAATTGGAACGGACGAGCCGAGAAGCCTCGTTGGCAAGAGGTCAGTTCCCAAGAAGGTAGAGACACGCTTTCAGGGCGGATCCAGAGTTTTGGTTGTAGTATGGCCCGACCATAAACAGTTACCGCGTTTTTGTAGCTGACTATGCCAAGCATTCCAATCAGCGTATTGTACGGCCAGCTCACCAGGGCATAAAACGAGCTCGCCATGACGTAGGTCTTGCTTTGGGGCTCAGTTCTAAATGGCCATGGTTCAAACCAATGGTACCACACCCATTTTAGTCTGTTTTAGTGGGGATTTGGATGTTCACTGGGGGTACGGGGTTTTGACCCGTGGACAAATCACTGTTTTGAATTTGCTCCAAGATTTGCAGATCTGTGAGGAAATGCTGAAGAACATCCTGCTGAAGATCTTCAGCAAGCTCAGCAACTTCCGCTCCACCGTGTAGCCCCGGCAGTTTGTCCCTTGCGTCTTGTGATTTGATTGCTTTGGTTGAAGGAGGTGTTACGTTCCCTTGGCTTCTAGGTCCCTCAGTAGTGCCCTTTTGCCCTTTTTTGGGGGAGGGTTCCCCCACTAAAATAGACAACAAAAGAAGAATAACAAATCGGGTTCTAACCCCTCTACTGGAGGACCTAGGCTTGATTCTAGACGGATGGAATCACTGGTTGTGACACTCTTCAGACGCTCCAGGCGGCGAGGCATCCAGAGCTTCTGCCAACGGGCGGTGACCCTGGAAGTCACGGAGGCTGTCCCGGGCGGTTGATGGAGGTGTCTCAAGCCACGAAGGGCTTTGGGGGGGGGGGCATGTGAATGTGAGTACGGCTTAATTGTAGGGGAACTGTGGAGGAAACTGGGCCTGCGCCGCCATTTCGGCGGGACTTCCCGGGTTGAAGACAAAGAATGAGGATATGTGTCAAATCTGGCGACTCAAGATGAGATGGTGGCTTTCCTCTGAGTGAACTCGCAAAAACACTAGTTCGAAGCGCATTTCCATTTGTGAGCAAGGAAATGCCTGTTGCCGCTAGCCTAGGAGCGGTTGGACGCTTGCCAAGGGATGGTGAAGCTTGTTCGCAGGGTTTGAACTGTTCTAATTGTACAGCCCCGTTTTGTTTAGTGTCTTTTCCAGAAAATGGCCAAACACCCGGCAATCTTGCAAAGAACAGGGTGTCAACCCCTAGAATGATCACATCCCACACAAGATCAATTCAACACACGGCTATTGGAACCGGATTCGGCCGAACGTTCCATGAAGAGAAGCAGAGGTCGATGGTTGAAGGGGTATTGGCAGCTGCACGGTTGCGTCTTCATCATCTGCCAAACCTGTTTGCGATCTTGAGAATCTGTTGGGATGGCGCGCTGCCATTGGGACCAGCACATCCGATTAAAGCGTAGCTTAGTTGCAAAGCCCCCGGCAAAGTTAGACAGTCACAGGCCATGGCCAACATGCTGTTTGGGTATGCAGCCAAACTGACACTTTTCCTGTTTGGTTTGCAGCGGAATTGCTTTCGCAGCACCTCAGCAAGAGTCCATAGCCTTGGCTAGCCCTTTCTTGGTTTCCAGACTTGGGGGAGCTGTAGCTCTAGGAGAGACTTCTGAAATGAACTGTTTCTGGAAACCCTCCCGAAGATAGATGCGTGCTGGAACACCCCATGTCAATTGTTTGTGATACTTGGCATCCACTGTTCCCATAGCAACATAGGTGCCAGATATCACACGTGCGTTTGCACATTCACAATCGATGCTGAGATGATGGCACAGATTTGTTCCTAATGTAGATGCGCATAGTTTCGCTCTCTCTCTCTCTCTCTCTCTCCCTGTGTGTGTGGGTCGCAAGGCTCTCACACAGTACCACGAGCCGACCGCGCCTAACCCAGGCGCCGCAGTGCGGTCTCTGCGAGTTGCTGGAGATCTTTGGGCAGCGCATCGTGGGGAGCTTCAACACACCGCTGAGGCAAGCTTACGAGAGTGGACGCGCGACCGTGGATTCCCTTGAAACCAGGAATCCGCCTAGTTTAAGCGAGCTCACCTTGGGGTAGAACGAGCTCGCCATGAGAAAGCTCTCTTACTTGGGGATCCCTTAACCCGCCTTTTGGCATTATAGTCAACAATTGCGGAAGAATCACGGCGATCAAAGTGTACGTCCCAGCGTTGTCGTGGATCGATAGACATTTGGTGAAGCTTGGGTTTGCCCCACCGAGCTTGTGGAAATTTCAAATGCAGTGAGCCAGCCAACACCTGGGATCTTGTGCTGAAGTGATGTTGCCCTCCTGTCCACGTGGAACATAACTTTGTCTTCTCTGTTATGTTACCCCACCAGAGGGTCCCTTTTAAAGGAACATTGCTTCCAGGGCCCCTCGGTCAGAGCAAGTTACAGGCTGAAATCCCGACTTGTGGTACTATCAGTTCGCCCGAAATCGCTGCTGAACCATTTCGTTTATTGTAGACCTCCCGCATTTGGGTTGCAGCCTGAACATCTCCAGGACGATCCGATGCAAACTTCCTTGCAGACATGAATGGTCAGTAGGCTTCTGAAGGAACCCTCCTGGTTGTCTCAAACCACTAGTGCAGTTTACCACAGCAGGATACCCTAGTTTGCATGGGGAACTTCCTCACTCTGATTGTCCCTTGTTGTACATCTGTTGTTCAGTAGCACCCTTCCCTGTTGAAAGGCTTGCGATTAAAGATGATCAGAGAAGCAAATAACCAAACAACCAAACAACCAAGCAACCAACTAACCAAAGACGAAATATCAGAATAACCAAAATACGCCAAAAGCATTCGTTGTGACAACTAAACGACCGAAATCTCGTCGCATCTCCGATCTTTGCTGGCTTCAGGAAAGAGCACCGAGACGTACTCTCTGAGGCCGGCAGCTTGTGATAGGCTCAAGCAACCCCCACGTTCGTGCCATTTTTCCCTTATGGAAAATGGAACCCTGGTAAGTGGAAAGGTAGACTGCAACCTGCGGTTGAATTGTGATCCACACCCTTGGCATCATTCTAGTCTTAAATGAAAAGTCCACACTCTTTTTCGAACCAACCCAAAAAGCATGAGCCGCAATTGCCAGTCCCAGTCAGCCGCTAGAATAAGTACTGTGGATTGTGGATGGACGAAATCCTGCACCACCTAAGAAACCCTTGAATGATGATTCCCCTGCAAATACCAACAAACAATCGTTTCAACCATGGTTCCAAAGTGGTGCGAACGGATTTGGTCCATCCACAGTATCACCAACAAACCATGGTTTGGACAAATCTCTTTTCTAAGGGGAGTCAAAAAAAGCAGCTTGGACTTACGCCTCGCAGCACTTCACTATGGCAGTAATGAAGGCGAATGACAGGGATCTTATCTCATAAATACATAGCGGGCAATATTGCTCTCAGTCTCTTCCCCAGAATAAGCTCCCCTTTTTGTTTGTTTGCTTTTTTGGGGTCCCCTTTGTTTTCCACCAACCAGGCATTTATGTTTTGCTGGGATCCCAATTTCCTGCCAAGGTCTATGGTTCATGTGGGCATGACATGGAGGACTTCACGATCTGCCCATTTGTTTGCACCACCGGGGTCAAGGCCGAAAATAAACATGAGCACATAATATCATTGTGCCATTGCTCACGGACTGGGTTTTTAACGATGGTTGCTCGCTCATGCGCGAGCTGCTTTTGTTCTCACCCTTGTCTTGCACCAGGGTGCAGAAGTTGTTTGAAGGACATGCCAATGACCGTTTGCATGTGCATGGCTCCTCCTGTATGGTTTTCAATCTGATGAACACGGCTAACATCTATGTTGTTAGTCTGTGTAATCATCTCTGTGAACCAACGATCAATGTTGGACTTTGTACCAGCTCCCTCCACAAAATAGTGGCCCATGTGTTTCTCTCGGAATTCTATATTTTTCCAGGCACCCTATTTCAGATAGTTACTGGAGGGATGTTTTTCCAGATCGCTATGTGTCGGTCGCAATTTGGTCAGGTTGGCAATTTGTGTGTTTCCTCTTGTCGCCAGTTTAATGACATTCCACAGTTCTTAGAGCGCCTTTTTCGAGATCAATGAACCTCGAAATGTGTTGTGTTTGTTTCCAAGACCCTGGGGCAAGCAAGTCCGGCAATCCGGCCATGTTGACCCCAAACAAGCAGCCCTGGCACCTGCTAGCATAGTGGGGCTGTGGAGTTCCCGCTTATGTGGGTCACGCCCTATCGTCCACAGGACCTAAGCTAGCATTCCTTAGGAGCTTGGGACAGTTACGAATCAAATGATCAGTGCACATGTGGTTGTTCGAAGTGGCAATTCAAGACAACACCCTGATGCCTTCACACAAGGACCATCATGTACCAAAATTGGCTCAAGATCACAGCACGAATACCGATGAGCAATTACACATTTTTTGTATCGTCCATTCCCAGGCGAGTCACGATGAAAACCCGGATAGATACTCCCAGCCGTATCTAGTAGCGCCCGCTTTTTTGTTGATTTTTCATCAGGTGCTTTTGCCCCTGTACAAGCTGGACTTCTTGTCCTTCTTCTACTCTCAGCTCAAGGCACCTCTCGACGGGTGGGGTGGTGCGCGAGCTGGCGAACTGGTGGGCGAGCAACCGGAAGCCAAAAAGAAGACTGCTCCCATGACATGTGGGTAGGGGTCAAAATAAAACCACCAGGGGACCGCAGGTTTTAGTCCATGTTTCCATTTACCAGGGTTCCATTTTGGGTACCTATGATTGACCCACAGCCATGTAGATAGAAGCGAACCCTCAACCGAAGCTCCGGATGAGTCTCCTCTTAGCGCACCGGTTCCTTGACTGTGCGAAACCAGGTGGTGGGTTTCATGTTGAGTCCCTTTTCCAGCTGAGCCACAATCAAAGCCCGGGTAGATGAAGGTTAGTAAGGGGCAGTCCCAGCCATAACTAGTTTCGACCGCCTTCCTAATTCTTTACATGGTTCTGGGTAGACCATTTTGATAACGGGTGTTGATTGTGACTCAGCTGTCCCTGAAAGGGCCCAACTCGCGTTGACCCGCAGCCAGTTATCCATAAGGCCTTTTGGGTAGGCCGTTCTGAGACTTCGAGAGTTAGGTTTCTTGCGGGACCTGCGGGCTAGTGTCATGGAAGTTGCAGCAGAAGGAATTAGTGGATCGAATTACTGTTGCAACTGCCCCGTCTCTGGGCATCTTAGCAGCCAAGCCAATATTCCGCTTGATGGCTGCAGGGAGGGCGAAGTTATATTGAGTCAATGATAAATTAATTTGCTTCATTCATATCAAGTGTGTCCAACTTTCTTTGTTTAAGTCCAAGTCTGGCCCCGTTGACAAGTGGAGCGTTTGGCGGGTGCGACGTGCGCTTCGCACTATGAATCAAGTCCATTCTGGCCCACTTGGTACAACAAATGGCTCAACTATATTTATGTTGGAAGCAGAATCTGAGATGGTCTTTGCATATGTACCCCTTGTACATAGCGCCGGGTTCCCTAGTTGCCAACCCACTGAACATCACGACAGCCCTTTTGGCGAGGCAAATGAACAGCAAACCCTGGCCAAGGAGTGTGTAAAACGGGCGGATGTAAAAGCGCCCCTAGCCAAAGTCAACATTCGGACGGTTTAGGGAGCTCATGTGACTTGGCCTTGAGCGGATGGCTCGTGGCGTCAAGCATCACTCATTGACTCCTCGCAGGAAGGTTACTCAGCGGCACGTGACAGAGGGAGCCAGGCGTTTGTTCATCAAAAGCTGGCGAAATGAATGTGCGATAGCTCGAGGCACCGAACAACGACAAGGAGGTAGCAACACCGATAGCGGTTGCAAGGTAGTAATACCTTGCCGCATTGCTCCTCCCCCATCCAACTGCGGCTTTGGATGAGACGAACTCAGCGGGAAGCTCATACCACGCCGCGACTCGTCCGTCGGCTGAGTGCCCAGCTTGGTCGACAGGTCTTACAGCATGTTGATCACTCGATTAGTTGATGATATTTGTTTGTCATGAGTCAACATGAAGGCCCAACACTTATGTTTTGTCCAGTTTGTGTTACCTTTTTTCCAGAAATCGTGGACTGGACAGGGGGCCAACCCTTTCACAATTGTCTTCCAAGCCCTCCTTTCCACGTCCATGATTCTTGGAAGGTAGTCATGCTAGATCCTGGTGCTTTTGGTCCACCCGGTACGGCTGGAGTGTTTGCCATGTGGAACTTCTCATGTATCGGGGCAAACTCTCCTGTGCAGGGTTGCCAATTTGTGGACCCGGCCGCCTTATGCCGCCGTTTGTCAATGGCCAATTTGTGGCCCCTGTCCTCTGCCGCTTCTCAAAGGGAAAACCCTTTAAGGGGCCTGTGATTCTTTCAAACCCTTTGGCAGGCGGCAGTGATTCTTTTAGCCATAGCCCCGGCCAGGAGGTGGTGCGGAGCTTCTGCAAGAAGGAGCCGGCTTTGACCAAGGCTGTGGCCCAGACCTCAGCTGGAGCAGCCCTTTCCAAAGCCACTGGGATGGCTCATGCATGGCTCTTTGGGGCGGCACTTTGTGGTTTCATGATGCCAAGCTGTGCCCCTTTGAATGTTCAAAAGGAAACCGGTTTTTGGACCAACCAGGTTATTTTTGAGGAGCACCTTTCTGGGTTTTAAAGGGAAACCAAAAAAGAGGCCGACTTCCCGGGGGGGAGGGTGTCCACGCCTCATTTGGAGAAGCCCGTGCTACCCCGGTGTTATATGAATTGCCCATACTATGATGATTACTATTAGTTGTCCAAAGAGGAGGTCGAAAAAAGGGATGGGAAATCATCATCGCTACTTTCTCCAGACCCAGCGTGTAACACCAAACGGAAACCCAAGGAGCGCCAGAGACAAGTGAATCATTTTCTCCCGAAAGCTGTGGGGCTGGGGAGAGAGGAGGGGGGGAGGGAGCCCTTATTAAGCCTTATTAAGCCTTATTCAGGGCTTATGTGGGCTCCCTCCCCCTGTCCTCCCTCCCAAAGGGGCCGCAGCCCCCATGAGTGGAAGCAGCGTCGAGGCCTCGGCGCTCTTGCGCTACTGGCCTCAGTGCGCCAGTTCAAAGCCGGAGCCTGAAGCGGAGGGTCAAATGGCTGTGGTGGTCAAAGCCGTTTTGGATCCGTTTTGGGGTAGGTGCACCACCAATTTTAGTGTGTTTTAGTGGGGATTGGGATGTTCACTGGGGGTACGGGATTTTGACCCATGGCCAATGGTTCACCGGATGTGCAGTCTCGAAGCTGTCAACTGGATCTGGACAACTTAGATCGACGCCACTCGAAGGTTGCGACGGCATTCATGATGAAGCTCCCGCGCTTCCTTTTGGGCGGATGGTTTGCTTGCCGTTCTGGGCCCATAGTCTGGAGCTTGCACTTTTTTCAGCAATCAGGTATGCAGTCCGATAGAAACGCGCCTTGTGCGCTTCTATCATCGTTAAAAAGAGGATAGGTTCGCTTTCCGGCTTGCCAAGTTGGATTGAGTTTCATTTTGTTGGCGGGTTTGGCGAGAATTCGCTGAAGCAATAAATTAGTGTAATCTTCTGGATGGTCCAGCAGTCCGCTGTCGAGCGCAATCCACGAGGTTGATATATTTTGGGTTGACAATGGGTTCGTGTTCAGGTCTTTTGGTTGTCGATAGCTGGCACTGGTTTCAGTAAGTATGATTCACCAGTGGAACCCCTCGTTCTCCCAAAAGTCATTAAATTTACCTAGTAATGCTTAATATGCCGTGTTGGATGGGTTACACATCACTCTGTTGATCCAATTTGGATTAGTTTTGGTTTTGGAAGGGTACGCAAGGAGTAATTGAGGAACGGGGCTCCAGGCCTTGTGGCTCCCTTTGTTCCCAGGCAGACCATCTTCTTGGGGGAGCTGGAGGACATGATCCACCAGATGCCCACCCAAGAGTTCAAATCCATCGCGGCCCGGACGCCCTAGGGCGATTGGCCCCTGGACTGGCACTCGGCTCCCGGAAGTCTATGGGCGAAAATCCAAAGAGCCAGGGCCCATGGAATTGAAATTTCGCCGGTTGCAAGGAACTGCGATTTTAGCTTCAGAATCGCAGCCTTTTGCGAGACTTAGATTCTTCTTCTTTTTAGCACGGGAAATGTCGGCTTTTCTCCATCACGATTCCAATAAACATATACTTTGTCAAGTTTCGCAAGTTGCAGTCCATGCTTGTGACAGCTGATGGGCTTACATTATTTGAGATCAATACCTCACATGACCCGGGACACTGGCTCGTTTTGCAGGTGCCCTTGCTATCTTAATGTAAGTTGAGCGAAGGGCCATGTGCGAAGTGAACAGTGGAACCCAATGCGGGTTCTGTTTGTCTAAAAGGAGGTTCCTTTAAAACAAACGGTTTCTGGGGTCGCATGTGCTTACTAAGAACGATACCCCTCATGGAATTCAGACATGAGTCCAGCCATTGAGACATGTTTGAGATGTGTGTATTCAAGTACCAGTCTCTTTAGGGAATTTCAAGGATATAGGGAATGCAAGACTCGGGATGCAGATAGTTTCCAGATTTTCAGATGTTACTTGGACGACGATAGGGCTCACCAATGTGTGGGAAGACTGAGCCTCATTTTGTAGAGAACACGCCTGCCTGAGGTGAAGGTCTCTCAACGCCTTGCGCAGTGCTGCACCTCACCGCACTCGGAGGCAGGTTGCGTTTGGTCCAGGGGTGGTAGTAAGCATCCTTATCTACTGTTATAATGGTTTCTATTTGTGCCAAAAGTGCACGTCGCTCGACTAGACTCTCAAGAGACCGAAGAACAAAGGCCATACAATGAGTTTGGAACATGGCGCGCGGTTTCACCCTCTCTTTGCAATCATCGTGGAAGCCTTCAGTGGCGACCACAGAACTTGGGTTTAGGAGGTCAAGTGTTCACGAGAGCCATTCAGAGGTCCAAACATCACCATTTGGGGCTGGTGGAACCCTGTGGAGAGCTTTGCAGTGAAGTTGATCATTAGACGCATGAAAGCTGACAGAAGGTGTTGCTCTCCGCTTTGAGGCATGCTGTTTGAATGTTGATTTGAACATGTACATGTTAGAAGGGCTGGCAATGAACAACTGGAACACTCTACAAGAGCTTGCCACAATTGCTTGCCACTTGCGTTTGTCTGGTTGAATTTATTCTTACCCAAAGCCAAGATGTACAAGCGGCGGGAGCAATTTTGTGCGGCACCAGTTTGTCTCAGGGATGTGTTTGAAGCACGGCGAGCATGAGGCAGCAGGGTTTGGCCCACGCCGCCTTTGCCTATACATGGGGTTGTAGACCTCCTAAAAGGGCCGGGTGTAGAATGTTCAATTGGTTTATACCCAGTATATGATAGGAAGAAACCCTGCAGAAACGGCAGAAACCCTGAAGAAACGGCAGAAACCCTGAAGAAACGGCAGAAACCCTGAAGAAACGCAGAAACCCTGCCACTGCAGAAACGGCACAAACCCTGAAGAAACGGCACAAACCCTGCAGAAACGGCAGAAACCCTGAAGAAATGGCAGAAACCTTGAAGAAACGGCAGACACCCTGAAGAATCGGCAGAAACCCTGATGAAACGGCAGAAACCCAGAAATTTGAAGAAACGGAATCCCTGAAGAAACGGCAGAAACCCTGAAGAAACGGCAGAAACCCTGAAGAAACGGCACAAACCCTGAAGAAACGGCACAAACCCTGTGAAGAGAATCGGCAGAAACTGAAGAAACGGAATCCCTGAAGAAACGGCAGAAACCCTGAAGAAACGGCAGAAACCCTGAAGAAACGCAGAAACCCTGCCACTGCAGAAACGGCAGAAACCCTGAAGAAAACGGCAGAAACCCTGAAGAATCGGCAGAAACCCTGAAGAAACCAGAAACCGAAGAAACGGCAGACACCCTGAAGAATTGAAGAAACGGCAGACACCCTGAAGAATCGGCAGACACCCTGATGAAACGGCAGAAACCCAGAAATTTGAAGAAACGGAATCCCTGAAGAAACGGCAGAAACCCTGAAGAAACGGCAGAAACCCTGAAGAAACGGCAGAAGAAACGGCACTGAAAACGGCAGAAACCCTGAAGAAATGGCAGAAACCTTGAAGAAACGGCAGACACCCTGAAGAATCGGCAGAAACCCTGATGAAACGGCAGAAACCCAGAAATTTGAAGAAACGGAATCCCTGAAGAAACGGCAGAAACCCTGAAGAAACGGCACAAACCCTGAAGAAACGGCAGAAACCTTGAAGAAACGGCAGAAACCCTGAAGAATCGGCAGAAACCCTCAGAGGATCACCCAACCAAACAGAGGCGGGCAAGTAGGACAGCCAGAGTCGAATGCATCGATCTGAGCACAAACGGGTCCAGCTAAGGTGTGGGGGCGGGTGATGTTCGCCTGTTGCAAGTAGCCACGGATTATAATATTATATGCCTTATGTCCATTTTCAGCCCGTTTAAATTATTAAGCATGTCGGTTGAGTCTCCTGGTGGGGTAGGTGGGGGGGGAAATTGGGAGACAAAGATGCTTCGTTTGTTTTCCTGGGCTACTGGGTGTCAACTGGAGCAACTGATTATGTGTATACATACCAGGCACGGGCCCCTCCGAATGAGTGCTTTCATCTCAACCCGGGTGAAGTCCGGGTTCATGTTGCCCAAAGCCTCAAATTTTGGCAGACGTGATCAGACTTCGGAAGTATAACGCATGGGCAGTCCGCATGACTACTTTGAGACTTTAGAGGAGACGGGGTTAATTGAGGGATTGCAAAGAATTGGACTCAGAGTTGGCTGCCATTTGAAAGGTTGCTGAGAAGGCGCTGGGCATCTGGAGCTTGGAGCCAAGAATGGCGACGGGCACATCGGTTTTGTCACCCTTTCAACCCGGTTTGGCAAGTGTCCTGTGGACGGAGCGATGTTTGATCTGGCGAACCCAATCGTGTTTGTACATCTGAATCATAGACTGCATAGACTTGTTATTTAGGAAGGTTTCGTTGTTCTTGCAACAAGCAGGTGGCAGCCCCATCAATGAAAGTGCATGTTGCCACTTGTCTGCTTGTACGAAGCATGAATAGATAAATCTCAGGGACCCTTTGCTCTCCCCCGAAAGATAGGGGCAAACTTACAGCCAGGATTGTGCTGGTCCTTTAAACAAGAAAAAAACAAAAAGAAAGAACAAACAAACAACGGGATGTCAGGACCCTATTGAGTGACCCCTGACCGTGGAACGCACAAACAAGTTGGCAAGTGACTAGCTGGGCCCGCCCACAAGCTCCGGTGTTCCCTGCGAGTGCAGCAGGGGTTTCGAAACCCGATCGCCTGAACACGCAAAAGGCTCGCTTGCATGGGCCACGGGGGCGGTCCAACCACAAACCCCATGTCTAATACCTTGAAGTTGGCAAACGTAGTCATCTCATCATGTCTCCCCACAGGTTTCAAGCGGCATCAACGAGCCAAGGAACATTGAGCAGATTCAGCCTTCCTGCTTGTGCTCCGCACGCTGACAACACAATCACATCCGTAATCACTATGTATGGTTGAGTTCGACTTCAGGGAATCTTGAATCGGACCCGGTTTCGACTGATAATTTTTGCATCGAGCACCTTCAAGCAACGATGGTTTGCAGAAGTATTCGGGCATCTCTATGTGCCGGGACATTCAGATACTGCGGACGCCTCCAACATGTTGCTCGTGGGCCCAACATAGTGTCCAAAACTGCAACGCGTTTCTGGATTCCCCTTCAGGTCGAGTTGATTGTTTGGTCGAGTTATCTTTTAAGACTTTTGTCTCAGAATAGCGGGAGCTTCATAAATGTCATGGATGTCCTAGATGTTCCTTTGGTTTCCATTTGGTTTCCCGTTGGTGTCCCTTCCCAGAAACTCCCCGCTCCGGTCCAGTTCCGGTCCAAGAGCAATGCCAAAGATGCTTGATTCGAATCTGCTTCGCAAAGACGATCAAAGTGAAAGGGTCGAACATTGGTTTGGTGTTCCTTGGCTTTTGCAGCAACAGACGGGGGAGGTAGGAAAGTGGCTTAATGGAAGCCATGGTGTAGGTATTTGAGTTTGGGATGCTCTATCTCACGGTTTGGAACTATTATAAAGTTTGAAGATTCATCGTTTGGCAAACAGTGTTTGCCAAGGGATCAAATCTTACAATACTTCCAAAGCGTGAGACAAGGGATCCCAAAGTAGCAGCCAACTCTCTACCCAACTCTCTACCCTTGTGAGAGGGTCGAATCTCAGCCAACCTGTTGGAAGTTGCCTGGGATCTTCTCTTGTTTCACTTTTCCAGGCCACAACTCGCACTTCCCTTGTGACAGGGTTGAACGTGACCGGCGAGGGAGTTGTTCCTTGTGGTTCTTCTGGAGCAACCCTGAAATCAGTTCATGTGCTCCCAGGACACCAGCAGACAGTAAGACAGACAGTGCAACACAGCCGCGACCTTAGATAGGAAAAAGTGAGAGAGAGAGAGAGAGAGAGCTTGGTTTGGATCTTTGCTGGCAAAGCGTTTTCCTTGTTTCTTTTGGAAACTGGGTTGTTCAAGTCAATCCTTTCGAACCTTTCATCCTTTTGCACCTCTTGAACAATGACAGGTGCTCACCACATGCGACAAGATGGCACTTTGTTGGGGGGGTCAAAGACCAAGCCAATCGGGGCACAGCTTGCAGCTGACGATATTCAGCTCGGCCTGGAGCTGCGGATAGCGGAGGTGTTCTCCAATGACATGAGCCCAGTGCTCTCAGTGGCACCCTGTGTCCCTTGTGGTTTGGTGCGCAAAAAAGGGTCTGCAGAGTTCCCTTCTGGTCGCTGAACTGGGTTTGTAAGCAAGTTGCAGCTCACCATGGACTATGCTGATTGCAGTAGTCTAAACAATGAAGGCTGAATGGTCTAGAATCATAATATGTGATTGCTTAACAAGGGTGCTTGGCTACATAGCAATGAAAGAACCACGCAATGTATTCTGAAAGTCGCTACGCACATATTATACACATATAGATAATAATAATATTGAAAATAATAAGGAGGGGTATGTATTTTAGGATTGTTTTTATCCGTTTGTTTTTGGGATTTTTTTTTCCGCTTTTGGCTTCTTGGCTTTTGGCTTCTTGGTTCTTGGCTTCTTGGCTTTTCGGCTTCTTGGCTTCTTGGCTTTTTGGCTTCTCAGCTTCTGCCTTTCGCATCCTCTGCATTCCCAGTTCCTCTTTGGCAGGTGGCATTTTGGATTTTGCGGCTTTTTGCTGGTTTATGCGGCTTTTGGCGGTTTTAGCTTTTTGCATCCTTGCACCCTTTCATTGGTTTTTGGATGTGGCTTCCCGCATCATCAGCATCACCAGTTCCTCCCTATTTGAAACATCACTTCTTCAAACATCATAGGAGGGGAAGGCCCCCCCCACAACCCACCCGCTACTGTTTAGATTGCTTGCAGAGTAATTGCACCCCTATTTGAATCAAAACTTCTTCAAACATCATGGGGGGGCTGCCGCCTCCCCCCCGCTACTTTTTGGATTTATCTTGCAGAGATTGAATTGCACCCCTAATTCAATCATCACTTTTCGAGCGTCCATTCTGTGTAATCCATGTATGTCTGTATGTATGCACTTGATCGACCATCATAGGGGAAGCCACCCCCGCCAACCCTCCCGCTGCTTGTTAAATTCTATCGCACCCTTTCTTGAATCATTGCACCCCTACTTGAATCATCACTTCTTCCGACATCATGGGGGGCTGCCGCCCCCCTGTTAGTGGGAGAATTCCATACTCTAAGTCCTCCAGTAGAGAGGTTAGAATAAGTTGGTACCCGATTTTTTTCTGTAGTCTATTTTAGTAGGGAGGTCCAGCGTTTGGAACCGAGAAACGCCTTGAGGTCGTGAGGAGATGCCTATGGTCCTCAGCAACCTGTACACCAACGTGACACAGGCGCGACGGGACGAAGCCCCGGGAACGACACCCCGGGTGATGCCTCTTGTCGTGTTTGTCCCGACCCACATTGCCTGTTTAGAGATAACAGCTAGTTTGTAGGTCAACACAAATCAAGTTTGCAGTGGAATAACAGGGCCCCCAGGTAGGTTGGGTCAAAGCTACTTAAGTCAAGTCAAGGGTTGCAAACAGAAAGGACTTTGCAGGAGACATCTCTTGCTTATCCCAGATCTTTACAGAGGGATATGTTTGGCGACCCTTCGCAATTGGCATAAACTGATGCCTCCTGGGCCACGCTTTGTGATCCCCGCACCCTTGAAAATGGAATTGGCAGCAGAGGATCAGCCATGGCCCCCAAAGCCGCCCCCCAGAGAAGCCTTGTAACTTAGAGGTTCGTGTTCTGTCGATCTGTATGGCCAACCATCTCTCGTCCCGCATGGCTCGCGCCAGGCGTGGGGTCAGAATGCCCGGCCCACAGATCCGAGATGTGCAAGTGCCTGTTTGTCAGGCATTTGCATCTCCGCAAAGCTTCGATCCGAAACAACGGACGCTCCTTCGGAGCCTTGAAAAGTGGAAGACCTTTGGCTTCTTCTCCATGGCTGACAATGGTTGTTGCTCAGCACTGCTAAGATTTTAAGCCAGCCTGGCCCTTTCACACAGGCGGGTGTTGGAAGCGCAGCAAGACGGGTGGAAATTGGGGGGGTGGTCGAGTGGAAAAACTCCCTCTTGAGGTCGGGTGTTGTCGACGTGTCAAGCTTGGGAGGCAAGTCTTTTCGTGTTTCGGTCAGCAGCTCGCCAAAGTGCTATACTCACTGCACTGGCGTTATGTGTTTAGTAAAGACCAATGTGTGTTTCAGAAAGCAAAACTCCGAAACCCAATAATTTTGATTACTCGTCAAACGGTTTGACTCATGTTCAACAGTCCCTCCACCCGCTCCCTTCCTGCCCTCCTCCACCTGAAATCTTCAATCCTTTGGATCGTCGCCCTGAACTTAAAGTCGGTTGATTGACCCCTTGTTCAGGACCACCTGAAGCAGGGATTCAAAGAATGGATCGCACTTTTGACCACTTTAGGCCAATGATCGTTGACATGCTAGACAAGAACGCCCATTTGTGAATCTCCCAAGCGAGAACCTCTAGCGAATCAAGAAACCTCAGGAATGAACCACGATGGGATTGCTCCCGATGTCACGCCACTCCATGCATCAGGGTTGGTTAGCTTCGAAGAGAATCCAGAAGGAATTTGTTTGAACAAGGGGTTGGCCCCACCCACCATTGACCCTGCGGCCTTTTCGTTTCCCTCAATCTGCCTGGGCTGCTCCAAGCTGGACCTGAACAGAATGTCCAAACCACAAGAGCTGAAGTTCTGTTTGGGC
This sequence comes from Effrenium voratum, assembly GCA_963377175.1. NCBI lineage: Eukaryota > Dinophyceae > Suessiales > Symbiodiniaceae > Effrenium > Effrenium voratum. The sequence goes on along the minus strand of CAUJNA010000047.1, from coordinate 419,222 downwards.
TCCTCTTGTTTTCTTTCAGCTCGCATCTTCCCTTACTAGAATGTTCGGACTGAGGTCATGTCCAAGACGCTGGACGTGCTGAAGAATTTCATGGAGGCACGGCTTCTCCATGTGCCAGTTTTTGAGAGGCTCCAAGTGGCACCATGGTTATGGAGCACTTGGCTTTAGGACAAGTGTCTGTAGTAAGGGAGGGGTTGAGTCTTTTTGGTAAGGGGCAGAAGTCCATTCAAGGGAAACACGATTCGAGATCACCGTCACTTCACGGCAGGCAGACAAAGAGCTCTTCGACAGCTGCTCCTCGAAGCATCGGAAACAGGCGGCGCTGGGTTTTGGGCCCGTCATTGAAGCGGCTTTCCGAAATTGGGATGTCATTGTTGACGGCATCCCTTTTCGGGTGGTTGTACAGGAAAACTCAAAGGAAGCCAACCGCCAAAATAGACTAGATCCCAATTATTCAGAATCATTTGTTCAAAGCAAATCGACCTTCTAATCTTCGGGCTTCCAATTTGGCTCACTTTTGGTCAAGGCCCCAAAAGGTTTTAAATGTTTATTACCCAAGCGAACAGGGAAGAAGGTGCACGTGGTTGAGTCATGGTTCACCAACACAGTCCTTTGCAGCGAACCATGATATCTTTGGCTTGTTGAATCAGGCATACACATGTATGTCTACTTCGTATGCAAGCGTTTCCTACATATCCAGCCCGCGAACCCCCCGTGGAATGGCGAGGCTGGTTGGAGGTAGTTGAGGGTTCAAGGTTTTTTTTATGGTTGGCTTCGGATGGTTTAGGGTCGGTTTGCGGTCGGCTTGGGGTTGAGTTGGGCAATCTTGAAGGCTTCAATTGGGTGTTTTGGGAACACCCTGCCCGCCCTGTGGAGAGGTTTTAGCATTTGGTTTGGTCTTAGTTGAGTGGCCTGCTCATCAACGAAAGTTTAAATAAAGTTTAGAAGGAAGTTCCGTGGTACGGAAACTAATTCAAAGCTAGCTCTTTGGCAGAAGACAAGAGAAGAACAAGCGCGCAGGACTGCCCAAAAAGTAGCTTTCTGCAGGTTGCAGTCCCTTTGGATGCTTGGTCGGAGTGCTCTCGGAGCCAGCTCGGAGCTTGTTCGGAGCGAGCTCGGAGCGACGCAGCTGTCACGGGTGGAGTAAAAGAACATGAGGTGTGAGGTCGACCGCCCGGAAGTCCGCAGAAGGTCACGAGAGCAAAGAGAAAACCTTTACGCGGGATGGAACTTTTGATGGTTGACCCGCCCAAAGTGCGCAGATGGCTGAGGGTCGCTTCGGGGGGATTGCAGGGAGTGTGCGGAGGACGGGACTACGTGGCAGTGATTGTTTTGAGAGGCCTGAAACAGAGCCGCCGCAAACATTCGTTACAGTGACGTCGTTACGGACCTTTGCAACAAGCCCCGCTGTCTCGTTGCACATGCTTTCGCTGAAGGGTTAACTTACAAAGAGGTTGGCCTTCAGAAGAGAAACTAATGTCGGAACAGCGGCCGGAAGAAACAACAAAATTGTCTGCGCTATACGTCGTTACAGACCCAACCCCTGCCCCGGCGCCAGTGACCCCCATTTTGCCGTCGTCATTGACGATAGATACCTCGCTTCTTTGCCCAACCCCAGCCCTGGCAAGCGACCCCCCTTTTTGCCGTCGCTGGTTGAACAGCTGGAAATTTCAATCGGAGCTGCGACGGTGTGCTTTGGGTGCTGCACTTGCACTGAACAGTTTCGCGTTTTCAGCTGGAGATGCGGCTCTTTGTTGTTCCGCGCTACATTGTGCTACTGATAAGAGGCAAGCAATGTTTTCCCGTCACACGATGGCCCAACAAGGACCCCGTTGCAGACCTCGGTAGCAAGATGCGCGTCGTGCGCTGCATACCCTCAAAATAGCCCACAGCCAAACGGTTTTTGCATAGTCATGCGCGTATACAAGTCTAATATTCAAATCAGAGATGTCACATTTGTTTGCTGCCTTGGCTTTGTGTTTCATAGCCCACACGTCCTTGAGAGTCTCCAGGCGGAAGGCTGTGCTTAATTCCTTGGGGCTCAGGCGGATGAGGCTGAGAAGAAGGATTCCCAGAGGAGGGACCGCCCGGAGACCCAGAGGGTCCCATCCGCTGATTTACAGCCACGGCAGCGATATAGGCAAGGACTACCAATAGAGTCATTAGTCGCCACCATTAGGCTGCAGTGGCTCCCTTGCTATGGTTCTCAATCAGTAAAAGATCTGTACTTTGGGCCCAAGCCTTTTTTTGCAGCTGCGTAGAGGCTGTTGCATTTCAGTAAACCCCTGCAGGTAGTTGTTTCAGGGCAATTAGTGGACACCATCTTAGAACCTTGCACGATGTTGACCCAGGATCAGTAGACCCCTTGGTCGACGAATAGGAGTGTCCCATTGTGGAGAACACCTTTAATCCGTCAGGTTAATGAGTCCGGGGTCAGCATTTATTGTGGGTGCATTCAGGTCAGCTTGGTTGAACATAGGTGTGCACTGGTTTCAGTATTTTCTATTCATATACTAGTGCCATCGATGTTGTCAAAAGCATGCCTAGGGATCCCCAATATAATATAGCTGTTTGAAAGGTTTTAAGCATCACCTCCTTGGGTAAAAATGGATGGAGTGTGTTGAGAAATATTTCAGGGGGACATATAGGTGTGTCGTTGTTTGAGGGAGCATTTGCTTTGGCCGTTCGTAGGGAAACCACATCGAGCGAACCTACCCTTACAAGGAAGCGGGCGCACCGAGCCCTGATTTGCTGCTGGCAGATGACTTGGATCGGTTGTCTCATTTCCGAGGTTTGTTCTATTCAAGGACGTGTGTGTGCGCGTTTGAGGTGCAAGAATTGAATACATACGAGTACATGCACATATTAGTACATATGGAAAGTAAAATAGGAAACAGGGGTTGCTACGAGCTGTCACGTCTGGAAACTTGCTGCCCAAACACGGCAAGCTGCTTCAAGTTGGATCATATTGACTGCCATCTCACTTCCGATGTGTCTGACCCTTACATTTTTTTCATTTCAGTCAGCAACAACAAGGAAATGAGTTGTGACTTTGTTCGGCCCATGCACTCAGGACGTGAGTTGTAGGGGTTGGCAACGTCCTGCTTGGGAGTTGACATGGAGACCCTTTCGGGTTGCGGATGCCATTCCATTTGCTTCTGCTGCTTGCGGTGGCTGTGACCACGGCAGCCGTGGTGGTTGAGGTGGCGGGTGGCACCTCCCTTTGTTGGGCGGGTATCAAACTTGTCAACCCAAAGAGGGTTTGCCGTCAACAAGGCAACTGTAGCGAGGCGTGTCTTACGACAGGGCTTTTTTCACACCAGAGCGTACCGCAAGATGCTCAGGGCACCTATTGCAAAGTCATGAAAACAAGTTCGTTGCCGCCCAAGGTGCGTTGTTTGCTTGTTTCTTGCTGCCGCTTTGTCGGTGATTCTTCGCTTCCTCTCATCGGTGGTTTATATACTGTTTATTGTCTATGTTTCATTGCTTGCTTGCTGGCTGTCTAACTTGCTTGCTTGCTTGCTCGTTTATTTGTGTGATTGTGTTTGTTTGTTTTGTGTTGCTTTCTGTTATGGTGTTTTGCTGTCTTTGTTTTGTTGTTTGTTTCGCTGTGTATTGTATTGTGTTGTCTTGTTTTGCTGTGTTTGTTTGTTCTTGTTTTGCTGTGTATTGTATTGTGTTGTCTTGTTTTGCTGTGTTTGTTTGTTCTTGTTTTGTTTTATGGTTTGATTGGTTTGATTTGTGTTTGGATGCGGTGTACTGTTTGTTTATAGTTTAGATTGTCTGCATTCACTGCGCGGCGCAGTTGCCTCAGGCTGGGCCATGCTGCAAGCCTCCGCCTGAGAGGGCCTGTGACAGTTGGGTGATTTGAGGCCAACAAAGTAAACGTATGGGTCTGGCTCAAAATGTAAGAGCCAGGGTTACGCAGGTTTTAGTCTTTTGGTTCCATTTACCAAGGTGCCATTTTGGGTACCTATTTTTGAGCCCACAGCCATATATGTATGGTCGGGGGCGTGAATATACATATATATATATATATTTATATTATAATATTTATATATTTGTATACGCATGTTTTTGAGTCATTTTTGTCAAGGGGGGAGGGGGTCAGAAGGAAAACCATTCGGGGGGTCCTCTATGTTGACACACACACACAGCCACACAGGTAAGTTGCTGAAGCCGTCGCTTGAACATGAACCAGACAGAGACCCTGGTTTTGACA
>CAUJNA010000047.1:407500-410000 GCA_963377175.1 Effrenium voratum | reverse complement strand
GATGAAGGTGACTGGCTGCCTAAACATCGCTGGGGCCTAGGGTCTCATACAAGGTGCGAGAAGCTGTTGGTTGAAACAAAAAAACTGGCAACAGAGTCGGGCAGCATTGCTGAGCATCAGGCTAACCAGGTCGTTTCTGTATCAAATAATAGGATAGCATCAACAATAATTATTATGTTTTGTTGGGGGCGAAAGCCGAGGTAGCGTTTGCTAGACTTAGCCAGGAGGTGATGCTGAAGCCAGACTGCAGCTGTGCCGTAGCATTGTGCACGGCAGCCAAGTTGATTCGGGTCGTCACATCTGCAAATTGGCAAGCCCAAAAAGCGGGTCCCTCAGAAGGAGACTCCTCGAAACAAGATGTTGTTATTTTCCTCGCAGCAATCATGCAAGACGAAGGTTCGGAAGACTGCGGTCCTCTAGAGAGGTTGTCCAAAGCTGACCTTTGCTCCTTTTGGTTTGCCACTGCATGTGTACGCATATATATATATAAATACGTGTTTGGGTGTGTATATCAAGGACCCAAAAAGGCCAACCCGAAAGGGGGTGTCACAAAGGAGATTCCTCTATCAATGGATGATTTTCCTGGGTTAATTGTTGGTTTGCAGGGGCATCATTGTCCAAGGTAAGATTTGTGTTTTGGCGTTGGTTTTTCCCTGGTGCACAACCCCCATTTTTGCTACTGCCTTTTGTCAATTAGCACAGTTGCTGGCTTGTTTCTACTGGTTATTTGATTGGTCGGCTTTCTCTGTCACTTTTGACCGGTTGCACCCCTTCTCTATACTGTTAGAACACCTCATTTGTGAAAAGCACTCTATGGGGGAAACCAAGTTTAATCATTAGGCGTTGTGCGGAGAAAGCTTGTTGTAGGCATTCCGCATACGTTCTCGAGTACTGGTTCGGAAAGATTGGCAAAGCCAGAATTCAGCTCCGTGCTTTTGTTTGCTTCTAGGCGGGGAAATGTGATGTGCCCGTGAAAGGCCTTGGAGGATGCCTTTGTTGGACCCCTTGGCGCAATTTACATCGCACGATGAAATACGGTGCAACACCGCTTGACATGGTGATTTGGGCTCTCCAAACTGGCAGCAAACATCATGAGCTGGAACAAAGCAACGCAGGATCACGCTGGTAAGCATCCGGACACTGCACAGAGAGAAAGGGAAAGAGAGAGAGCGAGAGAGAGAAAGCGAGAGCGAGAGAAATGAAATTGCAGCCCTAGGGACCAGTTGATTCAATCAGTTGTTGCAAGCCGCACACAAGAGAAGACACGGAGGAAGCACACGCGAATCACAAAATGCCGCACAAAATCTCGCTAATTACGTATATGCAGTGTGCATAAGAGTTAAAAGAAAGCTACAACCTGACCGCGTGCGAGATTTTGGCTCTGTCGCATGCGCACAAACACCTCGATCGCGACGCGGAGGCGGGTGCGAAGCGCGCTCGGAACGGGTGCGGAATGGTCTAAAGAAAGAAACAAAGAAAGAAATAAATAAAGAAAGAAAGAGAGAAAGTCAGAGCGAGAGAGAGGAGACAATGAGAAAATGTTGAACATACAATAACAAAGGCACGCAAACGAGAAAGGGAAAGAGTAAGTGTGAGACAAGCGGAGAAAGACAGAGGAAGAAAAGAACAAAAACACACAATGAAAAAAGAACCGACAATAGAGAGAGAAATGGAGAAGGCAAAACTAAATGTTTTTTTTTTTTGGCTTCTTGGCTTTTCGGCTTTTCGGCTTCTTGGCTTCTTGGCTTTTTGGCTTTTCGGCTTCTTGTTGGTTTATGTGGCTTTTTGGCTTTGGCTTTTTGCATCCTCTGCATTCCAAGTTTCTCTCCGGCAGGTGGCGTTTTGGCTTTTGCGGCTTTTCGCTGTGGCTTTTGGTGGCTTTGGCTTTTTGCATCCTTTGCTTTTCCAGTTCTTCTCCGGGCTTTTTGGTTTTTGCACCCACTCATTGTTTTTGGCTTTAGATTTGCAGAGATTTAGTTGCACCCCTATTTGAGTCATCACTTCTGCAAACATCATGGGGGGGGCTGCCGCCTCCCCCCCAACCCCCCCGCTACTTTTTAGATCTCTCGCAGAGATTTAATTGCACCGCTGTTTGAATCATCACTTTTTCGAGCATCCACTTTTGCGAGACAATGCTGTAAAATACGACATTGTCTGCAATCTATGTAATCTATGTATGTCTGTATGTATGCACTTGATCGACCATCATAGGGGAAGCCACCCCCGCCAACCCTCCGGCTGCTTTTTGTTTGCTATCGCACCCCTTCTTGAATCATTGCGCCCCTGTTTGAATCATCACTTCTTCGAACATGATGGGGGGGGCGCCCCCCCCCCACCCCCCCGCTACTTTTTAATTGCACCCCTATTCGAATCATCACTTCTGCGAACATCATGGGGGGGGGGCTGCCGCCCCCCCTCCCCCAACACCCCCGCTACTTGTTGGTTTGTTTTTGCCAGGGATTAAAATGCCCTCCGATTTGAATCATCACTTTTGCGACCC
>CAUJNA010000047.1:387500-400000 GCA_963377175.1 Effrenium voratum | reverse complement strand
GTTCAGGTGCTGCCGACTTGCAACATTGCCCACTTTGCGACCAGAAATGTGGAGGTACTGGGCACCCTCAGGTTGGATGATAACCCAACCAGGGCACAGAATGAATATTGATCGAGGCTTATGCACTCCTTGTGCCCAGCCTCTTAGTCCTTTGAAATGTGCAGTGCTGCACACATGGGAGGTGACTGTCTCAAGGGGTTTGGTGCCAAAAGGAGATTCGAGCTGATGGAAACACAGGATTCTCTTGCGAGGTGGAAGTATATGGGACATGAGAAGGCTGTTCAACGAGGCGAGCATTTATAAGAGGAAAACCGGAAACATGGGCTGGGAAAGGCCCTGGATGGGAGAAGTTTTGGGGACACGACCTGAGTATCCCAGAACAGGAATCTGCCCCCATCCCGGAGCAGCGGTCCCCGATTCTTTGCTTGCCCCATGTGGCTGTGCCTTTTTAGGGAATGCCCCGCCCTCACGATCTGCAAGGCAGTCCACTACTGGAAGCTACACAGCCAGACTCGCGATGGCCGGGCGACACCCAAACCGAACCTCAAGACACAAAACCAACAAAGAGGGAGATCCCAAACTGCTAACCCCAGCCTCAGCGCATCAGCGCAGCCACTGCGCAACTTCACCGCATGACTTGTCAACTAGCAATCGGCTATCTGCCAGAGCGCAAAGGTAATCGATCATTCTGGGGGTGCCCTCATCTTTGGAGCGCCCCTCTGACGGGCCCCTGTTGCGAAAGCCATCATGCAATTCTGATAATACACGCCATTTCAAAACGTCCTTCGTTTGGCCTTCCAAAATGCGAAGCACCCAACACCCACGCTGCCATGTAATGATGAAACGGCAGCTTCCCCCTTTCCAGGGATTCTTTCCGGAAACCAACCAAACACCCCAGTGACTCGATCCGGAAACCAACAAAGAAACCCAGGGACTCGATCAGAACACATCTACCGACATCTTCCCATGGCAGCAGCGCGTGAAGCCGAAGCCTGCGCGAGAGGTCAGCAGTGCGATTGACTGCCCGCGCACCTGCCCAGAGACTTCGGCAGCACATGAGACCAAGGCCATCAGCACCGGGGAAGCCAAAATGGAGCTTTGAAGAAGATGTCAAAATTGAGGGCATTCGTACTTGGCCCAAAAGGTGTTGTGGCTGGAAACCCGAAAACCCTGCTATTTGCTGTATTCGGGGAACGGCTGAGCGGAGTGCTCATATTGAATTCAAATATTGGCATATGGCTGTGGGTCAACTTAGACTGGGATGTTCACTGGGGGTACGAGCTTTTGACCCACAGCCATATTGGTAAGAACTAAGAACCGAGTCCTGAAAGGTAACATGCAAGCTGTTGATCAGCTTCGCGAAATGAATCAACAAGCTCAAGTGTTTTTTTGGCAAAGACCAACATGCATCCTGTCAATGGTAGAATTTACACGTGCGGTTACATGTAATTACTGTTAATCAGGGCTATGGAACACCCAGTTCTGTGATACCACTGGAAAAGCGGTCTTCCCGATGCCCAATTCTGCACTTCAAGCAGGGTAAGGTATCCAGCCAGCATATCCAGTCTTCCCACAGCCCTGGATGCGGGTGCTTTACTTGTAAGCTGCTTGAGGGAGTTCGGAAGACTGCAAAGTCCTTTGTAGCAAAGCAACCTTGCTGGGTCACACCTGGGAGGCGCTTTGCGCGGGAACATCAGTTAACCATGCAAACGTTTGGGCTTGATCAAGAGAAACAAAAGGGAACCACCGCGGAAAGCCCAACCGTTTGTGGCTTCTATCGTGTTTTGACAACAAGGGAAGCTTTGCTTTTGGCTGTGAGACATACCCAACCTCGCTAAAAGAGCGAGAGACAGAGAGAGACAGGCAGACAGACGGACAGACGGACAGACGGACAGACAGACCGGCCACTTCCGCACTTCCGCACCATCCAAGGAATAGCAGGGACACTTGCAGTGGGAAGCTCAGAGTGGGATGCAGGCAGTCTCCCGACCCTCTCCATGCACCACTCAGTTGTTCGGTGTGTTTCCCTTGGTTGGTTCCCTACGACGCATGGTGACCTCCAATAAGGGTTAACCATGTGTCCCGCAGTCGCTGGGCAGCTGGGGTCATGGTTCAGCGCTTCAGGTCTCTCAACAGGGTAATTTGAGGTCATAGGTAAACCTCAAATTGGCGTCGCCAATTCTATCTGAACCATCTGACTGGTTGCAGAAGTTCTGGGATGCCCTCCCTTCCAACGCGGAACCCGCCAGCAGGTTCACAAAGCCCAGTGTCAGGTTCAAAGTCCACTGCGACAAAACCAGTCGCAAAGCAAGAGGCCTTTCGGGAGTTTTGAAAGATGAGCCCACCAAACGAAAAGGGTGTGATAGCCACTGATCTATATTTATTCTATGCGGAAAGTGGACCATGGTCCAAAGGAACCTTCTTATGGCCCGAATTGCCTGTTGAGGGGTCCAATTCCATCCCTCTCGTCCAAGCTGGCTTCGGGTTGGTACCGCAACACGGACGTCCATGTACAAGACGGTGGTCCACGTCCATCGCTGCCAGTCCAAAGTATAAGGGTGTGTTTACGACTCGTCCACGAGGGCAATTTGCATGGGCATGACAGCAGCACCATGCGACGTCTTGGTTCAATACTCATTGGATTCTCAATAAGAAAGCCCAGTTGCAATTCCACTCTGCCCACATCAAACTAGAAGCCAACAAGCCAGCCTTGTCATGATTGAATTCGCAATGCTTCCCGCTGACATTGGCATTTGGCAAGCTGCTAAGCTCTCATTTCTATTGAGCGGCATCGTGATAAGCACTCTCCCTGTTCCTCTTAAGGTCTGACATAAGTGGGAAGGTAGCTAGCTGGACGCCAATTTGCCTCTTAGGGGCCTCCCCCGAAGCGATCAACTTCAGCTAGCGAAGATTCGGCGCCGAAGCCGAAGGCGCCGGATTCTGAGGCGGCACCATTTGGGCGTCACTGGACTTGCTGCCGGTGGACGTGGCCATGGTGATCTATGTGGTCACCTCTTCCATGGGATCTTCCCTAGGCCGGGGCCCTTGCAAGGAGTCCAAAGGCGAGCGAGGGGAAGGGAGTGATGGGAAGGGGGTGGGTCGAGGCGATTGCTCCCAGCAAAACTTCCCAACTAGTCTTCCAGAAAGGGCCTGTGCAACCTCAGAGCATCTCATGAGAACAGCCTGTGGTAGTCCTTTGCAATAGTTAATGGTTACCAAGAGTCACCGTATTGAGCTGCTGTGGCTTCTTTTGCTGTCAGTCCAAATCCAGCTGTTTGTGTTCCTTTGATTTCTAATTGCCTGGTGCTGGTCCATGTTTGATCTGGATCCTCCTATTCGCCTTATTTGCAGGTCTTCGGGCACATTTTGAGAAGGCCTCCTCAGGAGCCCCAGTTCTCATGGATCCCAATCTTCCCTCTGCTCCAGTTTGCGCACAGCCTTGGACCCTCCTCGGGTTTTTAGGTCATACTGTGGATGGACGAAATCCATTTCGCACCTCCCAAGAAACCCTGGAATGATGATTCCCCTGTAAATACCAACAAAGAATTGACAAAGGATGGTTTCAACCATGGATTTCAAAGTGGTGCGACATGGATTTCGCTTTTCCACCCACGCTCCTCGCGAGTGTCCCCTCGGCCTAAGCCGCCGCCAGGGAGCCTTGCTCAGAGCTTGGCGCTGGTCGCAGGGTGGCCCAGAGACCTGGAGACAGAGTGCGAGACACCAACTGGTACCCTCCCAGCGATTCCATGGGTTTGTGCGCAGAAATTCCTGTAAGGCGACTTTCCTCTTGGTTGGCTGGCATTTTTGCACTTCCATGTTTGGTGGGAGGGTAGTCTATTGTGAGTTTTGACGAGGAGGCCCCAGCTTTCCCACCACAACTAGACCCACCCAAAAGTCCCATGCCCTCTTGAGTAAACAAGCAATTTGGCCCGGAGGTTCTGTGTGTGCGGGTCATCGAACCCTGAACAAGGAATTCAACACACCATCATGGAAATGTCATTTTACGGCATCCCAAGGTTGTTGACGATGGGAGATGCGGTCAAATATGCCAACACCAGTTGGATGTCTTTAAGAGGTCGGGCTGGTTTTGACCACCTTGGTTTCCTTTGCTCAGGGGCTTGAGAATTGGGTGTTCGCACGGCGTCCAATTTCCAAACTCTGAGCCAGTTGTGTTGTAAGTTGTCAAGAAAGCGTTCGAGGACATGTGTAGGTCACCAACCTTGATTTAGCTCGTGCAGCACCTAGATGTAATACATCTAGCCTTGGCAGGACTCGATCCCATCCTGCAAAAGAGAGTTTGTCTAGACGGCCACATGTATTGCATCTCAAGGTGCAGCACGAGGTAAATCAAGGTTGGTGAACCACAACATTTCCTCGAACGCATATTTGATAACTTACCACACCGACGCTGTTGCCCCAGATGCGCGAGCACTGAATTCTGAGGCCCAGCATTTGAGAGTCTTAAATGAACTATGTCTGGACCATTTGAGGGTCTAATTTCTTGCTTCATAAAAAATCTTAACACACTGACGGACCGTACGAGTTTACAATCCCAACGCCACTCGCGCACACAATCTATCAATCCAGGTCGACATGAATGGCAACGTCTCCCTTGGTGAGGCGTGCGCAGTCCGGCGCCAAGAGTGTGCTTTGGGCGTGTTTCTTCCAATCGGATTTGGTTCATCCCTCGATGTGCAAGTTGTTTTCGCCAACCTCAGTCGCATCTTCAAGTCGGAAGCATGCAAGTGTGAATGTTTCATTCAGAGACATGTCTTATCCTGCACACTTTGTATAGGAGTGCTTATACTTTGCTTCTTTGCCAAGAGATGACATGTGGATTTGAGGAGATCACACCAAGGATTTTTTTTCCCCGGCAGAGTTCTTCAAATCTCCAAGGCTAGAAAGTGTATTTTTGTTCCTTTTGGTTTCCTTCAGTTTCCTTTTGCTTCCAATTATGACATAGACTGCCCATGGTTTCCAATTCTGCCATAGACGGCCCCATGGTTTCCAATTATGACATAGACTGCCCCAAACATGTCCATGCAGTTGGCTGAGTCATTGCAGCTTCACGGTCTCGGGCGGTAAACAGCCTCATGGGAACGAAGCATGTTCTTTTGGAGATCCCTTATTCCAGACCGGGATCTTATGAGCGAACTAGTCACCTCGCTCGATATGAATAAATCAAACAATCAGCAACAGGGCATTCTGGAGAGAATTAGCCCCGCCCCCTGTTCTTGGTTGGTTTGCCAAACTTCCACATATGTTCCTGCAATTTGCTGGTTTCTAGGAGCCAGGAAAGTACGCGTTCCATTTCAGACCGTGTCAAACCGAGCTCGGTTTCAGCAAGTTCCGCTTGGGGTCGCCACGCGGGAACAGGGATGCTCTGAGAAGACATGATTCAGCCACGAGGGCAGAACAAATGTGTGCTTCTTCGGATGTCGTTGCCGCTTGGCCAATCAGGCTACACCTAGCAGGTAAATCAATTCAAGGCGTTCCGACGAAGCATGCGTTGAATGCGAAGATTCGGGTTGAAGCCAGGCCACCGAGCATCCCTCAAATGCAGCAAGAGCAAAGCTCAAGACAGTGCTGCGCTCCCAAAAAGGAGAACAGACATGGTTCCGCCCTGGGGTTTTGCTGAAGCCGGAAAGCGTCTTTAGCCTTGCAGGAGGTCACCTCTGAAGCCAAGCTCTGCTGCCTGGGTATGCTGAAGCGCCTGGCTCGGGCGCTCGGCTGACACAAACCACGACGCGTTTTGCCGATCGATGCGGTTGACAACAAGCTTGCCTTGGGACCCCAAAGACTGATAGGTGCAAGTGCCAACCTGACACGGGTTCAGGCAACGGTGGGGTGACAACCCCTATGTAGTGAGCAAGGGACCCCCAAAACGCGGCCCAAAAAACAACAACAAGGAAGCTGCAAAGAGGTTTCGGCTTAAAGGGCAGAGATGTGTGTAGAACCAATTTGTTGGAGCCTGTCGCGCACAACCTGAGGTTCGGTCAAATTTCCTGATGTGTCTATCACCCATTTGGGAGAGACATGGAGGAACTCGCTAAGCATCAACCACGAAAGCCTGGAGGGGAAACAAATAGTTTTGACCGTGCCTCGCGCAATGGAAAAACGAGCTCACCGATGGAGCTTGTTTTGAGGTGATTCTGTCATTTCCAGTTTGGGGGCTTGTAGCTTGGCCAGAGTGAATGAATGCTTTGAATTTGCTGTGCATCAAGCCAGAAATTCACTCCTTTTGGTTGGTTTCAGCTCTGTGTTCTCTCAGCATGGATGTAGAGGCGTGTTGTTTTCTTAACAATTCGTCAAACTGGATCCAAAGGGGTGCCAATTCGGCAATTTTTCTCATGAACTCTGCCTTTTGGGCGGTCGTGGCAGGACACATCAGAGCGATGCAGGGTTGCCTTCGACCCACGGGGTAAAATAGAGAGAGCGAGTAGCACAATGTCAACTTCTGAGTAAGAGGATCCCCAGAAGATAATGCCCTTACTAAACGGGAGCCTCCAGCATATTTTTAGTGCCCTCTAATGGAGGGCACTTGGCCTGTTTTTGAATCGAGGGCACTTAAGGCAGTGTCGGTGGCCTAAGTGCCCCTTTGATTAGTTTGCTAAGTGCCCTTGTTGGCTTGATAGGGGTTGGGATTCTGTTGAAATCGAAGGGCTACCTGTGACAACTGCCACATTTGATGGGGCCGACCCGGAAAGCCCGAACATGGTGTTTTGAGTGTCAAAGCGTGTCATTTGAGTGTCATTGGGGGTGCGAATCGAGGTCACTTACCCCTTGAAAAGGTCACTTACGCTAGTGTCGGTCCCCCCTGCGTGAGTGTCATTCGCGTGTCGCTGCGGCTCGATTTGCCCAGCGTCGGTCCCGTTCCCGTGTGAGTGTCATTCGCATTCACGTGTCGCTGCGGCTCGATTTGCCCGGACTGAGGAGGGATCTGCTGGGGAGGCAACCCTGAGGGTCTAAGTGCCCTTTAAATGGCTTAAGTGACCTCTTTGATTTAGGGCTAAGTGCCCTTATTTTCAAAGTGGATCATAGCACCCAAAAAATGAATCGAGGGCACTGAAAAGAAGCTGGCTCCCCTGATTAGTCAGGTGCTCCGGATGAGTCCGAAGTCTTCCGAAGTTAACATGAGGAACGCTGCTGAAGGGAATTGCTTGCTCGCTTCCCCCGAAGGGGTCAAAGAAAAGATGCAGGCATGGAGAACAATACGACAAACAATCGGAGTCGTCCACCATTGTGCGTGGCAAGTGGTTTAGTCAAAAGAAGCCTTTTCCACTCGGGGCAATCTATTAAACAAAAAACACAAGAAAACTGCCCGTTTGAAAGGGGTTCTATGAATGTTCGAGCAGAGCATGCTGTGACTAAGACACGAGGGCCTGTTCCTTGCTACATCGTTTTCGTTGCCCTTTACATCAGGGTGATGTTTCCATCCGACTTGCCTGGGGCATCGAAACCAGCCCAGGGAAAGCTAGCCACAATGCCAGAGCTATGATTCAAGTCCTTGCAGTCTTTTCCACTTGGCGGGGCGGGGGTTGGGTTGGGCGGGTAAAACTGCCATTCCTCCATCATTTACATCCACAGCCATGGTCGGTTGAGCGTCAACTGTTTGCAGTGATTGCTTTTGATTCAACATCCCAATCAATGTCGAGGTATGGCATAGTTTTGTCTTATCCCAAATCGCCATAGGTTTTGTTCTTATTGTTTGGATTCTTGTCTTTTGAAGCTATTTCTTTTTGGATCCAACTTCTAGCCTGGGCTTTTTGAGCACGGGGAAATGGGTAAATCCAACTCCATAAGCTTAGAATATCTAAAAGTCGAACAGTGCGTCTGGGCAAAAAAAAAAAGGTACCTCTCACTTGGTTGGGGATTTCAAGCCCTAGGTCTAGAGGGTAAATGGGAAACCACCACTCCAAGCCAGCAAATCGAAGGGCGAAAAGCTGAAGTGACAAGTTTGCTCGCTAGAGGGTGGGGCACGGACTCAGGACTGGAGCAGCTGGTCAAACGGCCACGCTTGACTCGTCCCCACCCCTTTTGTTCACCTGTATCTTCCAACGAGCGTTGTTTTCTGCTCAAGCCGTTGATACGCCGTTTTCGCTTGCGAGTTTTTTTTTGGGCAAACGAGCGCTATTTAGTCCGCGAGCGTTAAGTCACCCAACTGGAAGGCTGCTTCGCAAAGGAATTGAGGCTCCTTTGGAGAACACTTTGCGCAATGCGGTCAATGCTTTGAACAGAGCAGCAGCTTTCCTGGATGAAACAGGCAAGGCCTCAAAACGAGCGCACATTCTCGCTACCAAAGCGCAATTTCCCGCCACACGAGCGCACATCAAAAAAGTGTCTTTTTTGCCACGTTCTGCGCCCGCTGCAAATCTTGCACATGAGTGTAGCAGAAAGACCGAGCCCACACGATGGACAGTTTCTTCTTTTTCCATATCCGTGTCCGAGCGCTTTTTTCTTGAACCGATCGCTTTTCACATACACACGCGGTAATCTGCACGAGCGGGAAAAAACCGCTCACATGTGGTCAAATCTTCCATGGCAAGGGACACGAGACGATGTCCATAGGATCTCGTTTGACATGATTTTGCAGTTGAGGGTTTACTCAATATGGACAAGAATCCAAACAAACATGCTGTTGATTGGAGGCCACCGTTGATGTGGACGAGCTATGACGAGCTTGCCTCGCTTTGTGGCTCTTGCTGTTCTACTTGCAAGTCCACACTAATTCGTTTCCACAATGTTGCAGCTTACCCAGCCGAAACTGGAATTTCCTTATTCATTATATGTACCATACACAATGTAGCAGCCGGATTCTCGCACGCGTGCGGATGCTTTGAATTACTCGTTCCTCAACCTATGGATCCTCCCTTTTTCAGGCGAGTTCATACCAGAAAAGGCAGGGTGGGTCCCATTGAACCACAGCATCTGGAATTTTTGGTTCGTCTTAGAAGCTGAACGTGCGCAGTGAAATCTATAGGGCATTTGATTTGTCCATATTTTACCTTGAAGGAGTTTTAGACATCAACTTTTAGCAAGGCCAATTAAAAGGAAATCATTTGAAGGACATTTCCCAACAGCCTAGCAGGTTTTGGAATATTTACTGTTCCTGAAGCGTTTTTTCTGCGAGACTGGGATTCAGGACATGTTTTGGAGGATCCCCTACGGCCTCGCCTAGGCGGCCCCCAAATGATGACCGACATGCTCAAGCTGTTTATTTGGCATGACTAGTAGAAGTGAGCTCAGCGTTGGAGTTCATGCAGGTAATGGTGTTGCGCCCCACCCCCCACCCCGCCACACTTGCAGCGCAGCCGGCCGCTTGCCTTCACCACAAGTCATGTTTCATGCCCTGGCCCAATCGGCCCCTGATTCATCAAGCCCGCCACTTCTTCCCGGAGGTAGTTCCTCATTTTCAGGACTGCTAGATTTGTTCATGAGGAGTCAACAAACTCGGGGCCGCACAGATCGATGAGACATACCGTTGGCCGAGCGTTTTTTCTCCTTTCCGCATGGCAGGAGCTGGGTCACCAAGACGGAGTGGAGCAAGTACCGTCACTTTATGGACGGAACGGGCGGTTGGCCAGGCATCCGTATATCCTCTTTTCATGTTTTGAAAATCACCTTTTGGGCGAGATCGAAATGATGCAGCATGTAAATTCCACCCTTCTTTTCGCGATACTGGGTGTCCCGTCACCATGACTAGGGCATCCAGAGGACAAGACTTTGCGAACGCAGGGCCAAATCGAAATGAGTTTCCTAAGTAAAGTGAGCGTCCTTTTGGTGGGGTGAGGTTTAAAGGGGACATGTAGGGAGCTCTGTTGGCGAGGCAGTTGGGCAAGTTGAGCCACAATCGAGATCCGGGCAGATGAAAGCAAGGGACCAGGCCCAACCATACAGAAGTTCGGGCTGCGACCGCTTGAATTCGTTGCATGAGCATTATGTGCTTTTCGTTTGGTGAACATCGTTTATGTAGGGTTTCATGTCGACCGCCCATATTCCGTGTCCTGGTTTCGTGCCATGCAATACCCGTGCCCAGTGGCCAGTTTGGCCAATCGGGAAACGGGTCACTGTTCCTCACTACGTCATTGGCCCGAATTAATTCGGTCTCAGGAGATACAGCAAGCTTTCCCATGAAGGTCCCATACTGCCCTTGATGCATTATCATGCTACGGTTTGTTGGCTTTAAGATTGGTTTTGTTTTTCAGTTGGTGTGCTTGTTGCTTCATCATTGTCTAGGTTGGCTATGCATCCCAGATCTCAGTTAGGTGCTTGCTCAGCGCCTTGGTGCAGATGCTTGGTTTTTGTTGAAGAAGACAGAGTGTGTGCGTTTTCTTGGGCCGTTTTCAGGGACCCCTTGTCAATTATCTCAAGGCCGGCCCAAGCGGCGCCCAAAGTCTGGTGTTCATCCATATCATCAATGCTGGTCCAACTTTCAGCAACAGACCAGACACAGGCCGAGAGGGAGAAGGACAGAGCTAGATACAGGAACATGGTTTGGCTCAGCGTAGGTGGCAGCAGAGTTAGGGATTGGATGGAGTCAGTACTGTGTTGAGGTCTGCCACAAGCCCTAAAATCACCAATTCCCAAGGGCTACAAGTGGTTCAAGCTTGCTTGCTTGCTTGCTTGCCTGCTTGCTCGCTTGCTTGCTGCCTGGCTGGCTGGCTTTTATGTCCACAGGCGAACCATCTCTAAACCCTGCCCCAAGCCAGCCCTGAGCCCAACCAAGACCTACCTCAGACGCACCTTTTAACCCCGAAAGCAACCCCAAACATACCCTTCGCTCGGTTCGGTTCTTTTCCGGCAGATCAGTGCGTCCAGGATCACCAAGACCTCGCTGGCAAAGTCGTCAAAGAGGTGCGCCCGCTGCATTGGCGAGTGACTTGAGCCTGCTGTTTCTCACGTGTGACCCGACCCGGGGCTGTCGAACTTTACCCCGGCAAAAGGCCACGGTCAAGGGCATACGATGGACGAATCCAGCAGCTGGGATTGGTGAAATCAGATAGAAGTACTGAGGCAAAGCGCCTACCGATCTGGTGGAGGAATTTGTCTATCCATTGTACTTTTGACAAGCCCTCAGGTTTACATTCCACAGTTCGTAGTTTGGTTTGGACGTGCTCAAACATTGATGCATGCAAGTCATACCTTTGCTGGAGCGATAGGCAGGGAATGAGAAATGGAATGACCCCTATAAACCATCCAACTGGTGGTTTCCTTTATTGGGACCAACTCCTGGGTTCATTCCATTCTCCCTATCGCACCAAGTTGCGTGGATCTGGATTTCTAGGTGCTGCCCCTGGTGCCGAAGAAGCAGAGAGGGCAGACCTCCTATGTAGCGGGCGCCCCTGGGCTTCCCCGCGTGTGGCGTGAGGGCTTTCCCCCAATTGGGCGGCTTCCCTTGGGCTTCCAGCCAAAACGCCCCAAGAGACGCTCGAAAAAATGGCGCACCCAAGCAAAAGACGATACTCCAGGATGCACCGGTTTTGGGTGGTCCATCGGCTTGAAGGGGGCTGATAGCTTCGGCTTTTTTTGTAGTCGCTGAAGTGTCTCTTTGAGGCACATTCTGACTACTGATGCATGAGTTGCGGTATGTAATCAGGATTCAGAAGGAGCCGCGGGCAAAACGGTTCAAGGCCATGTTTGAACAATGGGTAGGTTTGCACCGACCTTCTCCAACACCAAGCAAATACCACGACAGCCGACGTATAACAATTGATGGGGGGGTAGTGACCAGGTTACTGCATGCTTGCATACATGCATCGTTGCGCGCACACACAGAGTCTGTGAGAGCAACAAGTCGAATTTGTTTTGGGCAAGAGGTCAAAAGGGAGTTATGATAATTTGGCTGGAAGAATTGCCATGATTTAGCCGTCTGCCAACTTCTACCGTAGTGCACAGGCCTCCTTTGCAAGACAAGAGTTATCAACTTCCCAAAGTTGCCTGTGCATTCCCATGTTTTTGGGAGGGCGGTTATATTTGGTGTTGCCTTTGCAGAGATTGGTGGCTAAGGCGATGGCAAAGGGCTCTGTCGCAGACTGCCCAGCTTTGCCCGCCACGTTACCAGTGGAGCTGGCCCGCTTTGGGCGAGGTGAGCGAAGAGCGGGGCGTTTGCCCTTCGAAGACCCAAAGGTCGACGGATACTTTGAGTTTCCGGACCCCTTCTTTACCACCAAGGATTTGCCTCTTCCCCCTTTCCAGCAATTCTAAGTGTTCTGGATGATGGCAAACATAATTTTGGACCTTGTTTTTTTCCTCTTTTTTTTCTCGGCCAATCCACTCAGGATTTCTTGAACAAAGGGGCCAGCAGTCGGAAGTTAGTGCTCAGTCTCCGAAGTCCAGAACCTGAGGTGGTGCTCCTTGGTCTGCCATTTGTTTGACAAACCTAGCCTGTGAATGCTTAGGGGCTTATTGGGCATGGTCCAGACCCATTGGCATGCAGGGGTGCCTTTACCATCCCAGGTGTGAATTTGGGTGTCATCAACGGCAGTTCGGGCTTTAAACGG
>CAUJNA010000047.1:332500-380000 GCA_963377175.1 Effrenium voratum | reverse complement strand
GGGATGAAAATCAGCCATGTGCCTTTCGTTCCCCTGGCGTTCTGGATGCCAAGCGAGTGTCCTTTTTTGTTGCTCTCCCAAGAGCCTAGGCTCACAAGGACAAATTGATTCAGGGAGCCCTTGCCAGTTTCATGGGGCATTCATTGGCGCTTGCAGATAGATTATGAGCTACCCTCCCACCAAAATAAAATCTGAAAGGGTGCCTGTTGGAGGACCCTTTTCGGATTCCATGTTTGCCTTTGGCAGGGTGGTTGGGCAATCATTGGTACACCGCGTCCCAAGCTGGTTGAGACCCCCCCCCACTCCAGTAACTTTCATCGCCTCAGAGCTGTTGTTTTGGCAACGAAGAAGAGGCAGTGCATTCCGCCGGACCCCGTCTTCCAACCCCAACCTGTTTATTGACCTTAATTCTACCTTTATCTACCCTTTGATTGGGCCCCTTTTGGGGCAGGTCGGGGGTTGACAAAGCAGAAACCCCATTCCGCCAGGTGAGTATGGCTTTCCTGGTGGGGCACATTGAAAGCGAGGACTTCAACTTCTCGATGGTCCAGCAACCGCATTGTACAGCCGGGGGCCCGGGCCAAACCTTTCGCTGCTCCTTTTTTTGGGCACCTTGGTCAAGATCCGAGCGGGTAACATGTTATTTCCATAAAGGCAGTTCCTTCCCATGTGAGATGCTTGGCCGTTGCCAATGCCATGATCTCAGCCCAGCTTTCGCTTGACGTCATTGGATTTGTGCAACTTATAGTGAGTTTGTGTAGGGGAAAACGAGCTCATCCATGACAAAGGCCCTTCACTAGGGGCTCTCCTGCAGTATTTCCAATGTTGATTATTTTTCCTGTTTGGGCCAGTTCAGATGTCCTTACGGTCTGCGTTTGGACATGGACTTGGTGTGGCAATTAGAACAACACATTCCCGGGTCGCAGGGGCGCGTCGGCAACCTCTTGGCCAACCACCGGGCTACGTAAGTCTCGGGGGTTATGTTGCAATGCCGATCCGCCTCAGAGAGCCACAAGACCATCGAATCCACTGGTCCAAGTATCTTCTGGATTTGCGTTGTGACTGGACAGTTTTCTCGTGAAATGCTGGTATCCCAGCGTTTGCAATCCATACGGCGGCAATCCCATATTAAGCTCACGATTTGAGGCCCATACGACTGGGCGGCTCAATGCCAGGATCTTTGCTCATGTCAATGTGGCCAGCAGATCCCCACTCTTTATATATGTATCTGCCTTTTTTATGGTTGGCTCAATTGGGGGAAAAACGAGCTCACCATTGTGGGGTTCCCGCACTTGAGGATCCCCCTAATTCGCATGCTAGAATTTGAAGATGTAGGCAGGGGGGTACGGTTTTCGCAGTTGAGGAGGGGGATGTCAGTCAAAGCGTGAATTCTAGGACCTTGCACGGGAGGAAAGTTGGAATTCTCTTTGCAGAGTTCCTCCTACTTCAGGAAGTGACACCCGGTTTCCTTTACGTGGAGCAGCCTGAAAGAGCAGGGAGGAGGAGCAGAATTACTTTGGGTTCCGCCGGCAACTTTTGGCGGTAGCTCCCCAGTCAGAACAGAAATCTGCCCACATTCGCATCTCTCCAACCACCACCCTCCCCTGTTTGCTCAAAACAAGGATCTAATAAGGCCAATGAAATCTAGGCGAGGAGGGGAAGGATGGGGAAGGGGCGGGGGTTCAGACAGTTCCCGCTCCTCTCTTGGCACAAGTGAGCCGTTGCATTGGGGGCCACTGCGATATCGAAGAACCGCGCCCGGCCGCTCCTTTTCGCCCTCGGCTTGTCACTTGTAAGCCTGACAGCAGCGACTAGTGACAGAGCACAACAGTATCACAGCGGCTTGAATTTGTGCGTCTTCCTGCAACAGCACTGAACCAGCAACTGACAATCTTACTGGTTGGGTTCGTAAGGTTGGGAAGAGCATGAATGGCGACCAAACAAAGAAGCACGTAGTGTTACCACTGGCTGGCAGAATGCCTGGACTTGTCCGGCTGTGGGCCATCGCTAAAGAGCAGCTGTCAGTCGCTGCCCAATGACATATTCCTTTCGGAGGGCTGGAGACTGTTATTTTTGTGCTTCTAAATAGTTGGGTACATTCACATGCGCAGGCACAACACAGAAATAAGCAAATCGTTGCCGGCCAGCGGTGGTACTAAACAGCCCATATTTGTTGTTTTTTTGAAAGAGACTCAAGGGGGACATGTTGTTTTTCCTTTTTTTCCTCCGCTTTTTGCATAGCTCCTGTTTGGTACCCAACGAACTCGCTATGAGTGCGGCGCGCGGACAAATACAGTAGACAAGCGCGCATTTGGCGCATTTGGCTCATGGCAGACGCCGCGCGGCCCTTGGCATCCGCGAAAATTTGGGATTTTCGGGTCTGGCAGCATGTTGAAGTGAAATCATTGTGGGAAATGGTAAACCTGCGACAGAAATGGTTCACATCCCACTGGGAAAGTACTGTATTCACATCCCACTCATTGTGTGAAATGGTAGTCTTAAGTTGAGCTGGGAAATGTTCCATAGCACCCTTTAGCTTGGGCTGGCAGGGATGGGTTTCAGACAACCATGATAGGGGGATATTAGGATGTCTATTCAGGGTGACATGTTTGACCATTGCACAGACCAACGCATGGAATTCCTGGAGAGGGGAGCATGGACGGGCTTCCAGGGTCTCAAGCTTAGGCCGTTTAATTTGAAATGGGGAGCATTTGTCTATGTAGCTCGACCATAAAGTGCAGGGGGCCACAATCCACTGTGCTCTTGGCTGTGGAGATCCATGATGTGGCTTTTGAACCCCACTCTGGTGTGGCAGGCAACGTTTTGGAGCTTGATTGATCAGCGTCTCCGTTTCGGGCGGCCCCTGCCCACCTCCCGGGTGTGGTGATCTGGGGTCTGGATCGCGACGCCTCAACTGAACACGCTTGATGGCCCAAAGTGTCCAGACTTGGCATCGAGTATCAAATATGCTCGAGGGGGGTACTCCGCCATCAAGATACTGAAACTCCATTTGGTTTCACAGAGAAACGTTTATGACTTTATCAGCAGCACCTCAAGCAACTGGAACGATTGCAAGTTTGCTCGTATGGCGAGTTCGTATCCCCTACATCCGGCTCGTAGGGCGATTCAGGAAAGCTATGGTTGAGTGGCGTGGCCAGGAGTGTCCCTTGCGTCCCACTCCTTCTATTGTCGGCTCCCTCCGCCCCAAAACAAATCGGGGGTCAATAGGGAAAAGCCTAAAATCAATTTTGGGGGTCAGAGTTGGCCTACTCAAGTAGTCTCTCAGTAAGTACTGCTTAGTACTGGTTTAGAATTGCTTTAGTATTGCTTTTAGTACTGACAAGCGCCCCAAGAGATCAGGAAGTTTCACATGGGCCATTGGACAGCTGTTGGATTGTTGGTTTCCTCGTTGGGTTTGCTGTCAACCGACCAAAATAAGTGTCTTTTTGTGCGGCCACTGGGGGGTTTGGGGTTGGACTGCTCAAGCGTTGGATCGTTTCAAGCAGGCCTTTCCAGTGGAGCAGTGGATTTCGGAAAGAGGTCCAAGGCAATGTTTTCTGTGATTCAGACATCGCGCGACGGATTGCTTGATGAGACCTACATTCATTGCTGTAGTCAAATAACATGCTCGACGTGAGTGGAAGCAAGTATGTCCGGTACCTGGACTTTCAAGATCTGCATTTGCATTCGGCCTTTTTCAACAAACAACTGCTTTTTCGCTCCACCGGCCGTTTCTCCTGTCTCTGAGCACGTTTCACGCTTTTTGTGTTGCTTTAGGACAAGCCCATCTTGATCCAAATTTGAATGGCCATGAAGTGCGAGGCGCTTGAGTGGATCTGAATTCCTCCAAGGCGTTTGTCCAAATGAGTCTTACTGCAATGCGTTACCGATGGACCTTCTGGCGGGTCAGAATCATGTTCCCCGTTTTTGACCTCCAGAGGGTCCCAAAACTCAGATTCGACCTGAAGAGGGGTCCATCACCGGGTCGGGGCTGTGTTAGACCCAAGGTAACACGGCTTGGGGTGCATCTCCGCACCACCCGCTTAGAGGCTTCTGGAAAGAAGGGCCCCCTGCCTTGACACCCCATGTGCTCGAGGCCGAGCTAAGCTTCCTACGGGACTTGCGCGCTGCTGCTCCTGGACTCCGAGTGAAGGTGGAGGAGGGGCCGAAAGGAAGTGGCGGTCTTGTTGAGGGGAGCTTCCTGTAGGGCGATTCTAAGAACGACGACCACAAACCACTATGCCAGAGGAGTATAAAACCACTATATATACAACCGCTACATGAAGGGTATGTATCCAGTTTTTTTTTTAATCTGTCAGTAACTTCCCGTTCTTTCCAGGGATGCTTCTTTAAAGGACCCCTCCAAAGACCCAGTGGGGAAATGCCTGGTTCTGGACAATAATGATATATAATGATGGTCAAACAGAGCGGGGAAGCAACCTCTGGTTTTCTGGGGAAGCCCTTTGAGAAGCCAAACGGTTGGTTTTAGTACCAGGGGCTCCAAATTGAAATCGATTTTAGTGTTGGGAAGCCAGAATAGTTTTTGGCTGGTGTCTTGGGGGTAAATTCCCTCTTGAATTAGGTTAAAGCCGGTTGGAAGGTGGGGGGGGGCCTAATTTCGAGACACTCGCACATGGGTGTGCTGGGCGGTTTTTGGTTTGTTCTGTGCGGTGGGTTGGCGGTTTTGAGGAACCCGCAACCCTCTGTACGGCAATCCTTGTCAAAGCTAAATGAAGAATATTTCTTACTTTCCCTTGCTGGTTCTAAAGGGAATCTATCACCATTGGAAGATATCTAACTTTTTTCCAAGGGACTTCAGCAAATGGAGGAAACAGGTCCGTTCTAGAGCACTATTGCAAATTGTGACTTGATGTTAACTTGAGGAATCGCCCTACTTGCGTCAATGAATGCCCCACTGGTGGGGGAAGCACCTTTCATTATACAGTGTGGCCGCTGTTGGCCACCCAGGGCTGAGGAGATTTTGCTCTGCCTCTTGTTTTTGTTTTCCCCCAAAAGAATCGGGTGCTTGGATGTTGCTGCAATCCTGGCTGGTATCATGTTGCCTCACGTCGGTGGCATCTTGGTTGGAAAATTGCTCCGGATGATTCCGGAGTTGGCAGTGCCAGTCTTGGAATGTGTCTACCCTATCGGACCTAGAGCGAACCTCTGGACCCTGAGCATAGAAAGCATCAAGCTGAAACTGGCAATACAAAGTTCAGGTTCTATGCATGTCCAATAAACGGCTAAACAGAACATGTTGAGGGATTGTGAATATTACCTTTGACGTGTTTCCCTTCACCATCTAGAGGGTAATTTGATCTCACTCTAATGGACCCATGCCAGACACAGAGTCTGCAACAAAGCCGGCAGGCATGTCGACCAGATGCTGCCATTCCTGAAGGCTGCTCGCTCAGCCACTTCACAGGGCCTACAGTGAGCCAGGGTCAAAACCTGTGTAGTACTTTGTAGATGAGGTACGGGACAGTCCCAATAACCAAAAATTGGTGTGGCTGCTCCTTTACTCTGTGTTTTTGGTAGAATCCTGTAGTTCCGGCTTTTGACGGTGAGTCAAGTGATTGGTAAGTTGATTCTCTATGAGCAAGCGTTGCTGTTCGTTTCAACGTGCTGCCTTGGACCAGACCAAGCAGAGAGCAGCGCACCGGAGTCATCGGGCAGGCCAGTCCTGTGCGAGCCGAGGTGCAAAGAAGATACACTTTGTGAGGCGCCATCGATCCGTATCGCGCGATCGATTTCAGAGTGACCCCAACTGTTTTTGTTTGTTTTGTTTCCTGGTTGGGGAGCCGCAGCAAGACCTGGAACACGATCGGGGACTATCATGAAACTCACTACAAATAGAATAGTTTCAAGCGCAGCTTATATCTCACGGCTTTATTTGGAAGCCCGTGAAATCGAATTGGAGTCCTTTGCAGCTCATTTCATAGGGCACCTAGAAACAGTACCTGCATTTCTGATAGAAAAAACAAAGAACACGGGTGGCTTGTAATAAATAGGGCCTCTTCGTTGAAGGATCAAGCTCACTTTCCTCCTGACCCATGCACCGAGTGTCCACAGGCACGGAGAGGGCCAGCACAACGTGGCGCAGCGCGAGTGGCGCAGGGGCATCCCAGCTGGCTGCTGGCAGCCATTGGGGCCAGTCAAAGCTGAACTTTGGCCAGATGTTACTGTATGGGCCATTTTTTAGGGGTCCAAGTAATTACTCCATATTTGCAGCTTCGGGGTTTGAAAGGGGAGTTGCTGGCTATCGATTCTGGGGGCAAAGAGCTAGGGAGTAGAATCCTTGTCGAGCTCAAAATCATTGCTTAATTTGTGTTCTCCAAATCCACACAACTTTGATGTCTTTGCCCGTAACGCCGTAGCCCAACTTGGGACCATGTGATTTGATTTGAGGCTTGCGGCCCGACTTCAAAGAGGGCACAGAGCCCTATACCGTGGACCAGGACCCGGATGGCAGCCCAGCAGAACCGAGAGACACTGAAGGCAAGGAATGTTCGTCCGAACACCTAACCCTTCAAATGGCTCAAATGTTGGCGTATCCCCAGCCCGTTTAAAAATGGCATTGGGGGGTGACCCCTGGAATGCCATTTGTGGTTGCGTTTTCCTTTTTTTTGACTATGGGGACTACTAGTTGTATGGAATTGAGTTGGCGTATATTTCGCATACGGAGTCTTTTGGGGAGATTTTCTTGCGAACCCGTTTCGCGGCGCGGCAAGCTGAAGTAGATTGGTGCAGCTTTGTGGACTGAAGTAGATTGGTGCAGCTTTGGTGCAGCCGAAGGAGTGCCCCCGTGTTTTTCCAGTGGCCACCGGAGTTCTGGATTACCTTCTGCTTACTCCGATTTGGACATTCTGTCAATTTGATGGCTCGTTATTATACTGTTGTCCAAAGCCAACCGCCTTTGGGGGTTTCCTTTCCGGCAACCATGTATTGTCAAAGGGGCCAAACGAGTTGCCTTCTGTTTCATTATTTTTTCCGGGTTGTGTAGGCAGGTGAGCATGTAAAGTGGTCGTAAGCAACAGTTGCTTTCTTGGTCATGACGTTCGTATTGCATGCGTCGGTCTACTCAAAGAGTCAGCCTGAGCGGCAATTGCTTTAATACGCACAAAACAAACACATAGATGTATGCATTAATAAACGCATATTATGCCACCCTCAAGAAAGAAGAGCTTGGACGCCGGCAAGATAGAAGGCATTATTACAACACCTGCACATTTGGTGAGAGGGAGTCTTTTGTCAAGAGCTGGAATGGGCAGCTATTTGAACACTTACAATATATGTTTTAATTCAAAAACAGGAGGCTTACGATATAGTAAACACTGCTGAGGGGTTCACTGTCCAATTTGCTGCAGTCAGAAGAGGGGGTCTATGAACGCTTTGGGTATTATGTGGTCCTGTGCGTAGTGCCGGGCCACAGCTGTGTGTGGCTAGCCAAGCAGTGAAACCCACTTCTGGTTTCTTCAATCTGTAAGACCACGATGCAGATGCAATGTTACATGGGCCCAATGTTTGCTGACAACTATGTGCAGTGCTGGTTTTTGCCTGTTTCAGACAGTGTGGTTTTGGGTGGATTCGGGTGTTAAGATCGGTCTGCAACTTGTAGAAACCAGTGGGACATGCCCGGGCCACTTGACAAACTGCAAAACCTACGACTTGTTACAGCTGTCAAAGCTGAGAAAGAAGCGATTGGAGGGTGGGTAGTGCAAAATGTAAATACATATCAGGAGACATGTTTGTATATGTCATGTTGAAGAGGATGATTAAGAAACATGGGTCGACAGACTGACTCGTGGTATTGTTCTTTTAAGTTTCCGGACTTTCTGAAGACCATTTTAGTGGTAAACAAACAGTTTAAGCTTCGTTTGGGCAATTCACTTCGGAACTTCGGAAGGGAGATTTATCGAGCTCAGGACGTTACTTTGACGCGGACTTGACTGAGCTCGGTGAAGGCTCAGAGTTGCGTTCGGACAACTTTCGCAAAGTGTAACGAGTGGATTTGGTTGCCTTCCGTGGCGAAGAGTACCCTTAAAGTAAATAATTAGCTCTTGCCCGCACCCTGCTTTCAATTGCGCGGTTGTGGTGGTCACTGGACCTTACTCGTTTGCCCCCTCTCCCTCGGAATGCTAAAGATATAAGGCACGGGAGGCATGCGGAAATGAGACCGTTGGTCAACTATAGAACCCTTAGTGGTCCTTAATATGAATGGCTCGCAAGAGTCACCTGTTAGCCACAATTAGGCTGGAATGGCTCACCTTGCTATGGCTCTATATCAATAGGATAGATGAGTAGTGACTTCGATTCGCACAGGTTGGCTGACACGAAGTGCACAAAGTCGCATGCGGATGTTGTCGACCAAATGCGTTCCCCAGGCTGCAGGGAGCAAAGGCAACGGTGTTCATGGGGAGCGACCAGACTTGCTTGGGCCAGCCTCAGAAAGCTTCATCGAACTCATTCAACGTGTTGGTTAGAGGTTAGCCCTCATCAGGAAGTTTGCCAATATGCCCATTCCGACTTGAGCTTTTGGCACCACAGCGTCTCTCAAGTCAGTCACTCTCAAGATGTTTCTCCCTATGCTGCAGATGAAGTTGGACCTTATTGTAGAACCTTTCTTGTAGGATCTTTTTGTAGGACGCACAAAAACAAAGAGACGGATTTCCGAGAGCTCACATCAGGGACTGTCCATAGTGCTGTTTGGACTATGTCTACCGGCGTTCACCTTACGTCCTCGAGTTGCATACGTGATGATATTTATTATTTATGTGCATACACGTTGATATACCTGTGTATATATTTTAAGAACCTGCTCTCTACCCAAGAACAGTACCCCTAACACGCGCCATTTGGCTCGGGGCCATTTGATACGCCTTTCCAAATTTGCGCGCAGCTGTCGTAGCAGTCAGGAATTGTCAGCATACTCTTATCGCCAGCTTTCACAAAGTATTTCTAAGAATATGCTGACAATTCCTGACTGCTACGACGTATCAAATGGCCCCAAGCCAAATTTGGGGCGTGTTGGGGGGTGCTCTTCTTTGCTAAAGAGCTGGTTCTTAGAATGTATACACAGGTATATCCACGTCTAGCATAGCGTGCTTGTTGGACCCCCGCTGGCCCCGGAACGAGAGTATTAGTGCTCTCCCCGTGCTCGCCAAACTGCATTGCTTCTTGTGTTTCTTCTTTTTCTCGCAAGAAAGCAAATCGTTGATCATAAGTTGCACCCCAAAAAGCCGATCGCAGCGCAGCCCGATGAAACATATTCCGCGGCTCTTTCTGCAGCAATCAAATATGCACAATTTGAGCTGCCCTTAAGTAACAGCTATATTGCTTGCGTATGTAACCATCACATAACCTGTATATATATATGCTCAGGTCCCCCCCCATGAACTACCTTTTGGGTGTTTTTTCAATGTCTCAAGGCCAATAATTCTACTTCTCTGAAGGGCAACTATTCTGCTTCTCTGAAGGGCAACTATTCTGCTTATCTGAAGGGCAATGTCTCAAGGTCAATGGTTATACTTATCTGAAGGGCAACCATTCTGTTTATCTGAAGGGCAACTATTCTGTTTATCTGAAGGGCAATGTCGCAAGGTCAATAATTCTACTTATCTGAAGGGCAATGTCTCAAGGTCAATACTTCTACTTATCTGAAGGGCAATGTCTCAAGGTCAACAATTCTACTTATCTGAAGGGCAACTGTTCTGCTTGTTTGAAGGGCAAGGGTTTATTCCATTTAGATATATACAGGTTGTGTGTGAGTGTCAGAGTAGCTTGCAGCCATCAAAGGGACAGTTTAAGCCGCCCCCTTTCCTTTTCTAGCTGTCATGGCATCTCTCGTGTCCGGGGAAGTCTCACCAAACGAGCTCAAGGAGCTGGTCCAGAGGCTGTCCTTGTACCCGGTCCCGAAGCACACGTTCCATGAACAGGCAGCAGGTCCTCTTGGCCTGGTGGATCTCCCGACCTATGACATGCCAGCCGCAGGCATAGCCAAGTGCGTTGTGGAGATCCTTATGGACGTGGACGGACCAGTTCCCCATGGGCAGATCAAGGAGGCGCTCTCGAGTGGGTCGGGTTGTAGGGATTTGCCAGAACCCTATGGACTCAAGTCACAACCGCTACAGCCCTATCTCCTTGACATCGCGGTGCTGCCGCAGGTGAACGGGAAGCACTGCGTCGTGAAGATCATTAACTTCAAGGAGAAGATGAAGATAGTGGACGTGCGTGCCATGACGTACTCGACCCCTCGCATGGTAGATTGGCAAACAATGTCAAGAACATGAAGAAGGTCCTGCATTACATCTTCGAGAACCTTGGCGGGCACCAGTGTCGCAACCACGTTCTGCGAAGCCATGAGGAAGGGAAGCCTGATGCTGAGAAGTCAGAAGCCGAGTGGAACTTCGGGTTTGACTTCATTGAAGAGAATGGGCCTCGTGACAATATCAAGAATAAGCAGCTCAGGTGGGTCACAATCCAGACATCCACGCCAGATTCGCCCATATACAAGTGGGCCGCTGTCCTTGTGGAGAAGTCCCTTCGCAACTTGGCCACGGATGGTGTCCTGGCAGCAGTGCATGAGTCCTGGCCCCTTACCTTGTATGACATTGATGGCCGCATGCTGAACGCCCTCGCTCCGCTGGTGCCCTCTCTCTCTGACAAGGCAATCGGCTTCCATGGCGAGCCTGGGGCAGGCAAAACCCCAGTGGCTAGAACTCTGGCCATGGCTTTGTCCAGGTACACTGTGAAGAAAGCTGGCAAATCCGATGAGATCACCCCCTCCTTTCGCCAAGCTTCTGAGTTCGACTTCTTCAGAGGCCAGTGCGGCTCCATGTTCAGACCCGATATCTTCGATGATGGATCTCTCAGCGAACAGCCATTCAAGAAAATCAAGGCCTTCACGGATGTCGGCAACATGGAGTCCATGTCCAAGGAGCGTTGGGGCGCTGCAAAATGGATGAAAGGGCAGCCACGGCTATACTGTGTCAATGACTTTGACGCGAGCCAAGAGCCGGAGGATGATATGCCCATCGTCGCTAAACGAGCTGGACAAGTCTCCTTTATCACACACAGCCAGTTCATGAAGATGTTGGAGGCGGCATGGTATGCTAAGGAGGTGAATGAGTCCAACATCATGGCCGTCCTCAAGCGCACCCACATCCTCATCAACACCAAGACCTTCCTGTACATCAGGCCGGCGGGCGAAGACAAGCAGCCGGTTCTCCGCAAGCCGTTCAACGAGAAGACGGACTTCCTAGTGGACGAGTCGCGCGTGGTCTACGACTTCTATCGCAAAGGAGGGACCGCCTTGCCAGAGGACTTTGAGAAGAAGCTCCAGTGGGAGGAGAAGTGGATGGAAGGGGCTATGGCTGGCAAGAAGGACTTGCCGGTGCGATCCTTTGTGAGGAACACAAGCCTCTTCGGGATCAAGACCTCGGCTCAGGAGAGCGGCGCACGTCAGCAGAAGATGTACTCCGCTTCTTCGGTCAATGAGCGCTTGGCAGAGAGCAATACAACTTCCCTGCCTTCATCCAGTTTGGGTCCAGCTCCTGCCTCCTCGTTGCCTGGATTCACTTTGGGTCCAGCTCCTGCCTCCTCGTTGCCTGGATTCACCTTGGGTACAGCCCCTGCTGAGGACAAAGCAGTCAAGCTGGAGCGCAAGGGCACCTTCACCCGAAAGCTCGTGGAGACGGACCTGATCATTGACGTCTCTGACTCGCCTGTAAAGCAGAAACCCAGCACTACTCCCGCGAACTTCGAAGACGTCAAGGTGAAGATGGAGCTGCCGGACGTGTCCATGCCTCCTCCGGAAGGCGATGCGCCAGCGCGGCATGTGAGTGACCTCACTGACCCAGAAGGTGACTTGATTGAAGAGACCGAATCCATCATGGCTGAGGGCAAGGAACTGCAGGACGACTTTGAGCAGGAGCTGGAGAACATGCTGGATGAGATGGACGTTGTGGATGAGGAGTGAGGCAGTGTTGTGTGTGTAGCTCAGAATGCAGCAAACGGCTGCAGTTTTGTTAGATACATAAGAGCAGTGTTGGCACGCACAGGGCACAAAGGATCGCAAATGCAGATAGCACATCTACTGCATTTGTCCAATCTTGGCACGTGTAATTATGCTGGACACGTATTTGCTCATGAGGATGCGCGCTGAGGGCTCAAAAGTTTTGTCTTGTAGTGTGTAGCTGAATAGGTCACGAATCTGTTGACAAGATGCCGAAGCCCATCAAGAAGGTGAAGCCAGCACATCGATGGCTCGCACCAAAAAGAGGTGTTACGCGCAGCCGGGCCCAGATGAAGAAGGCGAAGCCTATGAAGAGCACAGGCAAGAATGTACCGTATGTGCGGCACCACACCGTAATGAAGAAGTTCATCAAGAAAAAGCATCGATGGGGGATCTCCGTTGAGACGCTGCTCTCCACGAAAGGGGTCAGACTGTTGGCCTTGCTGCGCAAAGCAGGCCTTCTCCAGTCTTGGGCCGGGAAGCCATGCCCCATTGTGGCAAGGGAAAAATGGGCTCCCTTTTCTATGAGAAGTCACGTTCATCATGGACACACAGATGCTCCCGCAAAGGTTGCCAGAGGTTTGTTCGTCCTCAGGACTTTCACCCGATCTTTTTCGGTGGATCAGGGGCAAGTGTCACTAGCTTGAATCAGCAAGCCGCAGCCCTCTGCTGCGCAGTGGCCGGTGTCCCGCAGGCTTCCGCCCACCTCATCCTGGATATGGACAACAAGCCGGTTGGCAAGATCTACCGGAACCTCGAGGTTGCCCGCGCACGGCATGTTCGCATGAAGGAAAAGGATGTGCTCTACGGCAGTCAGTGTGAATGGCCCGATGTGGAAGCTGATGAGGTTGACCTCGGCAAGGAGTTGGTCCTGGATGCGAGCAAGGCCAAATGGGAACAGTGGGGTGGTATTGTGGAGCGTGGGAGGCCTGACACTCTCATGCTCTTCAGGCTCAAGCCACAAGAAGTTGAAGGTGAAGAGCGGCACACAGATCATCGACCGGATCTGGGGGCACATTCGCAGCTACCTGAAGTACACACCCAGGAACGTCGGCAGTAAGGACCTCGAACGCAAGATCCGCTCGGCTCAGTGGACACATTGGCACAAGGACTGCGACCAATGGGAGGCAACCGGCAGCATGGTGACGGATCTGATGCAGTAGTCCCCCAATGGCGTGTAACATCGTCTCGATTTTGTAGCTGCAGGAATCGTGAGAGGTGGCGCTCGGCATAAAAGAGAAGAGCACTTGCACGTTCACCATCATCGCAATAAAAAAAGAACTCGGAAACCTTTCGGAAACCATTCACAACTTCTCACAACTTCTCGGAAGCAAGTCGGACACCTCTCGGAAAACCAAAAAAAACAAAAAAAACTCGAGAAAACCAAAAAAACAAAAAAATAGCCAAACCCAAGATTCTCCTCAGAATTTTGGTTTTTTTGGTTTTTTGGTTTTCTCGAGGTTTTTTTTGGTTTCAGGGCCAAAACCAAAAAAGCCTTGGGTTTTTTTGGTTTTCTGATAAAAAAAAACCAAAAAAACTCGAGGAAACCAAAAAAACAAAAAAACCTCGAGAAAACCAAAAAAACCAAAAAAACAGCCAAACCCAAGATTCTCCCCAGAATTTTGTTTTTTTTTGGTTTTTGGTTTTCTAGAGGTTTTTTTGTTTTTTTTGTTTTCCTCGAGTTTTTTTTGGTTTTAGGGCCAAAACCAAAAAAGCCTTGAGTGTTTTTGGTTTTCTAGGCTCACCCACCTGGAAAACCAAACAAAGCCTTGGGTTTTTTTGGTTTTCTGATAATAAAAAAAAACCCAAAAAAAACTCGAGGAAAACCAAAAAAAACAAAAAAACCTCGAGAAAACCAAAAACAAAAAAATAGCCAAACCCAAGATTCTCCCCAGATTTTTTTTTGTTTTTTGGTTTTCTCGATGTGTTTTTTGTTTTTTTGGTTTTCCTCGAGTTTTTTGAGGTTTGTCTAAAAATATAAATTTCAAAGCATTGAAATTAGTAAAAAATGCTAAAAAAGGGAGGTTTTTTGCCACTCGTAATGGTAGGATCTGAAAAAACGTAAAAACACAGTGTTTTTTGCTATTTTTCATATTTTGAACTATGTCTGCAAGAAGGCATACCAAAACGGAATCTGTTTTGTGTATTTTGTTGTTTTTATTTGCGAGAAAGCTAAAAACTATGGAAAAACACAGTGTTTTTGCAGTCTTTTATGAAGAAAGAACAAAAGGTAGTTCATGGGGGGGGACCTGACCATATATATATATATATATATATATATATCCATTCGCTTTTGGGGTAGTATTCTGGCGGTACAAATCCCAGCTTTAGGTGAACCATATATATATATATATATTACACGTATTTACATGTGTATATCCTCCTGCAATTTAGATTTACATAATATGCTGATATCTATATATATATATATACATACGCATATATATATATATATATGTCAGCCTTCCACCAGGCCAAGCCAAGGAGACGAGCGGGTTGAGTCGCTGTCTTCGGGGGGAGGGGGCGATTGAAGCTTTCCATGGTGGCCCATTGCGACATCTCAACGGAAACCAAGACCGGATACATATATATATATATGTATATATATATATGCTGACCAGATCTTGGCGTACATAGGGAGGGGTAACCATATATATACACACATATGTATAGGTTGCTATACTCCAACCAGCCCCACCATCTAGGTTCTGTACTATTGCTGATCTCGGGTAGATTTTTCTAGTTGATTCTATTTGACAATACCTTTCATTGTGCAGACCTACGTGGGAGAATTGCATGCAGTCTGTGCATGGCAGATTTGGGTTTGTGTCCTGGCCTGGCCCACTATCCATCACCTCTCCAGCAACCTGCTACACATCACGTTGCCCTTGGCCATAGCCAGCTGACAACACCTACGGTTGAATTCAAAGCCGGCAGCTTTTTCAACAGTGTCCAAAAGCAACTTGAACTGACAAGAAGCACATTCTACCAGAGCCAGAAAGCCGCCTGAAGTGGCCTAGTTCAAATGAAGTTGACATCCGTTCCCAGCACTTGCCCCTAAGCAGTTTTGGGAGCAGGAGGTTTGCCATGGGCTTATCAACACTGATACATTCCAGGAGAACACTGCACCTTTTCCCCTCTTAGTTCAGAGGTTTCGGCATGTTTCGGCGCTCTAAATCCCTTTTGTTTGGTGTTGTTTCTACAGGGAGTGGGATACTGACCTGGGCAAATTAAGAGAAGTTGTTCGATCCAGGGGTAAGACGAGCGAAATCTCATGTTGAAAGTCCTTCACTGCGGGATTCCCTTTTTGCCAATGTGTGACTTGCAGTATATAATTTGGCCAGACGCATGTTAGGTTTAGTTGCCATTTGTGAAAGGCGTGGTTCAGCTCTTTATGTGTTTTGTTGTCCGAGTCTGGCATTGCCTAAATAGACATGTTCTGATGGTGTCGGGTTAAGGCAAACCAACAGCAACGCCACCATCTTGGAAGCTTTTGACACAACAAATATGTGTTCATCGCACGTTCGCTTCTGCGACAGCTGGCGGCATGTCCATCTGAGCAACGGCTGATAGTTGCTGCCATCTACCGCTGTAAAGGGGATGACATGCGGCACACTCACCAAATTTCCACTCGAAAGTCCGCGGGGGGGGTCCCTGCCCAAATCAACCCTCATTGGGGACACAATGCACAAATATTGCCCGGGGCTGCAAGATGTTCAGTGCGGAATGAAGTGCCTTGGAACGCAATTCATACAATCAACATCAGAATAAGGAACTACCAGCTAGCAGCTTATAGTCTCCACGAATAGCCCTTAAATTGGACACATACAACACATGTTTCTTATCCTCCGCAGTGTGTAAAGCAACGAAAAGAGTTGACAGCGCACGTCGTTGCCCACTGGTGCAGCCAAGACACATGACCAACCGCTACCTTTCAAACAAGCATCCTTAGAATGCCCATGCAACATGTTCAGCATATTGCCCATGTCCCTCAGCTGCCCAGCCAGGTCTTCATTGGCAGCCTTTTTGTTTTTTCACGGCTTGTCCCCTTAAACTCAACTAAGTACGGAAACTGGAAGGCTCTGCGTAGGACCCAGCCCCCTCGCGCTAACAGTGCTTTGGTTGCGAGCGATCGATTTAGCAGAGGTTGGCATAGAGTACTACCATCTGGTACAGTACTATTAGTGGGGGCATGCTCCAAGGTGTGCTGGTGAAACCCTGAGGAGCTGCGTGGTGTGGCCGTCGCCAAGGCCGAGCTGCTTGTGGTGTCGCCCCTGCGCCGCGCCACCAGGAGACGTTTTCGTGCGCTGAAAACAGTTGTCATCCCATTTGCGACCCGGTGCCGTCTTGTGCCGCGTTTTCGGGGGATACCAAAAAGGGCGCCAACATTTGACCCCCCCCCCGCCCAGTGGTTCACGTATTTCCCAAGTTTCTGGACTTGATGCTTCATTTTAGTGGTGAATAATTTGCAATCCACTCACGCAGCGAGTTCAGCGGCATCGATCGTTTTTGTTTGCTTCATGGGCCCCAAGAGACTGGTTTGGGGGTTGGACAAACAAGGTTCCTTTTGGAATGGGGGAAGTCTCAATTGTTCCGTGGCATTCCTTGTCCCTCTTTGTTTGGTAGTTCGTAACCCACTGAACATGGAGTTTACTGCAAGAAGGGTTCCGAAATCTCCTCGTGGGCAGCTGGGAACTCGCAAAGCAAAGGTCGCAAACCAAAGAGCGCAGAAAACGGGATTTTGCATGGGCAAAGTACTGGTAGTTAGAACAACCTTACGGACAGGATTTGGTTGGCAGAATTGCGTCACAGAAATCACTCGCCCCAGCATGTTTACCCCAATGGTGAGCGAGTGCTATTTGAAGCCGCATCAGATTTGGCGCAGTTGTCTTTTGCTTGGATTTGTCTCCTGCAAGACCAACCAAGCATCCAACCAACGCAAATATGTTAGATGTGGTTCCTTTTGTGGGCAGGCTTTTCCCTTTGAGATCAGCCATAACCACACAGCAGGCAGCCCCTTTTCCCGTTTTGCTGCTGGACGCTGCCGAAGTAAAACTTGTTCTTATTGGGTTGCTGCAAGCATCCCACCTACAATGGTTTCTATAAACCAGGTAGAAGCGCTTTACATAGTGGATATATGTTTGTTGTTCTAGTTGTAAATTATCCCTTTAAAATCATGGGGGTAGTGTGTTCGGGGTAGTGGAAATCATCCTAGACACCTGTGGCACACATGCCCCAAACGCATGGTCATGTATCGCGGACACGGCGGATCAGCAACCGTTCGCTTGAGGGAATGTAGGCAACAGTAATTGTTTGAGGCTGGCCGTTATCAGAGTCGGACAACGCCGGATTTGATAGACGCCGGGGCTGTCAAGTTGCAATAGGCAAATTGTGGTGGACAGCCCACAGATACTGATTACTGTGGGTCACTTGACAGGATTGAGGTTGAGTAAAAGGCAGTGTGTTCGGGGCGTTGAAGTGCACTTGACCAAAGCTTCAAGGCTGTTGCCTTGTGTTTTGTGCACTCGTCCAGCACAACTTTGCTTTTCGATGTCCCCAGAAGCATTGCCGGAAGCTCTACGACCTGCTTTCAATCCTTCACTGACCAAAATTGTTATGACCCTCGTCCCATTTGAGCATGCTCCGGAAGCCCTGTGAAAATATATTGAAAATAGAACTCGTGGGCTTGGGGCATGCTTAGACGGTATGTCGGAGGGCTGGCATCCGAATGGAAGGCAACTGACAGCCAACTGGATCACTGTTTGACCGTCTCCACAACTTCCACAATTGTCCCAAAAGGAAACCAACAGGAAGCCAACAGGATATCATTTGATTAATGTTGCTTGTATTTTTACTGTTTGATTTTGTCCACGCCTATTCGACACCGTCCAGGACTGGGCTCATTGCTTTCGAGTCGCAAATCCAGCAAGGCCTCAAGGCGGGGCCAACGTTAGCCTTGTCAGCTCTCGGAGTATGTTGTTGGGGTAGGAGATTTGCCGGGGTTGGACCAATGAACCCCTTTTTCTGTTCACCAAAAATGCAACCCCACAATAAGGCTGTCCTTTTCCCCCTAGACTGCCCAATACTACAAGGATTGGCCACACAACCATCATTTTTTGGCACCCACCAAAGACCCCCCAGAATCCAAGCATGGACAAATGAGTGTGTTCAAATCACAACTGCTATTGCCAACACTGCCAATGCTACGTCCCTACCTTTGCAGTCTAAAGGGCTGCCTTTTCCCAAACCGAAAGAGTAAGTACAGCGAGCCGGAAGCATGTCTTCTTCGTTGCATGTTGTTTAAACACGTCAGGCTTTGACAAGCTCATAAAGGGGTACCCCCGCCTTCTAGGCCAGTCCCCTCCTAATAACGTAAGCCTCCCTGATCAATGCACTCTCCCACACTGAGGACAATTGCAGTTTCCTTCTTACCATTGCTGTCCTCTTGGCCAGACCGGGAGCAAACCGCAGAGGACCATTTGGAGGGGGGGGGGGCTGCCCAGGTTTTTCCCAGACCACAAAATGGAGGGGCCCATGGGTTTTCTGGGACTCTGGGCCCAGGTTCTTCCCGAAAAAAGCGCCTCGCGCGGGCGCGCGCGCCCAGTGGCGCGAGCGCATCGGCGCCTGGCGCGGCTCTCAGGTGGTGGCCTGCGAGCTGTGCCACGAGCGCGGTGGGCGCCACAACTGCGACCGCCGCCTGGGGCGCCGAAGGCTTGCAGAGCTTTTCCCGGCTGGGGGCCCAAGCCGGGCCCCGGAGCCGAACTGGTCAAGCTGCAATGCTTGGAGAAGATGTCAGTTTATGCTGTAGCTACCAATTCAATTAAGGAGCGGAGGTATGTACTGCATTGACGATGAGCAGGTGTGATTGCTCGAGGCTGGTAAAATTGGGTGTCAGCACAACTAGGAATCAAACACTTCACTTCTTAGTATCAAAAACAAACTTATAAGGTATCAAGGACAAGTGCTGTGCGACCCGGGAAGAAAGGGGACCAAAGGAGTTGATCAAGGAAGCACTTGTTCGCAACCAACAGGGACATTTTTTTTATCCAAGGAAGGAAGGAAGGAAGAAAGAAAGGCCCCCTCCCGCGTCCGCAGCTTCGGTACACCGTGTGTCCTGCCTACCTCATCATACTGAGCATGTTGCTTATTTCTTCAAGGGTTAGGTACTTCTCCATTGGCGGTTTGGATGAATGCTTTGGGGAGTTCAATCCCTGGTTGCTTTCCACCAGCCCGAATCTCTCAAAGCATCGGACAAGCGTGAGCTGAAAGAGTTCATCTCGACTGTGGAGCAGCCGGGTGATTGAACTTAGGTGCGTGTAGTCTCAAGTGATATCACCAGGTCTTACCGACTGTCCAAACAACCGCGGATTGGAACTGTTTGTTGTGCTGCATCTATCACGATTTCTGACTGAGTGTTCTATGAACCGCATGCTTGAAATTAATTACACGATGTTCATGATCACCACCAACGTTTGACCAGCAGTTCTATGAACAACAGATCGATTGAGGTTGTGTTCTGCTTACCACCGTGTTTTGACTGAACAAGGAGGCTTGTGTTCCAAACGGCAATGATCAGGTGGAGTGAATCTGCCGGAGCTTCATCCCCAGCGTCATGTCCGTTACAGCTCTCGTGGTTTGGGCCATGGCACCTGCGACCAATATGGCCACTTTCAAACGAAGACTTGCGATGCCCAAAAAATCGGGAGATGGGGGTGAGGGTTGTCCTTGTGGCCACCTGGGGGAATCAAGGGTTGCACTTCAAGAGGGGTCTAAGGGTTGTTCTAAAGCTTTTGGTCCCTTTGTTTTCCTTGAAAGGGGGTCAAAAGGCAAACCCTGCATGGATAGGGAGAAGATGTCCGGGACAGTTTGCGACTAGAAGGGACCAAATGAGAATGTGCGCTGTTACTGTTGAAGCGTGCCCTTGGCGCAACTTGACATTTATCAGGCGGCTTGGGGTTTCAGAAGCTACTTGGACCCCGCTCCTTGGGCAAGCAATAGCAGGGAGCAACCAAAGCCATCAACAGCCATTTGAGAGAGCATCAACATGCATCGCAATGGTTCTGGGTTCCGGTACTTAGGAGCACCTGACGATAGACGGTCCAGATCGAACAACACAATCGCTCACAGAAACGGCGATCTCTAGCAACGCGATCGCGCGTGCGAGGCGGTCGACTACAGCCCCGCACTCAGGTTTGCCCCTGGCAAGCATGGAGTTGCCCATGTTGTTTGCAGGTCTTTACGGCTTTGCGGCCCACCTGCTGCATCTTTCGTTTTCACTTTCCAGCCGGAAGTGCACAGGCGTCCCGTCCAAACAAACTTAGACTCATGATACCACGAACAGTCTCCTATTTTTGCAAGACCCTTTCGCTGGTCTGGTTTGTCTTAGCCTGCGGGCACAGCCAAGCATGCCATGGTATCTGTGGTTGTGTGCAAACTATGTTACAGTGGAAGCTCAAGATGATTCATGTGGGGTCTTTTGTTGGAATGACTGGGAGCAAGTGCTTCGGAATCCCAACCAAGTTGACACAGCATCTGCTCTTGTTTATTCTTGACACCTGTCAATACTCTGACAAATGCGCCGTGGTAAAACCACCCCTTCTTGGAATTTAGCGCTTCAGTGTTCCTTCTAAGGGAGCCATGGCCGTGACTGTTGGTAAGGGAAACATGACCCACCAATGACAGATCTTGTTTGATTTGCTAGTTCTTTTGATCTGCTTGTTATTTTGAACGTCACGCCGGAATTCAGTTTGATCTTGTTTGACACGTGGTACCCCTGAGCCGGTCGGTCATTTTGCGACGAGCTACAAAGCTCGAAGATGTTCAAGAAAGATATGGGGAGCTATCCAAGTCAGAAATTGGGGTTGCCCTTTGCGGTATCGCTTGGGGGTGTCTTTGATGACTAGACAATCAGGCCGGTCAAGCTACTAGCGGATGGCCCTGGCTGAAAGTCTCATCCCAGAGGTCTGCTGGAGAACGAGGAGGATCCCTACTGGGGTGCTGGCCTCAGGAATCAAACGACGCATTGGCTCCGTGGCGCGCTTATTCCATCCCCCCTAATTTGAGGAGGATGGGGTGCGGGGTCCCCAATTCCATGAAAAGGGAAAATAGAGCCAAAAATGGAATTCTGGGGGTCCCCCCCCCCTACCCAATTCCATTTTTAAGGGGGTGGGGATCTTCTTCCGTTTTCTTTGGAAAGCTGCTTGCAATAATCCCTTCCCCCTAATAATAAACGACGCCCCCCCCCCTCCCTAATAAAAAAAATACCCGGCCTGCAAAACATTTTTTATTATTAGGGGTCCCCTGGTTCTGGAGGGCAGGTTTTGGAGGTACTTCTTGTTCTGTGTAGGCTTGTTTGCAACTGTGGTCCCCCTGTTCCGTTCCGTAAAATCGCTTCAAACGCACATTTCTGAGTAAGGAATTTAAGTAGCGGGAGTTGAGGTCACGTTTTGTTGTTTTTGGTTGTGGGTTTTGGGTACAGCAACTTTGTAGTACAGCCGTAGTAAAGGAAACGTGCTCCCGGAGCTCTGGCCTGAAAGTCGCAACTTTGTAGTACAGCCGTAGTAATTAAAGGAAACGTGCCCCCGGGGTCCCCCTAATGGGGCTGGATTTGAGTACGGGCAGGAAAATATCTACTTTAGAATTGGTTTAGTATTGGCTATTCTAAAAGTAGTATTCCCGGATTTGGGACTTCCGAAACAAATATTTATTATTAGGGAGACCTTTATTAATAGGGGGAAGTGATTACACAGTCCACGCCAAACAGGGTGC
Organism: Effrenium voratum; assembly: GCA_963377175.1. NCBI lineage: Eukaryota > Dinophyceae > Suessiales > Symbiodiniaceae > Effrenium > Effrenium voratum. Next base: position 358,219 of record CAUJNA010000047.1, on the reverse strand, counting down.
CTTTTTTTTTTTCTACAGGGGTCACTGCGAAAGTGGGATTGTTGTTTCAAGCGATGTGAAACGGATGCCTCTTTGTCTGGAAGAGGTGCGGTCAAATCGAGCCCACTGTATCTTTTTCTTTGAGTCACATTACTTTCGCATAGTGAACGAGTCGCAACACAAATCATTTTGCAAACCACACTATGTGAACCTGTGCAGCTCTATCTTCTGCTGCACTGGGAACCATGCAAAAGGGATATCGGTCTTCAGTCTCGCTTGGAACTCACTTAGACTCCACACTATGGCGGCATTCATGGTTTGATTCGCTGCTCACTGCTCCCCTCTACTCCACACCTTCGTTTCGCTGCTGTCGGCCTGTTTGGCCTTTCAGGTCCCAGGGTTCCGATGCCAAGGTGTTCTTCAGATCAGTCAAAGGGTCAACAGAATGAAAATTGCATTTTTTAACCGCCCTCGAAAAGCGTGTCTTCCAGGACAGGGCTCATGAGTCCTTCAGGACGCGAGTCTTCCGGGACGGGACCCCAACCCCCCAAACGAGTCTTCCAGGACCCCCCAACCCCGTCAAGTTCCGTTGGGCTGAGTCGCCCAACAAAGGCGACGGGCTGACCAGAGAGGATCTGCCGGCACTGACTCAAAGAGCGGCGCCTGGGCACGGAGTTAGGCCGGCAGAGTGACTCGCATAGTATGGGCGACAGGCAAAAAAAAAGCAGACAGTTTGAAGTTGGAGTCTCTTTAGTTTCCAATTCAAGGTTTTTTTCTTCATCCCCCCTGGCTCTCCACCAGATAGCCAAATGTTGACATGGACCCCGGATCCAGCTAGAGACCCTATCATGGATCTGTGGGGTAGATAAATCTGGACCTTCACATGAAACATCTCTAGCAACATGCCCAAATCGGGGGGGGGGGTCCTCAAATGTGAAAGTTCACTCTGAAATCGGACACCCCCAAATCACCCCATTCATGTTGTTCAGGCCTTAAAGTACTTGTAGGATGAACCTTTGACCAGTTGAGCACTTTCTGATATAAAAGCCAACTCCAATCAACTCCAGCTCATATGCGCTAGAGGAAGTTGGCCTGGAAGCAGTCAATGCAGACTGTCTGGCCAGAAACAAGATTCCCCGAATCCTGTTCCCAACAATGCCAGGGCGCTTTCCCACCAGGACATGTGTCTTCGAAAACACTTTTGTCAGCTTCCATGTGTGTTGAAGGGAGCGCACATATCTTTCGGTCGCGGATGCAAGGTCGGTGTCCTTAGGAAATGATGTTTGAAGGGGCCTGTTTCGATCGTGGCTTGCCAAGCCGAGTTTGAGCTGAAGTTGACTTCGAGAGCAAGCGGCAAGCGGCTGACTTGCGTTTTAGGTGCGCTATAATTTGATGTGCAGGAAGCCAATTGAGTGTTTGTGCGTGTGCTGACCCTTTTGGGAGTCCAATCCTAATTTGCTGGCTTGTCGTTATTTTGGATCAAGTTCCAACCATAACAAGCAGGAGAGAGGCGACAACGCATGTTGCGCGTGCCTTGGTTGTATTGTGTGAAAGAAGGGTCACCGAATTTACCCCGAGAAGAATGGGTTTATATGGGTTTGGGATTCAAAGGGAAATCACTCATGTTGTCACAAGGCAGGGTGAAGGGGGCAGGGGTGAGAAATCTCGGATGCGCTCAGATCGGAGCAAGCCCAGAGTCACTGAGGCCGCCTTTGCCCAGTGGCTGCAGCTGCGGAAGGAGAAAGAGATAGTCGCCACAGCCTCAAAATTACAGGGGGCAAGCATGGATACCAGCAGAGCCGGTGAGGATTGTGAGCGGAAGCGTCAAAAACATAAGAGCCATAGAGATATGTATCTTTCTTATTTGCTTTCTTGTTTACATATTGCATGTGTTTATGTGTTTGTTTACCTATGTATTTATTTGCCTTGTCTCTCTGTCTTTCTTCCCTGTCTTTTTTTCCTTTCTTTCCATATTTGGTTTTCTTCTGTTTGTGTTTGTTCTTGCGTTCGTTATGTCATTCGTTCATTATTGATTTTGTTATCTCACTATCTACGTATTTGTGGTGTTATTGTTTCCGTCTTTCTTTACTTCTGTATTTTGTTTGTTATTTATCTTTGTCTTGCTCTTGCTAGGATTCTTCCTACATGCTGACATCAGAGCAACGCTCCATTTCTTCTATCCATCCATCCATTTGTTTGTCTATCTATCTACCAATTGATCTATCTAACTATCTAGCTCTGTCTACCTTTGTGTTCTCTTTCTCTCGCTCTCTATCCATCCATCTAACTAGCTAGCTCTCTCTCTCTCTCTATTCTATCTATCTATCGATCTATCTCTCTATCCATCCATTTATCTATCCATCTATCTCTATCTGTGGAAGTCCGTGGGCTTCCTTTGGCAACTGTGCTAGTCATTACTGCTGGGTAGCCGCCCCTCCACCCCGCACCCCGTGGGGGGGGGCCAAGGCCGTCAAGCTTCGGAGGGTTCCCGTGGAACCGCCCAACAGGACCGCCATAGGAAAGCAAAAGGATGGTTTATGTGTCCATGACTGATCAGTTTGTGTTTTTTATTGGGAGGGACTGGCCTTGAACGGGGCTACCCTTTTGTGAGCTTGTCAAACTTGGATCTTGAAAGCCAATTTTGCAGTAATAAATGGTTCTTCTTGGTAGCTGATCTTTAAGGATCTGTTGTGGCAATCCGTGGAACTCTGACGGGCAGGTAATATTGGAAAAATGATGCTCGTAACGGCTTTTGTTATTCAGGAGTGTGTTGTTTTTTGGATTATTCTGGGCGGGGGGGAAGGTTAGCTCTAATCGGACGGGGGGGGGGGGGAGTTCAGGGTCAGAAGACATAGAGAAGGTGATTACATGTTCAATCCCTATTTGAAATAGATACTAGTCTTGGTAAGGGGATGGAGAAGGTTAGCATTAATTGGGGGGATTACTAATCAGGTCCCAAGGACACAGACACCAGCGCAGACACAGACATACACACACAACATACAGACACACACACACACATGCGGGTGTGTGTCAGTATAGTGTCCGCTTGGCTTTCAATTTGGCACTTCATCCATAGCAGCATCGGGTAGCACACATTGGGCGCGCCCCCCTGCCAAGCTTGCCAAACAAGGATAGCCACGCTGGTTCTCAAAGTTATGGACCTGGTTGTTCTATGGTTGACGGTTGAACCAGATTCTTGGCGGGGGCCATTTTTGTTCAATCTCCCCTTCCTTCGGCTTTTTCATCGCCGCAATGGACATATGGCAATCCTGTTTTGCAGACGAGTCTTCAGGCCAACCATTTGGGAGGACCTAACATGGAACCTGACGGGGTCCTGGAAGACAATTTTCCTCTGAAAGGCCCTGAGGAATTTGTTCAGGTGGTCGCGCACGCCTCCTTCCTAGCTGCAGCCTTCAATGCCGTCTTTGACTGCACTGAGGCCGGAGATGTCCACGGAAAGGATGTTGCAACATTTCACTGGACATACAATTGCACTGACCTTAGACGATGTCAACCTGGCCAACTTGTTTGAGCGATTTCCTCCTGGGGTATCTCATTTGCAAGAAGTTGCTTCGCTTTTTGACCCACAACCAACCCAAGCAACCCAACCAACTAGGCAGTGCGTAAGCTTTTGTTTTATCCACGAGGTCTGGGGTTCAGCTACCCACCCAGCCGCAAGAAGGCCCCCGCTTGGCCTAAACCGGCCGTGGGTTTCAGGAAGCGGATCCCCGAGCTTGTCTAAGGCAACTCCGCTCGAAAGTCCACATGCGCCGGGCGGTTTTCTCCGAGGTTTCCATGCGGGAAACCAATGAAAGCTACTGCGGGAAAGCTGAAGAATGCGGTCCTTGCTGGGTTGGGCAACATGTGTTCAGCCAGTCCCTGGTGTAAACAAATGGCCCAAGCCTAACCACTGGTTGCCGAGCGTTGTTGGTGGCAGTGATGGGCATTGACCCATCCACCAAGCTCGGCAGATGGCTCCTTGCGGCTTCTGCCTTTCAACGCGTCAGCCAAACGCTGACAAGCAAACCCTGACAGAACTCACATGCTGAACCCTATGCACCAACAACCACCGTCCCCAACGGTTTCAGAAGACAACTTTGAGACTTTGATAATATTCGGTTGTAGCTTTTCAAGAGTGTGGTCGGCTGGTGCAGGGTCCAAAATTTTCAACCACACGTTTTGTTTTGATACCCAACCACTGCAACACGGCCCTAAGCGGCTGAGTGGTCAGCTCCCATTGATCATTAAATTGTCCCATATTCACATTGTCTTGCATAGAAGCTGTACTGCACCCCCCGCATAGCAGTGCAGTCGTTTTGACACTTCACGGTCAGGCAGCTCAGGGCTTTAACATGTCTTTTTCGCCGTGTTGCTGAAACACGCTTGGATTGGATGGGATTGCAAGGTCCTTTCTTCACAGGATCTAGAAACCGGAGCGAATCCTGCGACCCCAGATGCCAGCCAAACTCCGGCCATGTGATTTCAAGGTTGGTTGCGCTTGTTTCCCCCGAGAATCGCAACGGAGTGCCGGATCCAACAAGCCCGGCGTACCATGCTGGCGCTACAAAAGGCACCACGACCACGGTTGGAACACCCACCAAAATGACCGGTGAGCCAAAACAGATGTATGTTGTTGTTACATCCAAAATCTCACCGCGACTGCCATCAAACTTGCAATCCTGTCCAACGCCCATTTTCTGGGATGTGATCTTCAAGTATGGAGCCATATTGCTAAAGACTATAGCCCAATGCCTGAGTTGCAACCCCGCTCGCGCATGTGCTAGGAGCTTTGCTCGCGCTTCGGCACCGGAGAGATGCGAAGCGTGATCCTGCAGTGAGCAATCATGTGGATGTTTCATGGGCGCTGCATGCTTGAGCACCCCTGCAAAGTCATTGAATACGTTTAGCAGACGAACTATGGACCAGAATCCCAACAGCGATTTGGCTGAAGGGTGTTCCCATGTTTGGTTTGGTATGTGTTGTCTACTCTTGAGTTTGTTTTTGAAGACGCATGGGTACCCTTCCAATACGGCAAGTGTAGACTCGTTCCCTTGCAACAACAAGAATGGATATTTCCATGTAGGAAGCACCCAAATAGCCGCCGGATCCTTTGGTTGCTAGAGAGCACCAGTATCTGACAAAGTGGGCGAACATACACATCCTCCTCGGACAACATATCATATATTATATTAAGATCAAAGGAAGTTTAGAAGGAACTTCCGTGGTACGACGACTAATTGAAAGCTTGCTCTCTGACACAGATAGCAAGAGAAGAATAAGGGCGAAACAAATGTGTGCTCGTGCGGCAGGGATATAGACATTGTCAAACAAGTGCAATCCTCTCTGGGTTTCGCAGCCTTGAGATGCTCAAAAGTTAGCCTGATCACGTCGCCTGATCGGAGCCATCTTGGAGCGCGTTCGGAGCGGGCCCGGAGCGATCTCAGACCACGTTCAGAGCCGGGCCTTGTTGGCACGCACGCAGTTTGCATGGCAGGCGCAGCGCTTTCACCAGGTCAGGTGCAGTTTGCGTGGCAGGCGCGGCACTTTCGCAAGGTCAAGTACACGTTTCGTGGCAGGCACATCAATTTTGCAGTTGCACGCAGATTTCGTGGCAGGCAAAGCACTTCTTAAGGATGAGTGGATTTCGTGGCAGGCGCGGCACTCTTGGGGGTCAGGTGCAGATCTCGTGGTAGTCGCAGCGCGAAGGGGATAGATCAACAGATAGACAGGATAGGTAGAGAGAGATAGATCGATAGGTAGATCGATAGATTGGATGGTGGATAGACAGACTGGTTGGTAGATACACAGATAGGTAAATCGATAGATAAATCGATAGATAAATAAGAGAGAGACAAAAAGAATCATCTTCAGATAGATAGACATAGAGATATAGAAGATGAGATTGAGCGGATAAGAAGGAGAGAACGAAGAAAAGAAAGCAAGAAGGGAAGAACCAAAGAAAGAGGAAAAGAAGAAAGAAAAGAGGAAAGAAAGGAAGGAAGGAAGGAAGGAAGCCAGGAAGCAAGGAAAGAAAAGAAATAAATATGGAAAGAAGAGAAATGTAGAAAGGACAAACGTATGACTACCTATCTGTTTGTGAATGTATGCAGATGTGTACAAACTCTCGGTGGGTGTATTAATGCAGGCATGGCCCGTCCGAGCTGTGGAAAGCAATGCCTCTTCCCTGGTGCATGCTCTCCCAGTAGAGCAGAGAGCCAAAACAGCGCGGATCGATATGACATGTCGGATTTGCCATGTTTTCCCCGTCGCTCCAGTGCCCTCTTCGAGTTTTCTTTGCAAGGGCGTCCTGCAAACAGCAACTACCAAGGAGAAAGGGGTTTTCTCTTGTTGCCATGCCAACTGAAAGTCTGCGGATCCATGCTTCAAGAGCATTACAGCATTACCCTCCCCGGCCTCGCCTGCTTCCTTTTTGAGGGTCCTCTCTGTTCACTTCAATGGTTCCTGGAAAGGTCGAGTCGTGATCTCGAAAGATCATTGGCTCTCAACATGCAGCATGCTTTTCCAAAGCTCCCTCTCTTTAGAATCGGGCGGGTGGATTCTACTATCGATTTGGTCCAGATTGCTTGAACAGCAGCCTCTGATTCACGCAGAAGTTGAAGGGTGTCGTGAACCTAGAGAGTTGCATGTGACCTTCTTTGCTTTATTGGTCGGGCCAGTTTTTCTTTCGAAGCGGCTGAAAAAGGATGCATAACAAAGGAGTTTCAAAGGAGGTATTTCAGGGCTGAAGACTTCCAAATTCAGTGCAGTTGTTTCGTGGGACTCTCAGAGCCCGCATACACTTTTTTGCCCATCTGGTTTGCCTTGTCCGACTAAGCAATAGTTCTGATTTTTGGGACAGGTGGCCGTTGCCATGTGCATGTTATTCCTGCAAAGATATTGTCAAATATCCTGTGCGAGGGTTACAACGAATACCTCGAGTCCTGGCTCTGACTCAGTTTACCACTCCCGAAATCACCTGAGGGGGAGGGGTTAAAAAGGCACCAACATTTGGGAGTTGGTAGAGCCTTGACCCAGCGTCTCTGGGCAATGTCGAAACTTTGGAAGCTGCATCTTTGATACTTGTCCCTGGGCAGGGTCGAAGCTGTGGGCTCAAATCGTTTCCGCCATGGGATGTGGTGGTTCGACCGAGGCTATCACGGCTGGGTCAAGCCCTTGTTTAAAGTTTAAAAATGCTTAAACACCTATTGTCACCTCCTATATTTATCTTGTGTTGTCTTTTTTTCTTCGCCAGGCTCTGGTTTAAACAGATTTTGTGACCCCTGGAGGTGCTGCAGGTTATGCACCCCATAGCTCCGCTGCCTCGGGAGCCTCTGAGGCGGTCGACCCTGCACCGTCGTCCGCGTTCGCCGCAGCCAGAAGGCCTTTTGCCACGGTCTCCTCCGTTGGCCTGGCCAGAGGAGCCATGCCTCTGGGCCTCCAGTATTGTTTTGTATTTTACTAGGTCTCCCAATAGTGCCCTTTTACTAGGTCTCCCAATATTTTACTAGGTCTCACCGTTTCTTTTTCTGGGCGAGGGTTCCCCTACTAGAATAGACTACAGAAAAAAAAGTACCCTTATTCTAACCTCTCTACTGGAGGACCTAGTCAAGGTCGGGGAATAAAAAAGGTATGTTTGGCGTGCTTCGCGGTTGGGCCAAGGGCCATGCATGATTGTGCAACGCTGGGTTGCAGGGCGATGTTCTGTACCAAGGGGAATCCCCGTAGTTGCAGGACATGGGAGTGACGGCGCCAGTGGTAGTCTATTGTTTGTTGGTTGCGGAGGATGAGACGGGTGCCACCCGATTTGTCCATTCTCTTTCCAGCAGCATTCGTAAAGGCATGGAGTTGCTTTTGCGAGCACTGTGAAAGGAGGAAGACCCTTGACATGAGGTAATATATTCAAGACACTATATCCCCCTGCCGTGTTTGTAGTTTATTGGGGGGGTTTACCACCCTGAAAACTTGAATATTTTTCAGTGGCTGCTTTTGGGCTCAGTAGGTGAACTCCCTGATTCTATTTTGTGTCGACCCCTTTTCATTTGTGCTTGAGGTAGGTAGCCTTGAGGGTAGCCCACGCCCAAACAAGTTTAGTACAGATTTCTTGGTATTGGGGCCAGGTCCTACCATTCTATTTTCGATCAAGGGAGTCATGTTATTTTCGTCAAGTGGGTCATGTTATTTGTCGCGTGTGCTTCGTTATCATGACACATATTTTTGGCAACCTAGGCGAACCTAGGAATTAGAGATTGCGTATTGGCAATGCTAAGTCTAGCAATGGCTTTACTTAATTTTGCATTGTGAACCTAAGATTCAGAAATTATTCGCAATGCTAAGCTTGGCAATGGCAATACTGAATTTAGAACCTAAGGTTCAGTATTGTCAATACTAAGTTTAGTATTGGCAGCACTGATTTTAGTTTTCGAATTTTAAGATCAAGTATTGGCAAAACTAAATCTTGTATTGGCAATTTCGGGCTATACTGAGTTTAGTAGTGGGAATCAAAGACCAAGTAGTGGCAATATTAAATTTTTAAGCATTGGCAGCACTGAACTTGTGGGAATCGAAGATCAAGTATTGGCAGCGCCAGATTTAGTATTGGTAACTTGGGGATCTAGGATTACGTACTGACTATACTGAATCTGGTAGTGGGAATCTAAGATTAAGCATTTCATAGACCAGAATTTCACGTTTTCCGCGGAAGCTCCCCCCTATCCCCCGCCCAACAAAAAGTAAACACAACAATAGATAATAGATAAGAATAGAATAATATAAAGAACAGGCACCTCCCTCACCCCCAGCTCCTCTCCCCCCGCAGGCTTTCCCAAGGGAAAACATCGGAGACGAGGTACGTGTTTGCAATTTGTCACTCTCATCCAAAAATGCAGGATCCCTCATTGCCATTACCACTAATGTCGGACCCGCTTTTGTGATTGGGGTGGCAATAGCTTCTTTATACCCAAAAACAGTCACGCAAGAATCCCTGATTCGGTTTAATCTGCCTGTTTCGTGGTTCGCTTTAATGTCAAACTTGTTTGGGGGGTTGGGAATCCGATAGTATGGCTTGGCGATGCTAAATTTAGAAATGGCAATACCAAAATTAAAAAACTGGGAATCTGAGTGTAAGGCTTGGTAATACCCTATTTCGAGTTTGCATTATACAAAATTACTGGGAATCTGAGAGTTGCCTAGTGTTGGCAATAATTACTGAATTTAGAATTAGCAACTAAATCAAGTACTGGGAATCTGAGAGTAAATCTTGGCACTACTATGTGATATATGATAATTTGCAATACTTATTGGGAATCTGAAAGTAATGCTTGGCAACACTTAGTTTAGAATTGGCAATACACAATTAAGCGCTGGGAATCTGCGAATAAGTCTTGGCAGTAGCAAATTTTAGAATTGGCAATGCTAGATTAAGTACTGAGAGTCTGAGGGTCAGTTTTGGCAATGCTAAATTTAGAATTGGCAATACTAAATGAAGTACTGGGAATCTCAGAGTGCGGTTTAGCAATACTCAATTTGGAATTGGCAGTACAATGTGTACTTTGAATATGAGAATAAGTCTTGGCAATACTAAGCATAAATTTGGCAGCGCCACAAGTACCGTGAATCTGAGAGTAAGGCTTGGGAAAGGACAGGCCCTGAAGATGTTCGGCCCGGCCGAAGGGCTTTGGGGTTAGCCCCGCACCCATTTTATTTTCGCCTGAGGGCTAACCTTTTCTTCTCGCGGGTCCCCTAGTCGGCAACTTTTGTGAGGGTTAGCACCCCCAAATTATTGTTGGAAAAAGGTTAGGCCCCCCCTCATTTCAATGAAATGGGGGGTCCTAAACTCAAGCTTTTACAATGCTTCGGAGAAAAACAACTGCTGGGTTGGTCACGTCCAGTTGGTTTCTCTTGGTAAAGCCCTAAGAAGCTGTCTCGAGGTTGGCTCCAAAAGCGTTATTTCCCCAGACTGGTTTAACTAGGTCCCCCAGTGCCCTTTTACCCTTTCACCCCCTTCCCCCCAAAAACAAACGGGTACCCTTATTCTATCCTCTCTACTGGACCTCGTTTCAGCTGATCTCCCCCAAACCCGGCAGGACCAGCTTGAGCCGAGCTCCTCCTTCGAGGCGAAGCGGCTGAAGGTGCCCAAGGGCGTGCCCTTGGCGCCAGGGCGCCACGAGCACGATGACCACGTGGTAAAGCTCAACTCCTTCTTGCGACTTCGCCGAAGATTCCCACAAGGACAAGAAACAAAAGGTGTACATGCAACACAAAAAACAACGTGACACCCCCGCACATGGAGATGATTCTCAAACCAGCGCGGTCATCAATTTAGGCGGTTGGAGCTGCAACACAATACTCCTGTCCCCCAATGCCATGTGCCTGGTGTGAGAAGCCCAAAGAAAACCGGATGCCATATTCTCGGGTCTCCTTCAAAATGGGTCAGAATCTGATTTGTTGTTTGCATACCCCAGATGTAGGATTGAGGTTTCTGGCGGCGGGGGCACTATTGGGGAATTTGTCAAGGATTCTCAGATGCTGGAAATTGCATCTGAAGAAATACAGTTCGGCCATTCCAAACATGACATTCTTCACGAGACCCAAAGAAGTTCATTGGGGGGGCAGGGATCAACGAACCGAGGCAAGAGTTGGAAGAGGAACCCAAAAGGCGCGCTTTGCCGACTTTTCGCGCAAGGCGGTTGGACGCCATCCCTGCAGGGTGTTTGGTGTTCTTGGGTGTGTATGCTGACGGGTCCCGTGAGGTGGTTGCAAAAGGCCTTTTAACAACCATTGTTTGAGAGGGTAGACATATCTAAGACGGACCCAGAGTGATTCACTTAGGCTTCCTACTGGCTATTGATTGGAATGCGTTGGCTTTGCGGTTTGTCTGTGTGACTGTGCGGTTGTTTCATTGCTTGCTTGCAGGCTTTTGTGTTTCTATTTTTCTCACTTTTTGAGTTTGAAGTTTATGCGTGTGCGTTTGCGTTTGCATGTGTCTATGTGCCCTTTGCCCTTGCTTTCCGCATTGTGCTTGCCTGTGCTTGTATCATTTGGTGTTGGCATGTGGCTTTCCCAGCCTTGGAGTGTTGGAACCGCAGCTTTTTGGTAGGGTGCCGTGGTCAGAACACCCTTCTACTTGGGGTTGGTCGAGATGTTCAATCTCCTCTGAATCCGGGTTTCAGAAACCAGGAGTCCTAGTACGGGAAGTATGGTCATGCTCCGCACAAACAGTTTTGACCATGGCAGGTGTAGAGCCACATCAGAGAACAGTGGGCTGTGTAGTCCCATGCTTGGCATGCTTCGGAAGCCCAGAAATGGTCTTCGAACTGTGTTCATCGGTTGAGGATTCAGTTTAGATGGCAGCTCGCTGGTCGCAACCGGTCTGGTGAGATCTATCAAAATCAAAACATGAGGTTGGGAAGTAAACCACAGACGACCTCCCGGTAGAAAAATGCAAAATGCAGGGTTTCCAGCTTGTTCCCTTGCAATCTTGATGGCTTGCTATCCTTACAAGGTTTCCCAGTTTGAGGGTTCAACCAAACGTAGGGGAATCTTCACAGTGGAAACAGCCGGTTTTTGCACGATGGTTGAAAATAATGGGGAATCTCCCCCTAGAGTTGTTGGGACATGTTTTGCATGAATCCACTTTGCAGGCTTGAACAACTTCTCGGCTACGCTTACCGATCTGACGAGCCAACGGTGCCGTTCGCAGACGCGACTTCTTCGGCGAGCTTTGGTATGTGTCGTTCTCAAAACGTTTAAGTACGGTGTTTAGATGGGCTGGGGCTTAGCCAAATGGTGAGTAATCTTAGTTGCAGTACAGCGAGACAACTGCAGACAAGCTGGAGTTACTAGCTACTTTGCTGACTCCCGGACCATCTGAATCGAAGTGGATGATGGATGCCTGAATCACCGCAAGGGGAGCATGGGAAATCACACAGTTGACAAGGGTTTTCTGTTTGGATGACGTTCAACCGTTTTGTTCGTTCACTTGCAATGTTTCGGCCTCCCCTGCGCCAACCTGGGGCAATATGTCCCACCGGTCAGTGCATTTCCAGAGCTCCGCGACAGCGCGGAATTATTTCCTTAGCCTATTTGGGTCAATTCGTTGACGACACCGATCTGGTGGACGAGGCAAGTGGGAGCTTAAGCCCGAAATGAAGCAAACCCTGGAATAGTAGTCAGACTAAAACGCTAGAATAAATAATTTCCTTGCTAATTGCAGAAGGACTTGGTACAGTCGTCCGGACCAATCCGAAGTATGACTCCGTCATCGCCCAGGTCTGTCCCGACTGCAACGCGGCGGTCGTGCCGTCCATAGATCACATCTGGTGGTTTTGCCCGGCCTACGCCCACCTTCGGGGTGCCTTTCCGGCCCCCCCCCCCCCCGCTCACCCTCTCGTGCGCCGCATCGGTTGGGGTCCTGGCTGGTCTGTGCCGGATCTCGTTGCTCTCCTCAATCAGCTCGGCTCCATCCATGCGGAGCAGCTTCGGCGGCCACTAGGCTCCGGTCCCCTGTCTCCTTCTTGGCGTTGGGTGGGCGCTCTGGCTCGGTGTTCTCTGTGGTTTGCTGCGTCCCCTTCTGGTTTCGTGGCGGGCCGGTCCGTGTCGGCGTTCTCCTTTCTGCCGTGGTTCTGCGCTGTCTCTTTCGTTGCCGTCCTCTGTGGCGTCCCCGTTCGCTCCTTGGCTCGTGGCGGCGCCCCGGGCGGCCTTCTCCGGCCCGCGGGCGCTGTCTGTCGGTTCGGCCGCTGTGGCGGCTGGCCCCCCTCCTTCGTGTGTTCGGCCTGTCCGCGTGCGGCCTTCTGGTCCGTTCCGTGGCGCCCTCGGCTGTCCCTGTCTGGTGGGCCCCCCGTTTCGGCGGCGGCGGGCGGAGGATGCGGTGAGTTTCTCTTTCTCTTTCTCTCTCTTTCTTGGGGAAAAACATGTGCTGAGAACTGGCCATGCGACGATTGAGGGGTTCTACACCTTGTTTGAAATCTCACGCAGGCTGAAGGTTCTTGCTTGGGGATTCCTTATTGGTTTGTTTGGCTGCAGATGTTGGGTAAGCCAAGGAGCCAGGCATGATAAAACTCCTTGTTAAATGAGGAGCTACAGAGCTCACAACTGCCACCCCCCCCATATATTCATTTGTTTGTTGAGTCCTGGAAATTTGCCCAGAAACACCTTTGCTGTTGTGGCCGGGCTGACAAGCTTCGGCGATGCCCGCACCGAGTTTCACCACTTCCTCCACAGTTTAATGGGGTTGTTTCACGAGTTTTAAGCCCAGTAGTGCACCTTGCCGGTCAAAAACGCCTTGTACTCCCTTGTTCATAGAGTGTCTTTGCTCCCTTCGGGAGCCTTGAGCCAGAGGGCTTCCTTTTGAGGCCGCTTTTTGCACAAATTTTGACTGTGGTGCATGGCTGTGGCCTCCCACAGCAAAGCTTTTGGAGTATATAGTGGGCATCGACCAGGTATCAATCCCTGGGATTGCACCCAGAAGCTTGCTGTTGTGACTGGATGTTTCAGCGCGCAGTCCAAGACCGAGATTGAGTGTGTAGCGCACACATTGCAGTGAGCCGGACGAAAGAGAGTCGTACTCATGGATCATTACTTGGATTGGAACTTCCCGAATGCAGTTCGGTTCACAAAATCATGTACAGATATTTTTCATGACTGAGCACAGTGCCAGCTGTTGCTCGCGAGTCCTCTAGCATCACGGCATCTCCGCCATGGACGGCCATTGGACGGAAGCCGCGGGTGCGTGACGGAAGCCGCGGGTGCGTCACAGCCGCTTGCATGCCCGGCCGCTTGTCACGCGGGCGGCGAGGCGTGCGACATGTTTTCCGATTGCGGCTCGACAAGCGGCAAGATACGGCCCAAGCCGACACGCGCTCTTGAGCGCCTTCGTCATTTTGTGCCAAGGAAGGCTTGCCAGTTCCAACCTTATGGATCGTCGAAGCAGATTACATTAGTCCGTGCTGCTGCATGCGAAAGATGTCAGCGACTTGTGTTCTTGCACGACAGGCGGACAAAAAGTCAAGGCATTGCCGGCCCACAGCAGTGGATGAGCTAGGCTTAGTCATCAGGGCCTGCCTTCGCACCACAATGGTTCTCAGAACCCTTCTAAGTCCCCGTCTAAGAAGGTTCTAGGAACCTTTCCCGGGGTGTAGTATGTAGGCGGGCCTTTGGTTTTTTCCCTGTGAGTATCCTCGGCTCTCCAGTGGTTGGCATCAGCTTGTGCCTTGTAAAATAAGACAAATAAGAAAAGGCGCAAAGGTCGAAATGGCAAACCGAGCCAAGATTGCCGATGGGAGCGATCAGCAAACCTTTGAAGGTAACCCAACTAATCAGAGGCCGCTGTCTCCTTATGTTCTTCAAGAGCGCCCTTTCATGATTTGCTGCGCTGCCAAAAGCCCCGACCTTTGACTGGGTTGCTCTGTGTTCGTCCTCTCAAAGACCTTACCAGACTTTACCTTTTGACTTGACAAGATGCTAGGTCATTGACTCCGGGGGCAAGGAGATCCTTCGCTACTTTATGCAGGAGGCAGGTTTCTTGAGCGCCGCCTTGCGCGCTGTCCGCACATCACCACCTGAGTTCCTGGACTTGATGCTTTGGGAAGACCCTCTTGGCTAGAACCCATTGCCTAGGCCCAGCGAGTCTGCCCAACAAATTCATGTAATAATTTTAACACGATTGGGGTATTCGGGGCAAATTAGAGTCTCTGATGGCATTTGCAAACGCAAGCGCCTTCAATCTTAGCAACTTGATTTGTTGTTTGATCATAGCGACCTCACAAGGGGGCGGGGGTTGCGACATTACCAAGGGTGGTTAGCAGGGTCTATTTCAGATTGGTGAATGAATTTTAATTTACCCAGATTGGTTGAAACCCTCAGTCTGATGTTACAGAAACACACATTCTACCCTCTCAATGGTGGTGGTTTAAAGGGTTTTTCCACCCCAGAAGTAAATTTGAGAACCCCTGAACATGTTCGCTTCAAGGGACCATGGTATGCACGCGGCCAGGACAAGAAGAATTCCGGCACCAACAGAGGGCTGATCATGCGATGCTGCCACGTTTGAATATCGAACTAAATCTCTTTGCTTGCAGCCAAGCAGTTTCGGCCCGGCTGCTTGAGGATTCTGAATCAGGCTTTTGCCTCGAGAAGGTTGTCTTTTGACAGGTTTTGCCGCCTCCAATCTTATACAGTTGGGATTCCCGTTGCAGACCCAAGCTAGATTCAAGCTTCGGCAAGACGTCTTCAGGCCTCACGCGCACACACACACACACTCTGGGTAGCCAGCACCGATCACTTCGGATTTCATTTGCAGGGCTCAGGACAAAGGCTAGCGCACGATCAGCATCCTTGGTGCTGACAAATTCCTAGAACTTCTTTAGGAGCAATTTCCCAACGTGTTCCTTAAACATCAAAACACAACGTGGATTGCTGGAAAACCGCTTATTTACAACAAAAACATAATTTGCTTCGACCTCTCCATGATTGCTTGCCAGCCACTACTTTGCCCTCATCAACTCCATGTTCAATCCAAGCTTACGAACTCTAGACCTTTTCAACCTGTAAACCGTCATCAAAACTAGCATGTTGAGTACTATTCCTCACCAGCTTTTCATGAGAGCCACATCGCAGGCACCCAGGCAGCAACTTGTTTTGAAGCGACGCAGGCATGTTCAAAAAGGTGTTGTTTGGCCTTTCCGCCGATTTACGCGGACGGTCTTCGACATGGTCTCCGTGACCAAGGTGTTGGGGACCACCTGGCCGCTGCTCCTCGACTGGAGCTGGACCGCTCCGTGCTGACTGGAGCCGGGAGCACACCGACTGGCAGCCCTTCCATCGAAGAACTGCAGGTCTTCGGCCTGTTGCATGCCAGACACGGTGCTGCGGTTTCTTCGCGCTTCGCGGCACGCAGATCGCACCAAGGTCCACACGCTTTGGTGAGCACGTGGCGTCGTGCGCGATCAGAATGCAGAATGCCGGCAGGCGGACAGCTCTTCTGGGGAGAATGAGTGAGCGAGCGAGCGAGCGAGTGACTTGGCTGTTTCAGGGACTCCGCAAGCATTGCCCCGACTTGGAGTTCAAACTGGCGGGGCGCCCCAACATCTTGGAACTACGTCCAAGAGGTTGCACGGCCCAATTTTGCAAGACGGCAAGCTGGCCTTCGTGCAATCTTCAACAAGCCCGCCATCCGAACCTGTCGCCCCACCCCTGCGCCGAAAGGGAAGTGGCCCACCCCTGAGCATCCATTTGGATGGACCTGGCGCTCGTCTTCTTCGTTGCTCATCACCAATCGTGTTGCACCCGACGGACAACTGATGGTCCGAATCGAGTTGAGATCCCTCACTCTCTGGAAGTAGTCTGCGACTGCAACTCTATATATCACAGACCAGCCACCAAAGGGCAGCACGGATACCTTGTGAGCACCCCAAGATTGACGGGTTTGTGGCTGATGTTAGCGAGCGGGCTCCCGCACTTTTTTTTGGCGGGCGTTCTTTGCCTTTCCCGTTAAATTGCCATATAGTGTTGGAAGGTGGCTGCATTATTTAGTCATCAAGGCCCGAATGTCATATAACATTTCTTCAGACGCCTTGTTAACGGAGGGGTCCATCCAGCGCGCTGCCGCTAGGGCCCGGCTTTTCTGGAACCAGTTCCACGAGCGGTGGTCTTGTCAGGCGCATTCGATCACACCAGCCCCAGAGCTTCAAAATCGTCAAAAGTGGTCCTGGGTCCCCCAAATGAGGATGTGTTTGCAAAAGCACTTCTCCTCCTGTTCTGGCAGGCGGGCATAGCGATTGTTTGCAAAGCGGCTGAACCCACTTTGATGGAGTTGGCCTGACACATGTCCAACAGGTTGCCACCCAATGTCAGCTGTTTCGATTTTTATGTGCAGAAACAGTAAGCAAGCCTATTGATTCATGTCCAAAGTCTAGCGACCTCACCCGGACGCAGTGGGCGAGCGACAAAGCAGCAACCTGACAGGGGGACCGTTTGCTCAGTTTGGCTGATGTAAAAACTGTAATTCACCCAGATTGATGTTGTGGTTGTGTTTTTTGCCGAACAAACGCACATCTCTTTTGACCCCCCTTCTCGATGCAAACAAGCCGCTGAATCCATCGAGCATATGCAAACACAGAACTCTCGGCGGTTGCAGCAATGTTGGCCGCAACCCATCTTCTGAAAGTCGGCCAAGTGGCAACCGTTAAGGTCACAACGATGGCAAGGTTGCTCGACGCTCAAAAGATGATCCAAACCTGATTGTTTTTCATCTTGTGGAGGGTGGGGTTTGCCTTTGTCCAAAGCCACAAAACTACAAGGTAAGGGCAGACTGTTGGTTGCGTTTCCTTCAGTTGTTTTGCCCGGGACCAATGTGAAGTTCTTGTGCCAGGGCATTTGCAGAGCCGAGCCCAATACTACGTTTGCCTGATTTACGACTTGCCCACTTTGCAGGGGCTGTGACACAAGTGAGCCACACTCAAAGCCTGAGTGTAACTACGGGGTCTCGATTGAAACCAGGTTACAAGTCTTTCTAAACATGAACCAGAAGCAACATGTTTTTGTGGGGGGGGGGGGGGGCGCACACCAAACAAAGGAGGTTAGCTCATCAACAAATCACGCCCGCAAGCAAATCGAGCGGGGAGTGGGCAGGCGCTTGGCATCTACCACCAGAGCCGCTGCTGGCCGGATTCAGTGGAGGAGATGCGACTTGGACCAAACCTTCAGGTGTCAGCCGCGGTTTGGCACCTACTGCGTGAGGCTTACATGCCCGAATCTTACCCCAGATGCCCGCACGGTTGCACACGGATGTTATCCTCAAATAGGGAAACCTCAAAATTGGGAGATGTCCCATGTTTTCCGTTGAACAGATCCCTATTCTGGGTGCCCTCAAGGATGAACAGCCCCGCTTGGTCATCGCCATTGCAAATGTGGTTTCAACGGCAGGCTTCTTAACACGGATAGCCACAAGGGATGTTTCACCATTGCTTTGTGAACATATTCATACAATGGTGGACAAGGTGCTTGGCTTTTTTCGCTGATCATCAAGGTGCTTGTTCACCATTTGGTTGTGGCTCAAAATTAAAGAGCTAGGGTTACGCAGGTTTTAGTCTCTGGTTTCATGAACCAAGGTGCAATTTTGGTACATGTTTTTGACCCACAGCCATTTCACCGCTTGTCTTACGATTTCACCAAGTGCTTGGCCCGACCCAAGTCATCGCTCCGCAACGTGCAGTTTGAGGCAGCGCTTGGTGTCCATGGCCCCGAGCAGCTTCCAGACCTTGCTGCTGGAGGACACGGAAGTCTGCCTGTAAGCTCAAGCAAAAACGAGAAATGAACACGAAGGTCCTCTACTGGTTCTTTTTTTTGAAGTTTTGGACATATTGAACACTTGCACATGAAGTGGGGGTCGAAGTTTGGTTCATATGGATGTACCTTTCGGATCCTTTCGGGGAGCCAAATTCATATGGTAAGTAGACCAACCGCAAACTCTGGTAAATTGCCGTTCCTTTGCAAAACAGTATGCAAACATGGGGCCTATGTGTGAATGTGTCCTTCATAGTTACGTGCTGTTTGCAATTGAAGACCATCTTTGTTTGGAGAGACTATTCTTCGGTATGGTTCGCGTATATACATGCTAATTACTAATAGCACGACGAGAATCAAGTGTCATTTCCTCCACATAAGACGACAACTAGTTGTCACAATGGTTAGATCAGCATGGAACCTTCAAACTGCCATTTTCATATTGGCATACTGGTTCCTTGTTAGAGTGTGTCACAAATGATCCTTAGTTTGAACATGAGTAGGAGCCCCTTAAAAGGGTTGGCAGCACCCAATCCGGGTCCTTCGGCACCAAAGGCTCTCAAACTAAAACAGCAGAAATATCAATATTGGTCTCATCCCTTGATAAAGGTTATCCTTTTTTGCCCGTGTTTCAGCTTGGCGAGGTATTATCGGATACTGAAAGTTGCAGAACCTGATGCTAGTTTGGCCGGTTGATCAACATCGGTTGCAAAGACATCTTATCCCAAATCAATCAGTATTTCGGGACTATCAGATTGCCTGATTGCCGTTTCTCTTTTCTGCAGTGCTACTTTGGCTGTTTGGGCCTGTTTGACGGTGCCATTGGATGATTGGATGTTATTGATACATTTAACCTGTGCAGCCAACCCTGCAAGGGTAGGGCCAACCACCTGCTTTACTTCTTGCATGTTTTCTTTTTGAGTGTTCAGATTGCGAGTTTGCATCAGCGCGCCCAAGTGGCACGCATTTCGCCTGGCAAGCACTGTGGGTCAGTGGACCTGGAACAAAACAACACGAGCTCTTGGTACTCGTGATGATTCAATGGCGCTCTTTGGCCATTGGATTTGCCATGAGACGCCCCCCCTTTTGATCGAATTGGGACCTGGAGAAATTGACCCGTTCCACGCTCGGGGTTCCATCTTTGGGAAAGACTCGGCAAATGGAGTTAACCCCCCCGAAAGGGGGATGACATGGGGGTCTGGGAATGGGCGACTCCACTCGAGTCAGAACTCCGGTGTGGGATCCTGTTTCGATCCGTTTTGGGTCAGTTTGGCTGAAACATCGATTGTGCTGGTTTCTGTTTGATTCTATTCATTCACCAGGATCCATCACTTTTTCGCAAGGAATCCTACGAATGGAACATGCGAAACATTCTTGCAACGCGAAATGTTTGGCTGATGGAGACCAGGCACAAGTAGTTGTTGCGCGCCTTGCCTGTGGCCTCTCCGAATCTCTGAGAAGGTTTCAACATGGTATCTCGCTGCATATTTCTTAAAACTTGTGTTCTGGTTGCATGACTCGCCGGCGCCACATCTGCGCATCATCGGTCACAGAGAATTTGCATGCAGGATGAGGATTCAGTCACCAGAGGTGATCATCGCTCAACAACAGCAGTCTCTTGGCATCGATAGCACGTGTTTGCGGAAATTATAGATTATAGCCACGCGGGGTAAACCGAGCTTACCCACGATGAAGGTCCCTTACTTGCGGTAAACGCCTTGTGTTACATTGTGTCAATGATCACACCAGACGCCCACACCAACACTCCCACGCCCACACCCACGCCCGCCTGCACGCACGCACACACACGCGCACACACACACACTCATCCACGCACGCACGCACGGCACGCATGCACGCCCGCGACGCACGCACGCACGCACGCACGCACGCACGCACGCACGCCCGCGCACGCACACCCACCCACCCACCCACCCACCCACCCACCCACCCACCCACCCACCCACCCACCCACCCACCCACCCACCCACCCACCCACCCACCCACCCTCCCACGCATGCATACGCATACACTTGTTGCGCACACACACACACGCGCGCACACATGCACAATCACCGACCACACCGACACCCACGCAGGCATACACACGCAAGCACAAACCCAAGCACACAGGCACGCCGCAACCCAAACTACAAAGATGCGCAGGCGCACAGACACACACACACACACACACACACACACACACATATATATATATATGTATACATATTATATATATATAGAGTCATATGTATATGCACAGACAAACGCGAGCAGGCGCACAGTCACAGAGAGAGAGAGAGAGAGAGAGAGAGAGCGAGAGTCAGAGATGCGCAGACGAAGTTACGGCATGCACAGACAGAGGCGCACAGACGCAGAAACAGACACAGACGAAGACACAGACGCAGAGCGAGAGGCAGACACAGGCAGACACAGACATACAGACACAGCTAGAGACAGACAGAGACACACAGAGACACCCAGAGACAGACAGAGACACGGACAGAGACAGAGGCAGACAGACAGGAGGGAGAGGCAGACAGACAAGAGGGACAGACACACAGGATGACACAGACACTCAACATGACGCATGACACACACACAGAATGACACAAATAGGGACAGAGACAGGCAGACAAACACACACACACACAGACAGACAGACACACTCACACGCACACTCATTGGCGGACACGCTTACGCACACACACACACAAACCCCGCACACACACACATCCACATTTTTGTTTCTTCGATTGGCAAGGATTGCTGGTGGGACACTTTGCGCGCTCTTAGATGTCCCGCTTGAAATCCAGCAGAACCATATTTGTCTGCTTTGGCTGGACTCATGGTGTAGCACAAATGTTTGCTCCAGCAAATGTGTGAACATTTTAGTTCTTAGGCCTTTGCTACTGTGCCAGATGGCAAGAACAGACTCTCGCCATAAGTCATGGTACCGGCTCAGCCACGGCAAAATACAGGCCCTTAAGGACCCACCATAGTCATCGACGAGCAGATCAGCAGCATAGCGCAATACTACCGCACAGTGTGCGTGTGTGTGTGTGTGTGTGCGTTGTTTCGCAGCATGTGTTTTCTTTTGGTGTTCTCAGTGTTACCCTGTAAGAGCCTTCAATTTGTCAAGCGAAACAAATAAATCGAGCTATCGGTTTTTGTTAGCCTTCCCCGTTTCAGGCAAGTTCAACGGCAACGAGCGTGCTGCGCTCAGAGATCCACATGTTCCAGAGCCCGATTGGACTCACACATGCGTTGTTGTTGTTGCTTTTGCATTTCTAGAAAGCTTGTGGGGATTCTAAACGTGGTGAATCTGTTTTGGCTGGTCTTTGTAGGAAGCAACAAAGAGCCAAACAAAGGCTACAATATTTTACTTGGAGTCCGGCTCATTGCCCTCCGGCCAATTCGTGTTTGTGAGTTCGAAAGTTTTTAGATGCCCGACCCCAGTGTGCATGAAGCAACATATGGGTCAGTTTCAGATTTTGCTTCATGCTAAATCAACCATGAAAAGTAAGATATTGTCGGAGGATATCACAATCAGGGATGCAACCCCTTGCCCATGGTCACCTGACCAGTGCCATTTTGTTCAACTCAATGACTGCAGGAATGTGTTCCTGATGTCCGATTTGTGAATCATAGTAATTGCCCAGGTTGCTTGCATATATAATCATTGCAGACCGCCACCTGCCGGAGTGATTCCAGCGGATCTCCCTGGAGAAGAGGAAGATGAGCAAGATCGGGATTCGATTTTGTTTTCTCCCAAGTCGACAACCCGGTCAAAGGGTACTGTGGTTTAATCAGCATGTTATGGAACCATATGGAACACTGATCACGACTCTCCGTGCCTCATTGGCCAGGACGCAAAAGGGGCGCCCTTTGTTCACAAGCTGGTCTGTCCTTAATCTCTTGCAAGGGATGTGTGTTCAAGTTCAATGGTCGTGCCTCACAAACACGACTGGCACAATGTGATCTTGCCGCACCAAGGTCGTTATGTCTCTGTGAGACCCAACGAGTGCCGTGCTGTGTCCTCTCACAGCGCTCGTTGGGGTTGGTTTCACCGTCTCAAAACGCCAGGGGTTTGGAGGTCGGAGGTGTTTTCACCTCCTGACCCCAGAATGACCGCCGGCGATTGCCCAGGGTGGGGCATTTTGTGACCATCACTATCGTGACTTGTGCAAAGGCAATATTCAAAAGAGGGAATTGTGCAGGCAAAGCATGGACGTTGTACAACATCATGCACACAGACACAGGAAACACACGCACACAGCACACGAGTGCATATACAAACATATGTAGCGCCATATCCATATATACACATGTGTGTCAATATACACACACATAATATACATATGTACATCTATATATATATAATAATTATTGTTATTATGTTTTGTTTGTTAAACACAAAGAAAGCAAATACGTGTGGAATCCTAAGAAACGGCCTTGGCGTTGAGTCTTTCGTATCCCCTCTTCCAGAATAAACTGTAGGTTGACGCTAGTCATCAAACAAGTATAGTAGCCTGGTTTGTGTTTCCTCTAACCCGCGGTTTGTCACAACGTATATCCTTAAGATAGGCTTTGGATGTATAGCGTGTGCGGAAGTTTCTTTGCATGTGTCTGTGTACGTGTGAGTACGTGTGTGTGTGTGTGTGTTGTGTGCTCGAAGGTCTCGCTATGTGCGCATGCATACATGCGTTTGTGTTTGTGTGTGTACGTGTGCACATACATGTGGGTGTGCGTCCGCTGTGTTTGGATATGCTCTATCAGCAACGTTCAGTTTCACAATGGTATCGGTAGGCCCTTTCGATTTTGAGTAGCCCCTATCGCTTTAGTGTGGGAATATTGCGGGCATTTCGTATTGCAGGCCACCGATCCCACCTTGAAGGCGCTTTTCACCCTCAGAGTGCGCCTTTTTGCTGAGCCTCGCGAGAACTGCCGGAAGGCGTCTCGAGCAAGGTGCTCGAACAACAGCAATTGACTCAGTTTGATCCCCCCAGTCTTTTCACCCAGAGGTCTTTCGGGGAATAATGATTCGCTGGTGGTTGGCTATTTTTCTGAACAGAACGATCCTCAGAAAGAATTGGGGAAGGTACATCTGGACCTTTTGTTCTTCCTCCCCCGTCAAGAACTTGGCTCAGGGCAGAATAGCATGCGGCCAGTCGAGGACGATCGGCAGGGCTTTGCACGCACGTCATGTGCTTGGATCACAGTTCCGCACTCGGATTCTTCACCCATTGTGTTTCCCATTCAGGGATCATGTTTCTCAAGACCTGGCCCAACTGCAGGAATGTGGTTTACAGTATGAAGGGTCGTCATTTCTTCTTTGACTCAGGCAGAGCCTACTGAACCAGAATGTGTCTATTGTAACATCCTTTCGTCAAAAGCCATCTGGTTGAGGGGCGCCTTTCTGGTATGTTCAGGAGCCAAGATCTTGCCGAAATTTGCCGTACCGGTCGGAACTGGGCACAGCGCGCTCTTTCGTTTCAAAGTCAGCAAAGTCAGCCCTGTGACTTGCCCAAAAAGAGCTCCACAAATTGTCCGTTTGCCCGAAGGCCTTGTGGCGGGTTCAGTGCACCACTGTCGATCGCCTCACGGGATGCATCCTGCGTTTGACCCGCGAATCCCAGTGGTCCTGGTGGGTCGCTGGGTCTGGCGTTTCGCCGCGCACCCACTCGCTAGGCCATCGGAACATATGGCGAGCTGTGAGAGCGCAAGCGACAGCAAAAAGCTCAGCAAGCTACAGTCTTTGAGTTCTACCCGGTCGATCATGTGAGCTTCAGATTAATCCGGAGAACCCTACAAGGGTTCATGTTCTAACTACAAGGGGGACCACCCCGGACTAGCATGGTCCTCTGGATTGATGCAAAGTTAGTATTATATAATAGCCGTCAGTTTTTTTTGTTTTTATGTGGTTTCGGAACGGTTGCGGCGTGCGAAGCACTTGTTGTTTTATCCTGGCGTACTCCATGCGATGCAGAAAGCACCAGCCTATGACTACTTTGTGAGCCATCCGGAAAAGGCTGCGCTTGTCATCGTTGTCGTAACTCTACTGGTGGTTTCTGTGACTGGTGTCATATATATATATATATATTGTTTGTCGTAGCCTTTGTCAGAGCTGTCTTGAAGAGGCACCATCTGGGAGAGCAACTGCAGTGAACGAACTTTGGTAAGCCGTACAACCAGCAGCCAGTTTGGCTTTCCCATGATAAAGATTTGAACAAGCAACTCAGCGCAGGACGCCGCGCGAACAGCGATGTGTCAAACCAAAGTGCTGCTACAAAGAGGCTGGAAGCATTGTTGAATGGGTTGAATGGCGCTGGTTTCAGTTCGGTTTCGGAAATACAACAGACAAATCCAGTGCCATTCATATTCCAAAACCAGACCCATGGCTGGAACTACGCTTCTTGCCGCTATGTTATTGGGGAAGGAGTCTTGCGCAAGATAGACCACTCGCAGGGTGCAAGGCGAGAATGTGGAGACATGGTTTGTGTCAATGTTGATACGGTAGACACAACAGGTTCCTATGGAAGCGGCTTGCCCTTTCCAGTGGCTGGAGTCGACTTTTCACAGCGGCTATCGTATTTTGCTGGTCACTGGTCGATTCTTGGCTGCGAGGATAGACAGAGGGCATCAGAAATCGAGCAAACGAGCAAACGGATCCAGCGGTTTTCATGTCGGTCTGCGCATGAGCATTCAGCCCGCGAGCGAGAATCTTTGCCCTGCGACTTTGTGAAAGCAGTTGAATATAGGTTAATGTCCTCTTGGCACTGGTTTGGCCTGATGAAGACCAGCACTACACTGCCCAGTATGAGTAGAGTATCAGTCGGGCAGTTGGGCCAACAATCGGCGTTTCTTCCGCCTATGGCGCAGGACACCGGTTGCGCGAGAGGGGGCAAGAAAGAACAAGCAGCTTTCCCCAGATATCCCGCGGACACAAGGCAACTACAAAGATATTGGCGATTTCCCTGGGTTGCTGAGACGACTAAGGTCAGAGATGTCAGAGGGAGTCAGCCAAACACTGTCCATGTACTTTTGGCTGACGTCACCCGCGAGTCACTATGCTGAGGTGTCCTGAGGTGTCCATGGCTTGGAGTTGCAGGTTACATGTTGGGTTGTCACCTTCCTTTCTGGGATACTGCCTTTGTGTTCTTGCTTCTTTGGACGACTTGGAATTACCCTTTCTTTCGACGCGTGATGCACACTTTCGCGTCGAGCCCAAGACTTGGGACTCGCTGACTCGCTGGGTATCGTTTGGGGGTGAGGCTAGAACTCAAGGGAACAAGGGACACGCTTGGTATCTTTTGGGGGTGGTACCCTCCGGGGTTGTCAGGATATAGCTCAAGGGAAGCCTGCCGCATGCTCCAGGAGCTCTTCCAGGCAATTTGTTTAAGATGCGTCCAAATCTTTGCTTTGAGCCATGGCCAGTGAACGCAGGCTTAGGCGGTG
>CAUJNA010000047.1:257500-330000 GCA_963377175.1 Effrenium voratum | reverse complement strand
CTCTGCACCAGACCTGTCCAAGATGCCGGTTTATCCTTTTGTGCGACATTTTGAGACCTTTTGTTTTGCAAATGCTACTGAGACAATCATGTGCCTTGACAAGATTTGTAAGATGTTATCAATAGAGGCACCCGCGCTAAGACTGCACAAGGCAGTTGCTGCTTGCGGCTTGCAGTCATTCCGCCGATGTGCTCGGGTGTCCCAAATTTAGGGGCCCTTTGCGTAGATGGAACCAAAAAGGAAGCCGCCATCTTCGGAGGTTGTTTGGTTGTTTGGTTGTTTGGTTGCTTGGTTGCTTGGTTGTTTGGTTGTTGCTGTTGCTGTTGCTGTTGCTGTTGCGGTTGCGGTTGCTGTTGCTGTTGCTGCTGCTGCTGCTGCTGCTGTTGCTGCTGCTGCTGCTGCTTGTTGTTGTTGTTGTTGTTGTTGTTGTTGTTGTTGTTGTTGTTGTTGTTGTTGTTGTCGTTGTCGTTGTCGTTGTCGTTGTCGTTGTCGTTGTCGTTGTCGTTGTCGTTGTCGTTGTCGTTGTTGTCGTTGTCGTTGTCGTTGTTGTTGTTGTTGTTGTTGTTGTTGTTGTTGTTGTTGTTGTTGTTGTTGTTGTTGTTGTTGTTGTTGTTGTTGTTGTTGTTGTTGTTGTTGTGTGTGGTGGTGGTGGTGGTGGTGGTGTGGTGGTGGTGGTGGTGGTGGTGGTGTTGGTGTTTTGGTGTTTGTTGTTTTTGTTGTTTGTTGTTTGTTGTTTGTTGTTTGTTGTTTGTTGTTTGTTGTGTGTGTTTGTTGTGTTGTTGTGTTGTTGTTTGTTGTTTGTTGTTTGTTGTTTGTTGTTTGTTGTTTGTTGTTTGTTGTTTGTTGTTTGTTGTTTGTTGTTTGTTGTGTGTTTGTTGTTTGTTGTTTGTTGTTTGTTGTTTGTTGTTTGTTGTTTGTTGTTTGTTGTTTGTTGTTTGTTGTTTGTTGTTTGTTGTTTGTTGTTTGTTGTTTGTTGTTTGTTGTTTGTTGTTTGTTGTTTGTTGTTTGTTGTTGTTGTTGTTGTTGTTGTTGTTGTTGTTGTTGTTGTTGTTGTTGTTGTTGTTGTTGTTGTTGTTGTTGTTGTTGTTGTTGTTGTTGTTGTTGTTGTTGTTGTTGTTGTTGTTGTTGTTGTTGTTGTTGTTGTTGTTGTTGTTGTTGTTGTTGTTGTTGTTGTTGTTGTTGTTGTTGTTGTTGTTGTTGTTGTTGTTGTTGTTGTTGTTGTTGTTGTTGTTGTTGTTGTTGTTGTTGTTGTTGTTGTTGTTGTTGTTGTTGTTGTTGTTGTTGTTGTTGTTGTTGTTGTTGTTGTTGTTGTTGTTGTTGTCGTTGTTGTGGTTTGTGGTTGTTGGTTGTTGGTTGTTGGTTGTTGGTTGTTGGTTGTTGGTGGTTGGTGGTTGGTGGTTGGTTGTTGGTTGTTGGTTGTTGGTTGTTGGTTGTTGGTTGTTGGTGGTTGTTGGTTGTTGGTTGTTGGTGGTTGTTGTTGTTGTTGTTGTTGTTGTTGTTGTTGTTGTTGTTGTTGTTGTTGTTGTGGTTGTTGCTGTTGCTGTTGCTGTTGCTGTTGCTGTTGCTGTTGCTGTTGCTGCTGTTGCTGTGGTTGTGGTTGTGGTTGTGGTCGTGGTCGTCGTCGTCGTCGTCGCCGTGGTCGTCGTCCAACACCAACATTGAGTACCTTTTGGTCCTTCATTTGTGTTATTTTTTTTGGTTTGAAGGTATGACCACAAAATGAAGAGTCCAGAGAGGTTCAAACTGATCGGTTCCAGGGCCTTTGGGGAGAGTTTGTACTCGGGTTGGGATCGCTTCCCGGATCTCAGTATGGCGACATCGAAGAGGCCGCCTTGCTGATCCAGCGAGGGCGCGAAGCCCATGTTGCAGATGCCGAGGGATGCCGAGGCACCCTTTTCACTTTGGCTTAAGATCAAACAAAGGGGATTTTTGTTTGTTGGATCCCCTGTTTTGTCCCCTGTTTTGTCACCGAGTACCAAGTTGTGGGGGCCCCAAGCGCTTGGTTTGAAGTGGCTGTTCCATTTTGGAACAGGGATGGCTTAAACCTCAGCGTTGCCGTGAGGCCAAGGGGGATGGTTTGAGTCTCAAAGTTGATCTTCTTTGGGCCATTCGAGGCCTCAAAGCCGAGACATGTGCCAGACCTTTGGTTGAGTGAGCTATCCCCAGCTATTCCCCCGAGGCGTTTAAAGGGAAAACGCCCATGCCAAGTAAAGTGTTCCTCCAAAAGGGACCCTTTGGGTTTATGTTAGCTAGTGGGACATTGGCACAGGTCAAGTGTGTTTTTCAGCACTAGAAGCACATGGAAGCAAGCATCATTGCTCCGGGAATAGTTCTTGGATGGGGTAACTAGTCAAGTTCTTTACGGGAAAATGATCTTGTTCATTGTTGTGTTCCTTCACACGAGGAAATACTCTTACTGATGATGAGCCGAGTTCCAAGCTAACTTCGTAGTACTGCGGATGGGTTTGTTGTCTTCGGTGGAATGCACCGGTTGGTCAAAGCCAAGTAGTTTATCCCCTGCGGTACAGGATTGTTTTTGAACAGGGTTTCCTGGTGATTATTGGTCGTCCAAGCTTCTTTTTGTTCTTTGCCCCAAGTCTCTAGTCTTGCCCAAGTCAACAGTAGGTGGTGCTCGGTTACTACACAAAATCAAACCTAATCAGAGCAAGGCCGCTACCGAAAACAGGACAGGGCAATATGTCCGTAGAGAGCCAAGGCTGGCCAAGCCGGAAACGGTCGCTGTCCCAGACGGGGATGGCCGAGTCATTTTCTCATTCAGTTGTCGGAGGAGGGGGACTTTAGGAAGGGGGACCAGCTGGAAGGGCCTGGGTTCGCGTGCCAAGAATGCTGAAAGTGATGGGCTTCCTTTGACGCACGCCCTTAGCAAGACTCGCGTGAGCAGTTGGATTTGACTTTCGCGGTGCGGAACTAAGCTGGATCTCGCTGTATTGTTTGGTAGCGAGATCACGTCATCATACGTCAAAACCAACCTTCCAGCACGAACATAGATTTAGAAGCTTTGGTTGCACAGAGTTCTCTAACAGTAGCAACATGTTTGGATTGTTCCTTGTGAGTACTCTGTGTGTACTTGTATCCTATAGGGTAGGGTGGATCCGCACAAGCCCGCATCCGAGAGTTTTAACAATAAAAGGAGTTGCGCATGAGGTCGCTTTTCAGCAATATCTTTGGTCCTGGCACGGGATTCGACACGGATGCTTTCAGAGTGGCCCAAAAGATCTGTTCTTTTAAGTCCAGGTGTTGACGATCATAAATCTGCCTATTTATAGCGAGCTCACTTGGGTTCTAGCGAGCTCACCATGATAGGGTCCTGTACTTGGGAATCCCGTAATTCAGGCTTGGTATTATAGCAAAATTGCAAATGAATACGATATTGACTTGATGCTGGTAATGAGTCTCATAGTTGTCTGTCCAAATTGCCATGGCTCAAGAGGATAGCTGCAGGTCAGATGAATCTACTGGAGATGTGCCAAACACCCACCGGCAAGGGCGTTGCCCGATTTTCTGCCACCATTCGCACGTCGTGGGTTTGCTACACATGTGACTTCATCCGATGCACGCTATCCATTTTGGTATGTGTCATGGGCCCTTAGCGGGATTTGAGACAGCCAACGCAAGGAATCCTATTGAGGAATCCATGACCATGAGCTACAATACGAGTTTTGACCATGGCAGATAATAGGTTCCATGATTATGTTTCATTTTGCATGGGACGGTTGGAACAGAGATGCGCCCAGGTGTCGCCGCCCACAAACACCACGGCTTTGCATGCTGCCTGCCGCGCGCAGAATCTGGACATGGCACGGAGGGCAAGTTTCATCAGATCCAAAGACGACGGCTTGCCGGTGCTACAATTTCCCCAAGTTAAAGACATCACGGAACCCAGCGGAGACTTTCAGGGGATGGGGGGGGAGGGTGCCTTTCAAGCATTGCCATTCAGAAGTGCTTGTTGCGATGTGAGTAGCTTCTGAGCCGAAAGTCACAGACACAGGGATGAACCAGCCTCAACCAGCAACATTACCACAATATCCATCAAACCTGCAGCGCCATTTCAAGGCGTGTGACTCACATTTGCGTCAAGCGCTTCAAACATCCGACAGCCTCCGGTTTCGGCTTTTCCGAATGGCTCAAGTACCCGAAGCGGGGATGGAATTCGCCAAACTTCCGATGCAGATTTTCGTGAAGCTGGCCTCCACAGGCAAGCGCCCGGCGCTGGAAGTGGAGGCGCCGATTGATTTTTTCCCCAAAAACGTGCGGAACGCGCGACATCTGGACTTCTTGCGGCCCCCAGTAAAGAGGGGGACCAAAGGAGGTTGTATGAACAATAGGGGTTAACACATGCTTCAACAGCAGGGGCCTTCATCTAAAAAGGGAGCCCAGATGTGGAGGTTAGTTGAAGCGGTGTTTGTTTGGAAACCCTGGAGGCTCATGATACCATCACCTCTGTCAAGAAGCAGATCTCCGACAAGGATCAAGAAGCTGCTCCCGACTCATAAGAGTAGAAGATGTGTAAACAAAGGGAACATGAGGGGTCAATAGTCTAGGGGTACCTTCCCCATTCTTTCCAGGGATCCTTCTTTCTATAAACCTTCGGACCCAGGGAAGAACGATGGTTGAAGAGAATGGGGAATCAACCCCTAGAAATAGGGTAAATGAGGCAACAGGGCTGCTCCAACTGCCAAAAGAGAGCGGTTTAGCAAGGGGTTCCCTATTGCTGGGACCCTCAAAGTGGGAAACCGGGTTTAGTGCCACCTGTGACGCCAAGGGAATCACCTTTCAACGGACGGAAAGGGCGATTCCCACAAGCATGCACAGGTAGCAGGGTTGCTCCGAACCATTCCTCAAGGATGACCAAACCTGCGGGTAGATACCTGGCGATTTGTGTTTGACCAGTTTAGTGATAAGCCAAAAGAAGTGTTTCCACTTTTCAGATTAGCCAAGTTCAGCTGAACCATTTTAGTGATGAGCAACATTCTTTGGGGCCACCCTCTCATCGGCCCAAGCCCTGAGGAGGGCATCCCGCCCGAGCAGCAGGTCTTGTACTTCGCCGGGCAGCTCGGCGGAAATATGATCGCTCTTCTTTTTGCAGGCGGTTGCAGGTTTTGTTGAGAGTCCCTGGCCAAACCCCAGGCAATCCAGGTTTGGTTAAAAGTCCCTGGCAAAAAAAAAACGGCTCAGGTGGGGGGTTGTTGAGAGTTGTTGGCAAAAAAAGCCTCAGGAAGGAACTTCTGGACGACTGCATCCTTTCCTCTTATGACATCCAGACCGACTCGACGCTGAACTTGGAGCCTGGCCACCGAATCAGCGCCTCAGCCCAATATCCGGTATCCCACGAAGCGCTGGGCGGCGGGAGAACCTCATCTAGGTCCCCAGTAGTGCCCTTTCACACTTTTTTGGGGAGGGGTTCCCTACCAAAGTAGACTACAGCAAAAAGGGTGCCTTTATTCTAACCTCTCTACTGGAGGACCTAGTGATGCATATACCCGCAAACCCGGCAAGCCGGAGGTTCACTGCGAGAAGCCCAGCTTCTATTTTTTTCAAAGGTCGAAGTCTTTATGCACGGAAGCTGCATAGCTCAGCAAGGGACACTTTTCCCGGCCATAGCTCGGCGAGGGACTCCGCCCTTGCGACTCGTTCCCATCAAACCTTTACCAAATTCAGGTATGTTGATTCGGAAGAAGACAAGGAGTCTTCCATGAAAGGTTTTTTTGTACACGTCCATGATGGGTTGGTACGATATGTGGTGGCCAACGCCATGATTCCTTCGTGGTGGTTTGGAGCTCAGACAATTCTGCCGATCTCACAGCCTTAGGCGGCACTCGCCAGCCTCAAAACTCATCATGAACCCCTAAAATCCCTTGGCCTCGCTTCCTGGGTTCTTGGACTTTGACTTTTTAGGTTTGGACCATTTCGGTAAACTAAAAAAAGTTCCAGGACTTTTTCTGGATCCACCCAGGAAACCAGTCACTAAGCTCCCCCTGCTCACTCCGTTTTTCGGGAGCCGCAGGCGTCACGGTGCAGAAGATCTCGGGGGAGAGCTCCCAGATGGAGGCGCTCTCCACGGATACCACGCAAGAGCTCAAGGCCAAGATCGCCCGGACCCAGCAGCATGGTCGTTGGGAAACATGTTATTCTCATTTTTGCTTATATTGTGGTTTAGTGGGAAGGTTGTTGGGCAACATGTTTTTATTTATTTGTTTAAACATGTTTGCGTATATTATGGTTTAGTGGTTGAAATCCAACCACTTGACTGCTAAGGTTTTAAATTTGTTTGCTCCCCTTCCAACGTCAACCAAGGCAGATCGCGGAGGCGCGCAACGTCGAAACGTCTCGCGTGAGTCACGTCCAGCCGTCCAATAAAAACCGATTCGGGTAAGGTTAGGGACTGTCGAATCCAGAAATAGCTGCGGATAATGATATATCCGCGCTATGAATTCTTTACATGATTCTGGGTGGACCATTTTAATACCAGGCTTTGATTGTGACTCACCAGTTGAACAGGTGCTAAGCGGGTTCCGGCAAGCACCAAAGGGACAAAAATGGAGGTAGCATGCTAGAAGCCATGTTAAAATCCATTGATAATATTTTGGGGTCACCCTACAATCAGCTAGCAGTCGTCTTCATGGCCTCAAGCACACCACTATACCCCGAAAAGGGAATCAGGGACCAGGGAATCAGGGTATATACCTTTTAGCTTAATGGCGGCTATGCTGTAGTGGCTGGATGCGCTCAGCAAGTCCGCCTGGTTTGGCTGAGCGAAACAAATCGCAACGGCAATTCACCCAAGATGAAGGACCCTTACTTGGATTGGGTCCTCAAGATGTTGTTTGTGGCCCATTTAATTTCAGAAGGGCCCGCCATGGGGCCCGCGTTTGCGAAATACCAGAAAAAACTCAGAACAACATGCACCAGTACACCATTCCCATGTACTCTGGAAAAGGACATGTGACCCAAACATCGAGAAAACCAACCAAACACACAAACACCTCGAGAAGACCCAACAAAAAAAAACCGATCCCTTGGGGACATGACCAGTACCTCCAAGGTTTTGTTCGGGGGATTTTTGTTCTTCTCTCGGTTTCTCGAGGCTTTGGCACTTCCCGCATTGTCCCCTGAGTGTTTGCCGAGTTCTTTCGTGTTCTCTCAGTGTTCCCTTAGCATTCCCTGAATATTCCCCAAATCTTGGCATAGTCCTTTAATATTCTCCTGCCCCTAGTGTTCTCTCAGCACTCCCCAGTATTCCTTTAATATTCCTCAATATTCCCCTAGTATGTTCCTAATATTCACAAGACGTCCTTAGTATTTTCTATTCCTTTAGCATTATCTCACCCCTAGTAGTTGTATTCTCCTAGTATTCCCCTAATCTTTCCCTAGTATTCCATAGTATTTTCTTGGAATACCCCTAGCATTCTCCCAATATTCCCCCAGTAACCCCAGCATTCCTTAGTATTTGCTCAGTTTATTTGTAGTATTCTCTCCCAGTATTCCCCTAGTATTCTCCTAGCATTTCCTCTTGTTATTCCCGTGGTATTCCCTTATTATCCCCTCGGTGTTTCCCTAATTCTTTGCTACTCAGAAACTGGAGCGCAGATGCAGGATACCAGGGAAGTACAAAGGGGAATGCTGGGGCAATACTAGGGGAATATTTGGAGAATACTAGGGGCATACCCAGAAAATACTAAGGTTAGGGGAATACAATTCTAGGGGAATGCTAAAGAAATACTATTAGGGGAATACTAGGGGAATACAACTCTAGGGGTAAAATAATTCTAAAAGAATAGGGGCCTATTCGAGGAATAGTAAGGGGAGTGCTAGGGGAATATTAAGGGAACACTAGTGAATACTATGAACATGCTAGGAGAATACAGACTACTTGAGGAATGTTAAGGGAATCTCGGAAAACACTGAGGAAATACTAGAGGGTACACCAAGAGAATACTAGAGGAATAGTAGGGAAATACTGAGGGGAATACAGGGGGTTTGGTAGGGAATTACCAAGAAGCTGCTAAGGGGAAGATTGAAGGAATATTTGGGGAACACTTGAATACTGAGAGAAGATTTGGGGTATACAAGAAAATACAAAAGGAGTTAGGGGAATACCAGGAGAATACAGAGAAGATTATGAGGCAATATGTGTGGAATATTCTGGGAGTACCAGGGAATGATAAGGGGAATACTAGGGGTATAGTAAGGGAGTACTAGGGAAGCACAAAGGGTGAATACTCGAGAACAAAAGGGGAGTACTGAACAAAGACTTGGAAACAGTTACTAGGGGAACACCCACTGCAGGCATCTTTCCTCTCCCTGCTTTCTGGCAATCAGTGTTCTCCAAGGATTCCCTTGCTATTCCCTTGGTATCCCCCTAAAAGATCCTCAGAATTCCCCCAGTATTCCCCTAATTAGCACCCTCCTAGTAATTCTGTCTCTAGCATTCCCCCAGTGTGGCTTTGTTATTTTCTTAGTATACCCCGAATATTCGCTCAGTATTCCCCCAATGTTCCCCAGTAATTTTCTTGGTAGTTCACTAGCATTCTCCTGGTAATCTGTGTTCCCCCAGTAGTCCTCTATCATGCCCTCGGTATTCCCAAACAGCTCCTTTAGTTCTCTCTTGTTATACCCTCTAGTATCTCCTCAGTCACCAAAGACCGCATGTGCAAGAAAGGTGAATCCACATACGCCAAGGTGTAAAATGCTGATTTCAAAAACACAGGCCCCATGGCGGGCCGCTCTCTTTAATTTTGGGAGGCACTCACAACATATGCCATCGGACCAGGGCATTAAGCCGAGCGCCAAGAAGAATTCTGGAAACACAGTGAACTATTGCAGTTCGCCCAGTGATTCATAGTTTGGTTTCCCTGAAAGGTCAAGCAAACAAATAGATCAAGTAACGTGTTTGGACGTGTCTGGTTGTGCTGCACAACCAGCGGGCAACTCAGAACGAGTTGCATGCCCAAGGATTCAGGATGAGTGAAACGAGGGCGGTTCCACTGGTTTGTTTATTTGCAGGGATGCAAGCAATGGTGCCAAGTACCGCAATGTCCAAATAGCAGAGATGAGCCAGGGGTTCAAAGAGGCTGCAACGGATGCTTTCCATGACTCCTGGACACAAGCGTGTCCTTTGGGCGTTCAATCAACGCTGGGTTTGGCTTGTGCAAAACTTGGTCAGCATGGAAACCGCAGGAGGTTGGGAATGAACCAGAGGGATCGTTCAAAAGTTCGCTTCATACTTGTTGAGGAAACCACAAGTTGCATGCTTCGTTTGTTTGGTCATTCCAGCTCATTCTCAGTCTATCGAACCTGGCGAAAGTCTTGACTCAAATGCCAATTCCGGGCGGGGACTCGAAGCGCTTTGCCCAAACAGCTGCAATTGTCATTTCAATTTCTCACATGAGAGCAAGCAAGTGAATCAGCGAGTTTGCAGTCTAGGCATGCAGCGCAGGAATCGTTCGAATTTCCAAAGGTTCCTCGGATCTGGGACCCGGCAGGGTCTGGTTATTGCAACAAGCTTGCAACCATGGCCCTGCTCTCCCGCTTCTTTTCCGGTAGGCGGACCAGATCCTGGTCTTTCAGAATAAGAAGCTGCAGGATGACTGCAGACCCTTTGAGCTGCTGAGCGAGTGCCAGTACACGGTGCAGCTGCTCTGCGTTCCGGGGAGGAGCCGTGACTTCAGCATGCTTGTTTATACTTTTTGGAGGGGACAAGGGACCGGGCAGCCATGTTCAAGAAGCCCGTTCTGGGAGGGAAAGCAGGCCACCACTTCTGCTCATGTTTTCTGCGTCGGCACCGTTGGGAAAAAAATGTGTTGAACCAACCAAACCCTGGTGCTGAAGCACTTGTGCGCCGAATACGCTAAGTACGTTTAAGCAAGCCAATCTCAACCCATCGAAACGCCCCGTTTTGCGAGCGAGCCTTAGGAAGCTTCAGCTGCAGCTGAAGACCACTAGCGGCACCATGCTCGAGGTGAGTGTCAGCTCCAGCGACACCATAGATTCATGGCCAGACGTAGGTAAAAGCCTTCCATTTGTTTCTGCCCTTTTTTAAGCCTTGTGTTTTTCCTTCCACTCCGTTCTTTGTGCGTTTTTTTAAGCCTTGTGTTTCTTGTTGTCCTTCCACTGATTCGTCAACCATTTGTCAAGGTCTGAGGAGCGATCTGTTGATTTCAGGCGCTGGGTTTTCCCTTCGCAACATGGGTGTGGGTCAAAATTCAACCACCAGGGGACCGCAGGTTGTAGTCCAAGTTTCCATTTACCAAAATTCCACTTTGACATATTTTGGACCCACAGCCATATGTTGCCACGGAGCCGTGCCAAGGATCGAGTGCAGGAGCTGATTGAAGAATCCCACGGGATCCCGAAAGATCGGCAGCTGCTCGTGCCCAGACTTCGAACCAATTCCTGGTGGGTTCTCGGAAGTGGTTGCTTCCCACTTCTGTGATACTAGCGAACCTCCAATTGAATGGAGAATGAGTCATTTCGAGGGCTTTCACAGACGGGAATTTGTCGCAAGACTGGCTGATATGCAACCCACAATTTCGGATGATCCTTAAGAGACACCAAAGGGTCCGGAAGAACGAAAATGAAACGATCCACCCCTGAATTATTTACCCCCCGGTCGAACTGTTTCCGGTCTTTGTCCCTAGGGGACTCTGCTGTGATTTCTACTTGGGCGAGCTAGATTTGATCGGGGTCCTTCGCTCTGCAAATCACAAATGGTCTGAAAAAGGTTGGGGCCATTCAGTTGAACCACTCACTGCTTGCGCGATGCAATCCACGAGGTGTATGCGGGCAAGCGGCTTGAAGGCCGGAAGACGGTGTCGGAGTCCAACATCCAGGGGAACCTGTTCCTGGTCCAGCGGGCGGCCCCCATCGAGCTGACCGTGAAGCTTAGTGCGGAACCACCTTTTGGCTTGTTTTTGGGCCTGGTGTTGACAACTGGCTGTGGGTCAAATCCAATGGTACCATTTTGGGGTTCCCATTTTAGTCTATTTTGGTGGGGATGGGGATGTTCACTGGGGGTACGGGATTTTGACCCATGGCCAACTCACTCCCAGAGTTTCTGCTGGGCTTTGTACTTTCTGGGTGGTAATCAAACAGTTCAGACGATTTGGCAATTCGACAGGTGACATCGACAACTTTTTAGCCAGCCCAAAAGCAGATGGTCACCTCAAAGGTTTGTGATGCATACAGGCTATGGAGTATTTTTGGATTCTTTCATGCGGTTTCCCTCGCGGGAACAATTGGAGTACTGTCCAAGGGCCCCAGAAACCTACCTCAATTGAAAAGGGCGCAGTTGACGAAGCGATTTGGCATTTGTGGCCTCAAACCAACTCAGGCCTTGTACCCATTTGGAGAGGTCCTTGAGGCTTGCACTGACCAGGGTTGGGCCAGCCCCGATTATGAGATGCAGTGAAACCACTCTTTCTCCGTTCGGGTTCCCTCGCAGGGTCGTTTGAGGCCCTTGGTACTGGTCCTGGCTTCAGGAAGACCCTCACGGGCAAGAGCTTCCCCGTGGACACCTCTGCCAATGAGACGGTGGCCATGGTGAAGGCGGTAAGCTTGGAAGTTTCTTCGAAGTCCGAAGGCGTTTGAGCCTGACAGCCTGACGTGTGGTCTTGGGGTAAAGCAATGAAAAGGGAGGGGTCGCCCTGACACACGGTCACACATGCCGCATGCAAAATAGAAGGCGGACGCATTTTCCACTGCAGCGGAGATGTAGGTAAGGTACAACACAGTGATCCGGCCCAAAAACAAGTGAGGGAGGTTTGGTGTGTGTGTGTGTGTATATGCATGTGTCTTGTTGAGGGTACCCTGCCCCAGAAGAGGTCCCTCAAAGATGTATGGAAGCTTGCGGTGCCCCTGTTTCAAGGGAACCTCTCCTTTGTGGGTACAAGGTCATGGCCCTCAACGGTTCTCAAAAATGAGGTCCAGCTTGCAGCAAAGATACATCCTTTGTGTGGCATCCTTTGGTTGGAACCCTAGGTCGCCCAGAGGGTGCCCCTACTAAAATAGACGACAGAAAAAAGATCGGGTACCAACTCAATCTAACCTCTCTACAGGAGGACCTAGAACCCAATTGAGGTCGCCCAAGAAATCTCACGACAGGCCAAGATCGAGCGCCTGGAGAATATCGCGGTGGACCGCCAGCGGCTGGTCTTCGCGGGGAAGCAGCTGGAGGATCACCAGGTGGTCCAGGACGAATTTGGGGTACCCTCTCTCCCACGTTGCCATGGCACCTGATCATAGGTGTCCTTGTTGGTTGTTTTGCGAGAAAAGTAGATGGCGATTCCTGGTTTACCTGGCGGTTTCATCATCTACCAGGGCCATCTATTTCCCTAACTTGACACTTGTTGGGAAGATATGTTTAGTGATAAAGAGTTCGACTTTGTTTTCCAATCCACTCAGGAATGGAGTTTTCTCTGCCACCGGGGTCTCCTGCTAAAGAAAGGAGATGCGTTGAGGCGGTTCCTAGCCATACCCACTGCGAGCTGCATGTTAGACTAGAGTTCTGGATGATGTTTGACTTTCGGCAGGGTATTAACGAACCGCCCTGTGGTGCTCGTGTTCGTTTTGCATGGCTGCCCCAGGCGGTGGGACCCTTTAAACCAGAAGGCAGTCTCAGGCAAAGTTGGCGCTCCGATGGAATGCCTTTGAGCAGATTTGCCATGCCGAATAAACCAAATGGGCATGTGTCAAAAGAGGGACCAAACGCACAATGTGTGGTTTTCCTCATTGCATCTCTCTAAACCGACCCTAAAACATGTACCCGTGCAGGCACTTGATGAACACAAAGGCCCACATGGTTGCGTAGGTTCAACCTACTTTGCATATCACTACGCAGGAAGCCAGAGGCATACATAGGGTCAATGCTGCAGAGTCTTCCACCTTGGATATTTTCGTCCAGTGACATGGCAAGGTGGGAGTGTACAGGCTGTGAGGAGGGTTTCCTCAGGCCAGATTGGTCCGCATCTCCAAAAGACAACCAGACCCCAAGGGCATATATTTCTCCGAGTCTCCAAATGACGACCAGACCGCAAGGGCATACATATTTTGTTTCGGTTTCCTTTGCTTTCCTTCTGCCAGGAACCATGGTGCTCGGTTGCCAGAAGTTGGATGGTTGGGATCATTCCACAACTGTCTACCTATCGCACCAGCAAGTTGTCTTCACTGTGCCATCTTGGAATCTTCGGTCAGGACTGCCGTCTGGAGACCGGCAACGTCCTGCACCTCGTCGTCCGCACGGGATTGCCCGCGTCCTCGCTATCAGCCGCAAGTATTGCCAGATCCGAGGGTCCCGGCGCGCGGGGGCTCTTCAACCTGGGCAACACCTGCTACTTGAGCCTCGGCAGTTCGTCAACTCAGCAAATTTTAATCCAACAAACCACTTGACTCATAGAGGGCTCACGGACACGGGGTCCCAGTTCAGAGGGGATCCTTCACTTTTGGGCAAAACATCCTCTATTCACCCAGCAGGTTGATTCATCCGGGGCCGACGATGTCCCATGTTGTTGTTTCCTTTCTTTGGCCCTGCTTGGTGGAATGTCCTTACCAGCATCCTCAACTCCACGGAAAACAACTCGGTGTTTGTAAATTCATGACACGTGTTATTCCCAGATCATGACCAGATTAAGCACCCCTTAACTTTAGCTTTTTTTTTCATTTTCAACTTTCAACTAGGCTTGTATATGTCTTAACAGGGGGCCAAAGGGTGCATTGCGACCGACAAATAGGCTGCTTGCTGTCAGGAACTCCACCCTACAGGCCCTGTCCAACACCGTGGCCTTGCGCCGCTACTACGACGAGGGCCGCTTTCTCGCTCAGCGTGTCTTTTTTGTTTCCACACTGGCTTCATAGAAGTCATGGCATGAGATGTGCTCGAAATTTTCTTTCATCTTTGTTGCTGCTTGTTTTCCTGGTCGTTGAGAGGGTACATTTGGGGAGGTCAGACTGATGGTGCCAACAAAGGTGTCCCTAGACGGTACCACAAGGGACCCTATGGTGAGGGTAAGACTGGTATAGACTGGCTGTGTTGATGTATTACATGTGTTATCTCTAAACGAGGGAATCCGCAAATTGAGTAGGTTTTCCTTTGGTCTCCCTTGCTACAAACCCCAGAAAGGGTACGTTCGAAAAGCGACGCACCCACATTGATGTAAGCCCCTTGTTCCACACAAACCAGATGCTCCCAAAGTCCCACCTTTGGGGCTACATATTTTGACGGGTCACGTCTTTCAGCGTGAAATGGTCAGGCCACTACAAGCAAGACATCAGCTTCGGCCCGGATAGCATGGGCGGGCGCCTGGCCGACGGCTTCGCCAACCTGCTGCGGAATCTGTGGGCGGCAGACAACCCCGGACTGGATGCCGCGGCTCGCCTGTGCTGGGCCGATGGGCGTGGCTTCTTTTCTCAGGGGAAGCTGCTTATATGAATATATATATATATATACATGTATATACATACATGCATTTTCTCAGGGGAAGCTGCTTATATATATATATATATGTATATATACATACATGCATATACATATACATATATATATATATATACATACACTGGGGACCTGCTTTGGGCGTCACCCTCGACCTCCAGTGAGGGTTTTCCCCTTTGTGGACAAGGTCGACCCTGAAATCGACCCAGGAACTTTTCTCCCCAGCCGGGGGGTTAGTTGCAGTTGTCGCGGTCATTTAGGCAAGAGGCAGGTGCTTGGCCGCTCAGATTCCGCAAAAGTGGGAGGACGTTAGCCTGCAAGCCACAGCAGGAGGATCTTCAGAGCATTAGAGAAGCCGTAAGGATTGTGTAGTGTTTGGGTAAACCGGGTGAAAAGCTCTGGTTCACAGGCCGAAGCCGCACGAGTTGGTGTTGTTGCTGTTTTGGTCTTGGTGTGAGAGATCCTGAGGTGAGGCCCTCGGAGTTTCGAGAGCTGATCTCCGAGAAGTGGCAACAGTTCGGGGGGTACCGCCAGCACGATGCCCAGGAGCCCGCATCGCCGAGTGCCTTTGCCACTTTGTCGGACGGCCGTTGTAGTGGTAAGCCATGCAGGGCCCCTAGAGGGTGACTGTTTGGCTTGGGGTTGGGTGATTTGGGTGTGGGATTGTGTTTGTCATTGGGGCCTTTTGAGTTTCAATGGAAGGGAAAATGCAACAAAATACACCTCAGAAGGTATCAAGTGATCTGGATATTGAAGCCAGCGAGAAAATAACTATTTGGGCGAGGGTCCACATCCGATTTGGAGACAAAGCTGTGCACCTTGAAAAGAAGTCCTAAGAGGGGTCCATAGATATGACAACCACCAGAAAGGGTCCTTACGTTTTCCTTTTGGAATGGCCTTAAATTCTGAAGCATCGCCTATTGGTTGCCATGCTCAAAAGGATGTAGGAACCGTGCTCAGCCATATTATATGCTTCTGCGCAGGGACACGGTTGGTTGATGAATGGGATGGATATCCATCTACGGCTTATCTATCACGGGAGCGTTGAAAGGGCGACCTTTCCAAATGACAACGGTTTTCTTGATTGGCATTTATTGGTAGGCCATAAACCGGAGGAGGGTGGTTTGCCATGCAAGTCGAAAGTGACACGAGGGCGCAGACTAATAGTATTTTGCACCAATCAACAATTAGACGCATTTCAGCGGTCCCCTAACAGTGGTTCCAGATTCCCCTTGTATGCCGAAGTTGTTGCAAAGATGAACAGCCTCAGTCGTCACGTGCCGACCTTGTCACCTTTTGATTTCCCTTGTTGATCCGTATTGAGAAAACGGTCCCAGAAGGCGATCCTCTATTTCCAAGTCCTTTGGCAGGTCAGCGACCCAGTTAGGTGCCACGTTGGTGGGAAGCTATGCCAATGTCCCAAGGAAGCTGGCACAAGCAACATTTAGTTGGCCCCTTTTGTTTGGTATGAATGGTCAGCCCTAAAAGTTGCCTTCTATCGGTCAAGAGAAAAAGTCAAATTGAGCAACACCCAGTAGACAGGGATTGCCAAAAGGCGGTTGTCCAGTGACATGAGCATTTAGAGGGACCTGTTTGCTGCTGTACTTAGGAGACCTTGTTGCTACTGCACTTGGGGGCATTCCGGCAAGTGGGGCGGTTGGGTAGTTTTGAGCCTGTCATTGGCAGGAGCTCCTCATGTTTCTGCTGGACGGTTTGCATGAGGACGTGAAGCGGGCCTTGCCCATCAGCCAGGCATCATCACCCTCGGACCAGGAGAAGGAGAGTGACCTCCCGGAGCCCCCTGGCTTGCCATTGGGGCGCGGGCGCTCCTATTTGAACCCTCGAGTTTTGAGGAGATAAGGGGGTTCTTATCTGGGGTTCCGGCATTTATGGCGTGGTGATGTTCAAGCGGGACTTTTTTTGTATGCTGAATAGACAATATGATAATATGTGTTTGATGCTTCCAAACTGAACCAGCTGTATTTTTCTTGGCTCCATTCGGCACCCAGCTATATTCCCGTTTCTTGCCCAGACCTCCAGTGGTGCTGACTATTCCTTTCGTTTCAAGGGGGTTCCCTTTAACTGAAACCACCGAACAAAGGGGTGCCCGTTTTTGTGCACGACCGCTGGAGTCTGGAGGTTTGGGCTCATATTTCCCACCTTTTGATTTCCATTGGAAAGTCTCCTTTGGGTGGGGTGATCTTTAACGGGGACACATATAAAAACTTGGTTTGGTGATGATAGGGCGTCCCTTTCTGATGCCTTGGAAATCAAAAGCAGTTCTAAGCCTTGTGGATGTACTTTGTTCCTTTCTTGTCTCTAAAGTACTTTTGAAGACCTTACCAAAATTCCCGCTGGGATGAACAGATGGGGTCATTCGGTGGGGGAAGTAGAACATATTCAGGTGCAGGCCCGTTTGTTAGCTCACCATCGCAAAGGATTCTTCATTCCTCAACGCAAGGTGGTGGAATCTTGAGGTCCCATGCAAAGGATGTCGGGGTTCAACCGAGTTCGGTGAAAGTAGATGCCAGAATTGCCCGTCTTTGGTTTCACTGTGCCCCCTCATCCGACAGAAAGGGACTTCTCCGCCCATCTGTGTTAAACTCATAGCCTTGTGTTTCTCTTTCGTCAGCTCAATCCAAGGTGGTTTCCCCTACCCACCAAACCACTACCTCCAGGGGTTCATTTGGATATACGGTATACGGGCCGTTATATTGCCAGTATTTTAAAGCCAGTATTTTAAATGGGCAATATACCCTCTTTCCCCATACCGGTTGTGGTTTCCACTATCAGAAAAGACTTAAGGTCCAAGATCATGGACATCTTCCAGTTCAAGGTCCGCTCAGAGATCACCTTCTATGACTCCGAGTCCGCACCCTCGACGAAGTTCGAGCCCATGGTCTACCTGTGCCTCGACCATCTCTAGGATCCGTGAACCCGCCGTCTATTTTCAGGTTCACTGGATATGCACCAGAGTCCCATTCGGCTACTTGACATGTTCCTTGACCATTGGGCTAATGTTCGCTTCTGACTAGTCCATATCAGAGGGATCCCCGTATTTGTGTCCCAGACTTCCGGTGGGATTTTCCCGTTGCCCCTGTTTTGAAGGTGTTCCCCTCTTCACATTTTTATCACGGCCGCGGGAGGTCGCAACATGGGTGGTTTCTCTCCATCAAACGACTCATTGTTTAAAGAGATTCCCTAATTTCGGTGGTGCGGCCTTTGCTCGCCTATGAACTTACCCAGTCCACTAACATGGAACCAGAGGGTTCCTGACTAAGAGCCCCCAGTCAGGTTTCACATCAAACGCGATTGGCTCTTTTCCCCAAAAGCGCTTGACTTCAGAGCAATGCAGGTCCCTTCCGCTGGACGGCAGTGAGGACGTCGCGTCGACCTCGTCGGCGCCGCCAAGGGCGGAGCTATGCTTAGAGCACTGCTTGAGGGCATTTTCGAGGAAGGAGGACAGGATTCCGAGGCCTAACCCCAAATAAAACGAACGCATAGGGTTTGTTCATTGGAGGGGTTGTTCTTCGCTGAAACATCGGAGGGTTGCTTTTTGTTTCGGTGGCTTCCTTTAGTTTGATATCCGACTTTCTACCCTTGCATCGGGTTGAATGAATTGGAAGCGAGGAGCTGGCACAGGAGGACTGGGTCTACAGCGAGAAGACCAAGCAGTGCGAGAGGTCTCTGAAAAAGCTGGACATTTGGAGTGCGCCTGACTCTCGTTGCACTTCAGGATTTTTGTTTTTCCTCTTGTTCAGTGGATTTTCACCAAGATTCCTGGTTGGTGATCTCTGCCGGGTCACTGGCAACTGTTGGTTCAGGGTGGTGGATTTTTTGGAAGGGAACCAGTCAGACAAGGGGTTCTAGCCACATGACACACTTCTTTACATCCTAGACTCACATATGTGCACGAAGTTGTACAGGAACCGTTCTTGAGAGGGGTCCAAATCTTAGTGTGGGTCTCTTTCTTTGGGGCGAACCTCCTTCTTTTTGGATTTTGGGGTCTCACAAAAGAACCCGCCAAGATTGGCAAAGTTTCGCATGGCTGAAACTTTGCCACATCCGAAGCTGGCGCTTTCAAATTTACCCACTTCTCTTCCTGGTTCGTTGTTTTTTTTTGTGAAACCACCCGCATCACCAGAAGCCTAGAGAGTTGAGGGTCCCTTGGCACCATCTGATGTCGAGAGCCAACAAAAGATCACAGAAGATCCTCACATGCCGACGAACCCTCAGAGGTCTCCTCCAAAAGAATGTTATTCACAGATTTGGGTACTCAACCTTCATGTTTTTGTTTGGGTAGGCTTACAAAAAGCACCAGAAAATCCAACAAACGACGTGTTTTTGTTGGTGTCTTCCTGTACGACGGGCCACGTGTTTCCTTCAATCCCCGGAAAGCCTCCAGTGGGGATTCCGCTTCGAGGACTGCCTCATCGTCCACCTGAAGCGCTTCGCGGTGAGCTCCACAGGCGTCGGCGCATGAAGTTTCTGAACAAATCAACAAAAAAACGGATGTGTGGCGGGGGGGCCCATTCAGCAGCTTTGCATCTTGGTGGTGGTGGTGGTGGTGGTGGTGGTGGGTGGTGTGGTGGTGGCTTCTCGAAATGACTTTTGCTGCTCCACTATCATGGG
This sequence comes from Effrenium voratum, assembly GCA_963377175.1. NCBI lineage: Eukaryota > Dinophyceae > Suessiales > Symbiodiniaceae > Effrenium > Effrenium voratum. Next base: position 310,922 of record CAUJNA010000047.1, on the reverse strand, counting down.
TTTTTGGTAGACCACTTAGGCTTTGATAGTGACTCATGAGAAGGGCTTCTGGTTCATTCGTAGGTGCTCCATCTGAGAGCAAGTCCCGCACTAGTTGGAACCATCCAAACCCCCCGCCAAGGCTTCGGACTTCAGATTGGCGCTAGCAAGGAGCGCAAGGAAGTCGCTTTTAGAGGTAAGTTGAAAAATCAAAGCAGAAGATCCTCAGGCTCTTTTTTGGGTGGTGATCAGTGCTTCCGTGATTGTTTTTGCGGTACAAGCAGCGTGAAACATGTTTGTTTTGCGCCATGTTAGACTGACGATGATGCGAGCAAAAGGCATCTTGAGCCTATGCCCGTGCTGGGCCTAGGCCTGTCGGTGTATCTTGGAGGTTTTCTTGGATCATACCTGCGCCTGCCTTCATCGCTGCGTTGAGCCAAATCGTTTGACAACATCGCCGAAAGGAAACACAACATGGTGTAGAATGCTTGGATCTCAAGTTTTGCGGTTGCTCATTGCAAGAGGGTACGACTGTTGAAAGTCACTTCCGCAACCAACACACATTCACAGAGCATGAAAACTCCTGCCCGCACGCGCGCAGGCCCACACGTACGCAGGTTGCGATAGCTGCCAAGTGCAGACCTATCTTTTGGGCCTGCGACAGCGACACTTCAGGTAGCCTAAATCAGTGATTCTCATCGGGTCTTTGCCTGAGCCATCCACAACTTGGAGGTTTGCTCAACCTGACCCTTCCGCCAGCCGACCCCGGCTCGCCTCTCCAAAGGGACGCAAGGAGAGGCAGTAGGACCCCCTACCCGCCAGAAAGTTAGAACTTCAGAATCTGCCAGCTTTGGTGCTTCAGATCTCGGGCCGGTCATCTCTAAGACCACACTCGGCCAACAGCAAAAACAAGGCAGGGTTGCTCCGAGCCTTTGCAAGGTGACCAACTGTCAGGGTAGAACATCTTCCCCGAACAGCCGCCGGTGAAGGGCTTCGGAGCTTGCGTGAGGCCACGTGGAGAAGATCACCACGTTTCTGCAGTTTCCATTTGACCTGAACCTCGCCCCATGGATCGTGGGCCCCTGTGACGGCGCTCAGTACAGGCTCTATGCGGTCGTGAACCACACCGGTACCCTGTCCTTCGGCCACTACACCGCCTACTGCAAGGTGGCTTTATTGTTCTTGGAATTGTGTCACATGGCCATGGGTCAAAAGCCTGTACCCCCAGTGAACATCCCAGTGCGCCTACCCGAAAATGGTACCATTGGTTTTGACCCACAGCCACATGTGTTTCTTTCTTCGTGCTGCTCAGTTTTAGCGTGGGGCGGCAAAGAGCAAAGTGTTCTTGCTACCACACCAAGGGTTGGGAAGGTTGGGGTGGTTCCTCTTTTCTGAGAGGCTCGGGGTTTCCCAAATGGGGCTGGCTTTACAGGCTACAAAGGAAACTGGGCACCATGTTAGGGGTGGTGATTCTTTGACAAAGCAGCCAGAGCAATTCCATGTCTGATCCCTGGGTCCGAAATGGAGTTGGTCCGAAATCCGAAACGTTGCTAAATAGCCCATGATTTCTAATTTCTTTGAAAGGAACCTATAGGAAACAGACCATATTTCAGATATTTCATGCAACTTGTTCAAACACCAAGGTGGGCGAAGGGTCGGATCGGAAATGGTACTACTTCAATGACGCGTCGGTCACTGCCGCCAATGAGGCGGACGTCGTCTCGGACCAAGCCTCTTTGCAGAAAGCGAGCCAAGCTTTCAGCTTTCTATTGGTGGCTAGCTTCCTTTTGGGTTTCCTTTGGGCCATCCAAGCAGGAACTTCCCTTCTAGAAACAGCTAAAAGAGGATCCCCTTTCTTTCCATGATTCATGGCGGTTTGGGCTTTACCCATTCGGCTTTCAATTTTCTGCTCAATTTTCAGTCAGGGTGCCAAGCTTGGCTTTTATTTCCGGTCCTTTGGGCAAGCGAGGCCTACCTACTATTCTACGAGAAGATTTAGATATGGCCATCGGCCTGCTCCTTTCCGTTTCACTGCGCCCAGGAACCAGTGTACATTTGGCAGCTGCAGTGCTACTTGATTCGCATTGCAATGATGGTTTGGAGCCAATCTCATGGACCTTTAGTAAGGTGTTGAGTGGGTTCTCGAGCGCTGTCCACCGCAAATATCCAACGGATCCAGAGACAGTGCGAACAGCGTACAGCGCAGGTGGAAAAATCGTCTGCTGGTTGTGCTGACTGGGCCAAACACCAACTTTTCAGCCTTTCAACTTTGGGTTCAGACTCAACTTGCTGGCTGTCAGTAGCGGGGAGTTTCAGGGGTTTGGGGACCCGAAAAGGAAGCTACTCCCTCCTTCCCTACTGAAAGCCCTACTGAACGCCCTTCAGTCAGCTAAAGGCAGGACGAGTTGAGTTGTATTTTCCAGGGTATTGCTTGGGTCAGGATTGAGCATGGCAGACTGGCTAGTGCCCCCACCCAAGCTTACACACACACACATGCAAAAAGAAAATGCAAAACACCACAGGCAAACAAAAATAGGGAGGGACAGTATTCACAGTGAGTAAGCTTTTGATATTGCAAGGGTTCCCTTTCCCTTTTGTTTAGCTCTGAAACCAGTGAGGTTTCGTCAAAATGTCCAGCAGACCGTGGTCTGTTTGGGAGGGATGTGGGGGGGACAAACCTGATTCCATATCGATTGCGGCAGCCCATACTATTGACCGTGGCTCGTACGCCTCCAAAAGGGATGTTGCAGCTTCTCACTGCAGGTCTTTCAAATGCACATTCATCAGTGAGTTCTACACTGGCCAGCGCTTGGTGAGACATCGCATAATACAACATGTATAGATACATATATATATATACAGTGTATACAGGCCCCCAGTCGCCCAAAGATGGATACCGGTCGCGCTTGGCAAGAAATTGTACATACATGGGCGTATCTACTGGCGAGCGCACCTCAGGGTAAAACGAGCTCACCAAGTGATGTAGGTTCTTTTCGCCTTTTCTCGGGATCGCCAAATTTGCGGATTTCTAGTGGCGGGTTTGCAACCTGGGAGTTTGCTGCAGCCCAATTCTTCAGCACCATCTAAATCCCATGTTTGTTTAGTATGTTTAATGTTTTTGGCACTACAACTGCCCCTGACCCCACGTGATCCCTCGCCTTTGGCGCACTGCTTTACAGTGGTGAACGGCCAGGTGGACCTGCTCATGACCGCCAGGGCCTGTCCCAACGCCCAAGAGGCAACTCAGACCAGCCCTCCGTTGGGCAGGTTGACCCTCTAACCAACCAACCTGTTTATTCATATGAGCCACCATCAAAATTTGGGTAGATGAAGGTTAGTACGGGGCAGTCCCAGCCAGAAATAGTTGCGGCCGCCTTCTTAATTCTGTACATGGTTCTGGGTAGACCACTTCAATACCTTGTTTTGATTGTGACTCATATGGGGGTGGGGGAACCTCAGATTAATAAACCGGGGTTGATGAATAGGGGGTCAACATTCGTCTAAATCAGAAACTGAAATGGTTCGTGGTTGAGCTTGTTCCATACTCCTTATTAAGCACGCAACAATGTGGCTTCTCGCCGCGGTACTTTGCCCCAAACGGACCTGTTAGGTCAGGAAGGGCTTGTCAATCCACCAGCTTCCATTCACCTTGTCATCAGAGAGTTGGTCGCGAGGACCAACGACAAATTCAGCCCATCCCGCACCTGGAGCCACAGTCAAAGCCTAGGTGCTGGAAGGCGGACAGTACCACGCAGAAATCGGTGCGGCTACGCTCACGCGCCATTTGACTCTTTAGATGGTTTGGGTAGACCGCTTGAATAGACCTAGCTGGTTTAGACTCGACCATATTTTTGTCCAGCGCCAAGCCTGTTTGTGACCTCCCATCTTAGATTTTGGGTCATGGGCCGAGAAAGAAGGGTTCGAGGTAAAAGGAACGGACACCCCCTAGGCGTATTTGTTCGCAGAAGTGTGCATCGGCCCCTTCTGCCAGATCACCCAATGTGGGGGCCGCGCACCGCTACACTTAGCAGCCGCCCTGGCTCAGTGTGGAAGGGCTGCGGCAGGACGGTTTGATTTGACATGCCCACCCCGAATGAACAAATGTATGTAACTATGTATATATATATATATATATGAATATGAGCGTGTATGTATGCGTATATATATATCTGGAGGGGGGGCCACATCCTTTAAGGGGGACCCTTTTTGCACATGCCACAAAGGTTCCTTATGTGCGTGCTGGACAATATTCCAGACCCAGCAGGGCCCTTTGGCTTCTGTCTTGGGGGTGGGCATGATTCGACCAGTGTGAAATCTCATCTAATCGGGCGAAGCCTTTCCTTGCTTTGACCTGGCCAACATCGTGCCTCCTCTGATGTGTCTAGTCGCAAGCGTGTACAAGTGTGTGTATACATATATATATATATATATTCCCACTTCTAGGGGAAACCAGCTGTTTCCCCCTGGGTGTTTGATGATTGGTTTCAGTGGGGTTCATCCATTTCTAAATAGATATGTATATATATATATGTATATATATATATACGTACACATATTCGTACGCATACAGACGCTCACATATGCGCACTTCTCGAAGCACCGTGAGATGATACTGTTGATGCAGCGGCTTAGGGGTCGATTCCGTGTTTAGTGAAACTACTAAACAAAAAGGACATTTGACGGTGACACTGAACAACCGCAGGTCAAGCTACTGTCCCAAACCTGGCTCCTGCTTTGCTGCATTGCAGCAAATCGATTGAGCAACAGAGCTTATACCTCACTTTCATGGGCAATCGCCACATGACTCCATGCTCTGTTCTGGGTGATGTGTACAAGCCGTCCGCCTGAAAAAGAATTGGTCTCACGGCCCACTGGGGGATGGTTGGAAACCAACTGTGTAAGGGCGGCTTCCAACCATTCTTTCCAGGGATCCTTCTTTTCAGGAAACCATCAAAAAACCCACTGGTTTCCCCTAGAAATAGTTGGACACCAACTGAAACCAATCATCAAAAACCCAGGAAAAAACAGCTGGTTTACAATAGAAATGGTTGGAAACCAACTGAAACCAATAAAAAAACAATCCCCAGAAGAAACAGCTGGTTTCCCTTAGAAATGGTCCCCTTGAAACTGAATCCATTCGTCAGGACAGGGTTGGTCGTCCACGCCAGGCGCAGGCCAATCTCACCGAGATCGCCACACGGCTGCTGGTGGGAGGCGCCATTACAGATGCCGTGCACTGCTTTTCGGGCCAATGAACTAAGATGGGGATATATGCGTAAAGTTAAATGGAACCTAATGAGGAAAAGTAGAGTGAGTACTAGATATTGATTTTGAATTGAACAGTTTCCGCTGGCCACCCTTAAAGTGAACATTGTGAGATATTGTGAGGGCTTTGCAGTCAGCAACAGCCAAGCTGGTTGACCAAATTGATTGACCAGGGCTTTCAAAGATATTGGTTGGTGGTTTCTCTTTCACGATGTAGAGGAGGGTCTTGTGAGAAATATGTTTTCATGGACCCAGTTCCCGGGCAGGAGAAGTGGGTCTGTCGATTTGAACCCTATCAGTTGAGGTGAAGTTTTAATGGGCGGTTTATACCGCAGGCGAGGAGTGTCGAAGGTTCTTTTGGCAAGTCTGACTATGACTTTCTTGTGAAGCCACAAAAGAAGCTACAGCACGGAAGGTGCCAACCCAGTGCTCCGGGACGCGCGCGGTAGCACGCGGGGGAGCCAAGGTGATGTGTTGTGTTGTGCTTCCATTTGTTTTCTTGTGATTATTATTGTGTCTGTGCTTCTTTGCATTTATTTGGTTGATTACAAGTTGGCTGTTGATTTGTTGCGCTCTTGCAGTGCTTTAGTTTTTGTTTGTTTCGTCTCCATTCTCTATCTGCTTCCTCTTCTCTCTCCCTGCCTCGATCTCCGTCACTCTCGCTCTCTCTCCCTCTCTCTCTCTCTCTCTCTCTCTCTCTCTTCGTCTTGCCTCTCTGTCTCCCCTCTCTCTGTCTCCGCCAGTCATCCTATCCCTCTACGGGCCTTTCTGTTTCCTTGCTTGCCTGCTTGCCTGCTTGCCTGCTTGCCTGCTTGCCTGCTTGCCTGCTTGCCTGCTTGCCTGCTTGCCTGCTTGCCTGCTTGCCTGCTTGCCTGCTTGCCTGCTTGCCTGCTTGCCTGCTTGCCTGCTTGCCTGCTTGCCTGCTTATTGCTGTCTTGCTTTCTTACTTTCTTGTTTTCTTCCTTTCTTGCTTGCTTGTTTGCTCGTTGGTTTGTTGTTGGACGGCTGCCACCATTTCCACAAGCCGAATCCCCAACTGTCCCTTTTCCTGTTTATTCAGATGCCGGGGCTGTCTCAACCCCCAAATTGGGCCTGTGTTGTTTCCCTTGAAAGCAACAGGAACAAGGGCACCCTCAAACAGAAGCTTTCTCCGGGCGTTCTTATTTCAAAGGGAAAACTCTCATTTTGGAGGCATCCCCAAAAAGACAACCATGTGGATGAACTGTCCTACCCGGATTCCGATTCCGACCGACGCTCTTTTCAACGAACGACTCGAGGCCGCTCCACGCGGCAGCCTTGGCCGGAAGCCCCAGAGCGCTCGTCAAAAAACTTCGAAAGAAATTGGCTTAGATGTTCAGCTAGGTCCCCCCAGCAGTGCCCTTTTACCTTTTTTGGGGGAAGGTTCCCCTACTAGAATAGACTACCGGAAAAAAGGTACCCTTATTCTAACCTCTCTACTGGAGGACATAGTCAGTGGTATCCTCTGCATCCCTTTATTGTTTAGTAGATCCCCCGTGAAACATTGTCCTGGACCCCAAAAGGGTTCCACTTTCCACTTTCCACGGGTCACGGATTCGGCTATCGACAGTGGCAAACTGGGTTTGTGAGCCTTTGCAAAGCGTTTCGCGGCATCTAGCGGCTAATTGAAAATTATTGATCAGCATAATAGTTATGGTTTATTTGGGGGGAACATGGTTGTGGGGGGAACCACTCACCAAATGTCTTACAAACTCGGGGCAGAGTTCTGATCCGCTCAGAGTCACTCGCCCGCTGCCACAGGGTGCTAGATCGCCAATATGTCTCAACTCCCTCAAAAGGACGCCGAAAGAGGCTGGGTGATGTTGGAATTTCGCCAGACCGGTGCAGCCGGTAAGAAATGCGAAGAGAAAAAAACAAAAACACGTCCCTTCCGTTGAAAGCTCTCAGCGAGCTCGCCCGTATCCCGAGGAAGGCCGGGCAGAAGTTACCAAGCTGCTGCTGGCGCATGGCTGGGGCCATGGCGAGTCATTGCAAGATAATTTTGTCTGTGTGTCACGGTGTCTGTTGTTGTGACAGGCTATAATATGGGTATGGCTCAAAATGAAACTGCCAGGGAACCGCAGGTTTTAGTCCTTGGTTCCTTTTATGGCTGTGAGTCAAAGATAGGTACTCAAGATGGAACCCTGGTAAATGGAAACATGGACCAAAATCTGCGGTCCCCTGGTGGTTCAATTTTGACTCATACCCTTATCAGAGCTCCATTTTGCCTACCTAGTTTTTTGACCCACAGCCATATATGTCCACAAAGGAACCCTAGTTTATGGGTTCAGTAAGCGTTAGTTAAGGCTTAGTTATGTGTCACGGTGTCACATTTGAGGGCTTCCCTTGTGGGTCGGTTTAAAGGCAAATTAAGGGTGGGCTCCCCATGTTGAGACAATTGAGCTTTCCTTATTTCAGTTTTCAGAATTCTTGCAGAGTCTGCAGAGATGAGTTGGATAGTCAGGGGGTGTGCGGGGGTAGTTGGCACCCCTACCCTCCCTCCAATCTTGTTGGTTTGAGAGTCAGGGAATGAGTTGGCACGATTTCGATCCATCCCTCATTGTTTCATTGAAGGGGATCCGAAACGGATCATTCCCAACCCCCCCCCCCTCCCCACACCAGTCCTCACTGAGAACCACCAAGATGCGCAAATAGATGCTGTAGTTTGTCTCTTTCACGAATGTCTAGTTGATTTCTAGGGGGTGCTCCATTTATTGGGGATTCCTTCACCTTTGGTTCTGTTTTGCTGGAAGTAAACTTGCTTTTGAAGTGCCCTTACAGTTCTTTCGCATTTTGAGACTATAAGGGGGTCCAGAAAACCTAAAGGTTGCATCTACTTTGACCCTTTACATACATCGTCAGGTACTTAGAGGGCTTGAGACAAAGCAAGGACCAAGTGGAGACTCCCTGTTGGAACTGGGGCAATTAGGGAGCTTTGGGTGTCCAAACCCTTTTGAGACTTTTGGTAGGTAGTCCTGGTGGGATGGGCGATTCTTCAGGTTATGTATTCGCTTGAATGTGCGGGCGGTTGGAGCGGTTGATTCTCCTGGCTTGCCTAACGTTGGCCCAACGGCCCATTCAGACTCATCTAAGAAGAGGCATTTGGCGTTTTTGGCCGACCTGTCCCCAAAGGTTCTTAGCACCCTTCAGTTCTGAACTGTGCCCGGGTGGGGCGGTGTTGAGAACTACCCGCGAAACACACCGATCCCAACTTTGGTCTGCCAAAGCAAAGGGGTCACAAGCCAGAAGCAGAAGGAGTGTCAAAGACATGTTTGGGTTGCCAAAACATTGATTTGTCAAACTGGTTACCCCCCGGGGTGGGGACCAGTGAGGTGGGGACCCCTTCATGCGCGACTTCGCCGGCTTCAATGCTGCCTGGTGGGCCAAGGACTGAACGCGACAGTTCCCGTTGTTTTTTTGTGCAGATGAAGCAAGAAGCACCATGAAGCCATTGCCTTGTGTGTGTTGAATGGCACAGTTTTTCTTCTCGTACCTTTCAGTTTGTGGTCCCTTTATTTGGCAGGTGGCCCCAACCCCGCAAGGAATCTCAAGCGAGGTGCCGAAGCCGCTCTGACGCCTTCTAATTCGGGGAGGTCCCGAGGCCCGCGTCAGTGTAGCATTGTTTGAGTAGTGGAGCCCGAAAACGCGCCTTAGGAATCGGTTGCATTTATGTATCCAATGTTGAAGTTCGGTTTTGGCTGTGACAAGTCTGCACCGAATTGCTGAACAAGTCCAACCCAGCACTTGAATTAATTGCTGCTGCCGGTCAGGAGTTCAAGCACCAAGAAGTTTTGGATGTCTTTTCAGCGCAGCAGGCCGGCAAAACGCGGCGTTTCATCTCTGCCATGCTGTGCCTATCACGTGGCATGCAACAATGCACGGCTACTTGATTTGCTGTTGAGTATGCTTGTTTGATGGTTTGGCTCGGTTTGGTTTCGTTTTGTTTGGTTGTTTGGTTTGTTTTGTGCTTGTTTGTTTGTTGGTTGGTCGGTGTTGTTTGTTTGTTTGTTTATTTGTTTGTTTGTTTGTTTGTTTGTTTGTTTGTTTGTTTGCCTGCCTGCTTGCTTGCTTGCTTGCTTGCTTGCTTTGCTTTGCTTTGCTTGCTTTGCTTGCTTGCTTGCTTGCTTGCTTTGCTTGCTTTGCTTGCTTTGCTTTGCTTTGCTTTGCTTTGCTTTGCTTGCTTTGCTTGCTTGCTTGCTTGCTCGCTCGCTCGCTCGCTTGCTTGCTTGCTTGCTTGCTTGCTTGCTTGCTTGCTTGCTTGTGTGTGTGTGTCTGTTTGTTTGTTTGTTTGATTGTTTTGATTGATTGATTTGATTTGATTTGATTTGATTGATTTGATTGATTTGATTGATTTGATTGATTTGGTTGGTTTGGTTGGTTTGGTTGGTTTGATTGATTTGATTGATTGATTGATTGATTGATTGATTGATTGATTGATTGATTGATTGATTGATTGATTGATTGATTGATTGATTGATTGATTGTGACTGTCTGTTTGTTTGTTTGTTTGTTTGCCTGCCTGCCTGTTTGTTTGTTTGTTTGTTTGTGTGGTTGGTTGGTTGGTTGGTTGATTGGTTGGTTTCTTTTTTTGTTTGTGTGTTTGTTTGTTTCTTTGTTTTGCGGTGGTTTGTGTGTGTGTTTGTTTGTTTGTTTTCTTTTCTTGTTGTTTGTTTGTTTGTTTGTTTGTTTGTCTGTTTGTTTGCTCGTTTGTTTGTTTGGTTGATTGGTTGATTTGGTTTGGCTTGTTTAGTTGGTTCAATTTGCTTGCTTGCCTGCTTCCGTCCTTGCTTGAACGTTGTTTGTCTTGTGTTTTGCTTGTTTCTGTTTCTTTGCTTGCTGGTTCGTGTATTTGTTGGACGAATTAAATGTTCATTGGTTTGTTTTGCCCGGTATTCTTTTGCAACTTGCCTTTCACTGATTCTGGTTTGCCGCAACATCAAGATTGACGTAAGATTGGCCGTGTGAAGCAGCTGTTGACCCTGGCAAGCCTGGTTTGTTGGTCGGGGTTGGGTTGGGTTGGGTCGGGTTGGGTTGGGTCGGGTTGGGTCGGGTCGGGTTTGGTTGGTTGGTTGGTTGGTTGGTTGGCCCCACTAGAGGCTTACAGAGTCGAGGGCACATTGCGTTTCCCATCACCGACCCCCGGCATCCGCGAGTTCTCCATATGTGACGTTTGGTTCGGGCTTGTGGGGACTGTCATGGGGCCCTTTCGGGACCCAACAAAAATGTTGACAGGATAGTTGGGTAAATTCCAACGATCTCAACTGGGAATCTTGTGAAACGACCTCACCCATGATTCTTGCTTGAGGATGCCTTGTAGCCTATGTCCAGGTGTTCGATTGTAGTACTTTGCCCAGATTAGGCACAAGGACCAATTTGGGAATTTAGACAACCAATGTTCATAAGGGTTCCTGTTAAGATAACCCTCGTAGGGAATGTAGACAAACATTCAAGGTTCCTTTGAGAGCATGACCGTGGGCCCCACATTCTGGGAATTTTGATCATGGCACAGTCTTGCTCCGAGCCGTTCCTCAAAGATGTTCAAAACGGTGGCGTTTTTGCAATGGTTTGTAGGCCTTTATGATACTGTGGATGGACGAAATCCATTTCGCACCACCTAAGAAACCCTGGAATGATCATTCCCCTGTAAATAACTAACAAACCATGGCTTGAACCATGGTTTCTTAGGTGATGCGAAATGGATTTCGCAACCATCCACAGTGCAGTTCTTCCGGCATGTTTTTTCTGAACGCTTTGCTTTGGTCTGACCAATTTCTGTGGTCGAATCAGATAGATGCGACAGGTGGAACCCCTGAAGATGAGCGCCAAGGAACGCCTGGACTTCTCCGGGGTGTGCGCTTCCTCTTAGTGTGGAATACGTTGCGGTTTCAGGGTATAGCCCGCTTCCAGCTGGCAACCCACTTGCTGAGTTCCTGGACTTGAGGCTTTTGGGGAAGATTTGCTCCAACCGCCACCTCTCGGGGTTGCAAGTTGAGGCAAGTCCGGTCGCCTTTCTTTTCCCTGCGACATGCGGGGCATATTGAAGTCACTGTTTTGTCATGGTAAGTTTTCCGGGTGACTTGTGGAGTTTGTGACTGTGACGCAAGGTGCTAAGATGCTAACCGGAAGCCCGCCGAATGTTGGAAACTGCGCGGCTTACTGGTGTGTCATTGTGATGTTTCGGTGAGCACTGAATCGTTCTTTCGACCTCGGCATTATCTGACATTCAGGGCGCTTTTGCATGAGACGCACAAATCACTCATCAACAGGGTTGGGCCGCCCCCCTTTTTGAACCTGATTCTACCACTATGGTTTAAACAACCTTTTGGTTTCCCCTTTGAGGGGGCTGAGGGGGTGGTCGTTTACACAAGTTTTGCCACCAGCCCTGCGAATCACGCAGGTACAAGCAAGGGGTAGCCAAGAAGAAGAAGGAGAAGTGTGTTCGAGCGTGTGCTAACAAATTGATTTCCATCGCAACTCTGATGCGCCAACGTGGGCCTGGAGAATGAACGTGGGATGTTAGTGAGTAAAACAGCAGTACTTGTGTTGGGATGCCTGTCCTTTGCCGCGATGGCTTTGCCCACAGGGTAACAAACACGCATTCTTGGGCCTTGGGTCGAAAAGACTTGCACAAACTCAACAGGCTCACAGCTTACCTGGGCAAGACGAGCTCACTCATAATGAAGGTCCTCCGCTTGGAAAACCTCATGCCCTGTTTGAAGATTACAGCGATTTGCCCCATAAACGATTCAGCTTCAACTGCTGTCATTGACATCCAGTCTTTGCCAGATGCAGCGCTGTCAGACATCAATACGCCGCTAGCTTTGTTCAAGAGATCGGGCCGCTAAAGGAGTCTGAAGTTGGGTGCCTTTTGAATTCAAAGCTAATGCGTTGTTTGAAATTCCTTCAAACCCCGAACAACGGCACCCTGCCCCTCCAGCAATCATAGAAGCTGACAGGAAGATTTTGGAAGAGTCGTTTCCTTTTTGGGCAAGCCCGCTGTCCACTGCCATGACTGTCGGAAAGAGGGTGTACCGAGCCTCGTTAAGAAAAGCAAGATCCCCCATGTAGTCTTGCAAGTCAGGAGCTACTTGGCCGCTTCCTAGGTTCCTGGTTCGCCCTTGTCCAAGACCCTACAAACCCCAAACGGACATACCCCCTCTGGACCATGTACAACCCCTACATCCCTCCTATTTGTACCTGCTGGTTTTGGGGTATGTCCATGTAGGCGGGTTTGCGCAATCGGGCTTCCAGCATGCATTCTTGTACACAAGCCACCACGCGCCTCTCTTGCCATTGGCAGGAGGCGGCTGATTCTGCTATTGAATCCCCAAACCAATTTGGTTGTGCTTCTTTCCATTGTCATTGGACCTGGTAAGGAGAACCAACTTGGCTTCTCCCCAATCTTGGAGGAACAACACAACATAGCATAACTAATTTTGCTGCCCCGTTATCTGACGAAGAGTTGGGAGTCTATTGGACAGATCTGTTGAAAGTGGGCTCGGCAAGCGACCCGTGCTGTTGAGGAGAATGAAAAGAGCGGCCGCGGAAAATCGCCCGCTGTCACCGCAAAGAAGAAGTAACCTGACGCTACCTTCCGTCCAACAAACACGGAATGGAACACGCCCCTTCGCCAAGAGGAAGCATACTTCAACAGGCACGTGCGCGCTTCCGTGTTTGATGGTGAGGGTGCCTTGCGGGAAAGATGTAATTATTGCAATTTGTGATGTTCAAGGTTTTAAGCGCCAGATGTTCATGATTGAATGCAAGATTCAACAGCATGTGTTCAGCGACATGAAGAAGATCCACCAATGAATCGTGCAAGTTGCGGGAATTTCATTATTCCACAGCCACACTCTGTGGCATTCTCAAGGCTTGTCTAGAAGTCGAGAACTTGTACATACGCCGGCTTGCCAATGGGCTGGTAATATGCCGTGCCCTGAGGTCCAAGGAACTCATGGCTTTTGGGCGGGACTGAGTTGTTGGGGCACTTTTGTCAGCTTCACAACACACGACCTTTTGCACATTGCCCTTTCTTCCCCGTGGCCACCGGAGGTCTGGGATATAGCGTGATGAGCATTTGCATTGTGCCGTTTGGCCAATTTTCCAGTTCACTGGGCTCTCCGCATCTCAGTGGCACCGTGTAACTCACCCGGTTGCCTCGTCTCACTGGCCGGCAAACTCCCCAGCAAAAGGTGGGGAAACAAGTGGCAGGTGAAAAATGGCACTTGCACGTCCAACTCAAGCGTGGGCACTTGTCCAAGTAATCCTGGAGTTTGGGTGGAGAGTAGACAAACACTGCAAGATGCATCTCGTGGCTAAGACTAGGATGCGATTGCCCATCCAACATGATGTGTCGGTTAGGCAGCTCGGCCTGTCAATGAGTTCACAGTGCATCTATTCATTTACCTTTGTTGCTCCAAAGCTTCCACAGAGACGGTCAAATAGCAAGGCGCATTTGAATCTCCGAGCCGTGTTGCGGTTCTGCCCAAGGCGACATAACGCCACGGCCGTGTTTTGGCCCGAACTGGTCAGGCTACTTGGAAGCCTTGCACTTCGCTGTTGAGACCGCGTAGTGCCACAGCTTGGAAAGCCCACAATGCTCCAGCTGAAATACACACATGCACAGGTAATAGTGCAGTGACGCTGTGACTGCGAAAGGTGGGGCGTAGACTAGTTTGAGGCCTTGGCTCTTTTCTTCACTCAATGATGTTCATGACGAAACCAGACCTTACCATTTAGTATTGCGAGAAGAAGCTCTAGAATGAATTACTCCATTCAAAGATGTTCAATCAGTGCAATCTGAGTGCAATCCAAGACTAAACTTACTTTTTAGACTCATTTAAGGGTCTTTGGCAGCCCGCCAGCCCGACATTTGTGTCCGGCATTCGGGTTTCGTTTCACGAGCGATGGATGCACACCGGTGCCCTGTGCCCGGCAAGGCCGCATCGCGCGCGACACGGCCGTGGGGAAGTTACAAATGCACTTCGGGGGCAACATCTCGGCCAAACCCTATGAAGGTCCTTTGCCTGTTGCAAATTATGAGTTAGGGTAAATGTCCCAGAGGCTTGTCACCGAAAAGGAGTGAGACCAGTTTCCGTGGACGTGGAAATGAGATTGATTGAATAAGAAGACATCCTTGTCCATTTTTCGGGCGTTCATCGGTCACCATTCTGCGATTGAGGTGTCAGCCGTACCTTTGTAAGTCTAAGTTCATGAAAACAAAAGTGCAAACAGGGGCCAATTGACTCAAAATGAGCCACAAGCGTCGCAGCTGTTTCACCTTTGCTCACGTTCTTCGTCTCTCATCGGTTTTGTGCGGCAACTGCTTCTGTTCGATATGTGGAGAATCGCCTCACCTTGCCCTTGATAAATGCCCCAAGTGTTGCGACCGGATGTGGGTGTCCTTTGGTGAACTAACATAGCTGACCTGTCCACAGCGAACAAACGGTGTCAAGTTGATCATGGCCTGCCCTCTCCTCTCTAGTTGCAGCAAACATGGCTTGCCTGCCAGGCAGTTTGGGTCACTGCCGCCCTGTGCGGCCTGGCCGGCTATGCTGGCATGCATTTCCTGAGTGTTGTTTGGGCCTCCAGGCGTATCATAAAATGCACCAGGGGGTCTCTTTCCAGAGGAAATGGTCCTCCAACACCCCTCAGTCAGGCTCCACATCGATGGATGGGGCTAGTATGAGCTAGGATAAAGACATGTGAAGACTCACCAGACGGTACTGTTGCGCAGGATACTCTGTGACTTCCCAATTACCATGGAGAGGCTTACTCCGCGAATCTCATTTAGATTATCCATGAATATTGACCAAAGTTTGAAGGGATGAACAAGCAAAAGTGGCCAGTTGGCAGAATGAAGCACGGGCAAGCTGAGGTCAACTCAAATCTGGGAGCCTGAGAGTGCCCAAGTTGAACCGGAAATCAGCTCGAAACTCTAAAATGCCTCCGGCCATGCCGCCAGCAAAAGGTGCTTTCGCGCCACACTTGTCATGAGCCGTGTAGCAGCTCTCAACGAGCGTCCTCTCTAAACAAGATGGAGATGCATTTTGATTGAATTCCAACAAATGGTTTGTGGGCACGTCCGCCATGAAAACGACGTCCACCAAAGTGTCCCCAATATAACTCATACCCGGATCATGTTTGAGACGGCCAGTCTGGGAAACGTGAAACGAGCCCCTGTCAATGAAGCTTCTGTCCTTTGACCTTACTTCCTGTTTGGAGGGTATGAAAGGGGTATGCAGGCGTAGCGGTTTCAAAGGCTGTGTTTGTCGTCATGGTCTCAAGTGGACAAGAAAACGAAACCGCCCTTTTGGTAGATTCTGCGATTTTGACATCCATGTACTGCTTCCTTGGGCTCGCTGCCAAGCAGGGGCCCCATGCGGGGCCATTCAACTTCCACGGGCCAGGTACGTTAGATGCACTTTGTTGGCTGCCACATCCTGAGGCGCGCACGAGCGGCTGATGGTTAATGCCTCCAGTTCAGTAACGAAGGTGCCTTTTTGGTGCCTTACCAAAATGGTCAACCCCAGAAAGACCCCGGCAACTGGGCAAAATCGTTCCCTGTCAAAAGTACCAGCACGAAGAAGGGTGTCCATTGTCCAAATGGGGTGTTCTCTTTTTGCGTGGCGGTTGTTGATCTCACTGCCCCTGGGGTAGTGGTTTTTGGGGCAATGGACACTTCTTCTTTTTTTGTTGTTGGGGGGGGGTGCTTGACTTTATTCGAGTGCATTGTTAGTCACAAACGGAAAGTTAGCTCTTTAGAACTTGACAAGAAAGCCATCAGCCATGGATGAGCCATCCATCAGCCATCCATCAGCCACCTAGTGACACCCCATCAACAGCAACCGGTTCGTTTTAATTATTAAGCCACACGCCATCATGCAACTCTGACTCAGTAGCCACTAGCGGGTCCAAGTACCTTCTGAGAATGTGCTTTAGAGCCAAAGACGAATCAAAGCAAGATAATGCATTCAACAACTATTTCCAAGGTCGCCTGCGTGAAGCAATCGTTGGAAGTTCAATCCAAGGACCCTTCAAAGCTGCTGGAGAAGGGTCATTGTCCAGGGGAACACGGACCACTATCCATCGCGCAACATGTTATTGTCACCCTTGTGTCATTGAGCGCACTGCGTTGTGCGCTGCAGTATATATATATATATATGCCATCTGATAGAAGGTTAAACCCAAGCTGGCGATCATGCAGCGGCGGACCAACTCATTTAGTGGAGCTTGCATGAGCTGAAGAAGAACATAGCTACGTACCTTCTCGCCGTGGCACCGAGCCACCGGGCGACTGCTGAAGCTCCATAGCGAAACCTGCGGGCCCAGCAGCCTGCATGGGTCTTGAGGGAAAAGAGCTTTCGAGCATGCCCTTGGGAGTGTCATAGAACGAGCTCACTGATCGGGGATAAATGAGCTCACCCATTTTTTCACGGCCTTTGCTAGGGGATTCCTCAATTCCCGTCTGGGAATTATAGCAGTCAATCGCACCCCCCCCCCCCCCCGAACCACAAGCCCTCCTGCAAGAGCCGATTCCCAAAGTCTTGGTCCCGACGCGAACTTTGGATTGCAGGAGAATCTCCCGGAAGCTCGTGTTTCCCCCACGCAACTTATGAACTCTTCGCTTCAACCAAAAACGACGCAGGCCGTGAGCCAGCCAGTGCCTAGGCGAGAGGGTGAGAGGGTGGGCGCCATTTTGCGTGAGCTCGGCCATTTGTGCCACGGTTTGAGCTTCTTGAGGTTGGTGGGGATGGTCATAGACCTATTGGCCTGTTGAGGGAACCATGGCCCCATGCCACTGGCGGTTTGGGTTTTCACGTGAGGTTGCTAGGGATGGTCATGGTCCGCTTCAACTATTTAGACACCCGTTATAAAGACGTCCATTAAGCGAACCATGACCATGGCCCACGTAGGGAGGTTTGACCATGGCACATTCGATCCGAAGGCCGCTGGTTGGGGCTCGAATGCGCATTTGGGATGAGTCAGAACTAGCGTGCCCATCAACTCGGCTCGGGCTGCCAACATGCCCCCCCCCCACTGACATCGAAATGACCTTTGATGATTCGTGCCCATCAAAGCGGCTGGGGCTGCCGACATTGGTTCCCCTCACTGACATCGAAACGAGCTTTGATGTATTTTATTTGTTTCTTGAAATGAAGATCCCTGATTCCTCATGCGTTGCAACTTTGCAAGGCTTTCTGAAAGCCAGCCGTTTCTGCCGGTCCCAACATTCAGGACCGCTCCAATTGGTTGGTTTCCGATTGTTGTTTACTGGCGACACCAGCCACAATGGAAAACAATACTCTCAACACACGTTGAATCCAAAAGCTATTCAGGCCCTCATGGCCCCCGAAATGTCCAAAACACATTGCAACCACATGCTTGGAAAGGATGGGACAGTTAGTACCCTTACGATGCGATGCTCGCTTGCAGGCAAATCAGTGCCAGAGCCTTATCAAGCGAAGTCACGGGCTATCCGGAAGCACCTGGCAACTGCTTACTCCCAGTTCTCCTGTGGGGGGGTGGGCGTTTCCTTGTCCTTTTTGTCACAAGGGTTCCCTCTGTTTTAGCCGCAAGAAACGCCGTCGGGCAAACTAAAGCGACAGCCAAGATCAGATGAAATGACGAGCAACTGCTTGGTTCACATGTGCTACTGCGAACATCATGCTGGCATCGTGTTTTTTTCTCTCTTTTTGTTTTCCTTACTTTTTGTTTTCTGAAGCTTTGTCAAGGGGTAGTGATGATTTAAGCAAGCTTGACATTGATTGTAGCTCAGCGCCTGAAGGATAGAAAAGGGTTTTTTGAAGTTTTACTTCATTGACAATCATTGACTACACGAACGTACCGAATACCAAAGCAGCCAGTCATCCCAAAGCCACGTTTTACTGCGCCAGCTGCAGACCAAGTTGCTGCTTATAGCCCCCGAGCGCCATAGTGTTTGAAGCATTGGCCGTTAGTTGCATTAGTCTAGTTGTTTGTTTTTCTCAGATTTCAACCACCCTTTGTGTCATTTCGAGACCAGTTTCCTTGCGGAGGGGTGATGTTTAACTGGGACACATAGGCACCCTCCTGCATTTTCTGAGGCTCAAGCGGTGGAGGCAGTGCCGGCTTGGGGACCGATTCTTTGGAGCCCACGAAGGTCCTTTTCTGGGGAGGGCATGCAAGCCTTGGTTCTCCTTTTGGACCTTCAACGCTTTTTTCTTTAAGAAAAGGATATATCCTAATTGCACAGGGCGAAAGTGGATGGCGCAATTGAGCGCGTGGAAGGACAGGTGTTGACTGAGCCAAGATGGATTCGCCTGTCACCAGGAAACAAACGCATCTTGTGATCCTTTTAGCAGGGCGGCTAAGATCAAGAGGTTGTTTGGCTCCAAATGGTCCGACCAAGAACCCGGTGTAGGGTCGCAGCCAACTCACCGGGTCACCATACCGCTTTGCCTTCATACCGGCCATGAACCGCTCTATGGGTGGGTGATGCAGCTTGATACTGCAGTCCATGACCACAGCGGAGCGGTACCGAAGGAGTGTCTTCCGAAAAAGGCGGGCAACCCAACCATTCAAGAGAGCAATTCCTCTTTGCAGGTCTGGGGGCAACGGCCAAAACTCCAGCAATCAGCAATCAACTTAATTTGGATCTGGGAGTGACCGATTCCCTGTTTGCAAGAATCACCGTGTGGGTATGGGTCAAAATTACGCCACCAGGGGACCGCAGGTTTTGGTCCATATTTCCACTTACTAGGGTTCCATTTGGGGTACCTATTTTTGACCCACGGCCATTTCAACCGGACCTACAACCTACCAAATATTCGATTCGCCCACATCGCCAGGACTTGGTGAACCTCAGTGGGGAAATGGCCCAGCTGGGACAGCCCTCCTGGAAGGCGGTGCGGGTTTGCGTGGCTCGGACATGGTCTTTTGCTGCGGCCTGACTCCCTGAAGCTCCCTGAGCTCCGTCTCTTGGCTAGGGTCAAAAATAGGTACCCCAAATACAACCCTGGTAAATAGAAACATGGACTAAAACCTGCGGTCCCGCTCCTTTGGTGCATTTTGCCAAGGGATGTGAGGACTCAGCAACTGTTTGGCAACTTTCATGGGTTGTCCGTATTAAACCACTAAGAGTAAGTTTAAAACTTTTAGCAGCGGAGTAGAAAGCTACCAAGGCTCCCTGAGTTCCGTCACTCCTTGGAAAGATCAGTTCATTGGCACTCAGGAAGTGCGAAGCAGGCTTTCTTCCACGCCAAAGTAGACGAGTGTTACTAAACCGCAAGAACGTCATGACGGATTTGATCGGTGCGATGGCTCAGGCAATTGTTAGAGAGTCAACATCGCCACTCGAACACAGGAAGCTGGTGGATCTCTAATTTATGCTGATTTATGTGTATATTCTCAGCTGTCCATGTCAGTTGCTGGGCTTGTTTCTCCTTTCGCTTCCTATGGGCCAGGAGTGAGAGATGCAACGTTGCGGGTGTATGCAGTTGTATTGCAAAGCCTTTCAAGTATCCGGGCTCAGCCCCAAAATCTTTCGTCTAGCATTACTATGCAGCCACCTGCGGATTTGCCTTCTCTTCCCCCGACATGGAACGTGAACCTGACGGATGCAGCCACCATCTCGAAGGTTCGACAGAACTACCATCGCCAGCTGTACGTTCGGGCCTCGCTTGCTGGAAGGTCCTTCTTAAGCCTACCTTGTGGAAGAAAAAAAGCGGAATCCTGTTCAGACAACCATCCAAGGGAATCCAACAGGAAAACAACCAATTTCAGGGGACCTGATTTTGAAAAGCACCCCATTTTGCAAGCAGTTTGGGGGTATTGGACCCTTTTTCAAGCCCTGGAGGCCTTCTTGAGGTCCAAATTTGGCGCCGGAAAAAGGATTCGGCGAACGGACTGCCCCGGCCCAGAGCCGTTGATTTTTCCTCAGATAGTTCTTTGCTGATTCGGAGGCCCGGAGATACCTGGAACCCCCAACTAAAAAACGCCATGGTTCTGCCTGCAACACAAACAGGCCTCGACATCGTGGCACGAAGGCAGAAAAAGGGGTCCATTGAAGCCCTGGTGTGAATCATCACTTTGGGAAGATACATTTTGAAACCACCAGAAAGCCTTTTTAGGAGGAAAATGGTCCCAACCCCAACCGGGGGCCTCCACTGCAGTTGTGCGCCTTGGGCTTCTTCTAGCTGATGTCGGAGGTGGTGGTCGCCAATGCTTGGCAACTGCTGGGTTTTGACTTTCCAGAACATGGAACCTATAGGCGAAGCCCCCAAACGAAGCAGCCTTGGGGAGCATCCCTGGGGTTCCAGGTGAATCTTCAGGGCCCTTGACGTCAGCTCACCTCATTTCTCCGCTCGGAGTTGCTGTTCTCACGTTTGCAGCCTGCGTGTTCTGTGTTGCGCAAGCGTAGCGCTGCCTGGGTTCAGGCGAGCCCCATGTCCAGAAAGAGTCCCTGCCTTCGCGCTCAAGTGTTTGGGTTGCCGGTGTGTGCCGGTTGGTTCATTTGCCAAGGACTTGGAGCACAAGTTGGAGAACGTGAAGAGGCCTGGATGCCAGCCCTTTCGGGTGGGAAGTTTTCGGGTTTGGACATCGTAGCGCTGAGCCGACATGCGAGTTTTCTGTTTTGATATACAGTATTGTGTTACAGTTTCAGGTTTGCCAAAGATGGACCAGTATCCAAAAATATCAGGTTTGGGCTTTGCCATGCTCGGAGGGTAACAAATTACGCTGATTGGACAGCGCAGAGGTGGTGTGGCTTTAGCTGGTCGAAACAGGCAGGCCCGGCCGCATCAAGGTGGTGGTTAGTGGTCTCTGAGTTCGTGTTCTGCTTCGATTTGGGAACAAGATCGTTGGGGATGCTGGATCAGGCAGATCAATCCAATTGGCTGGAGGATTGACCAAACACACCAGTCAACACACCACGCTATTGCGAACAAGCAACAAGCACAGCACGTAGCAAGCAACTTAACAACTTAATTGCTTAGATCTCCAAAGAAACAGACAGAGCAGACAAGCAGACCAAAGAACACCACGAGGATTCACTTCGAGTTACAGCATTCACACAACAACAACAACAACAACAACAACAACAACAACAACAACAACAACAACAACAACAACAACAACAACAACAACAACAACAACAACAACAACAACAACAACAACAACAACAACAACAACAACAACAACAACAACAACAACAACAACAACAACAACAACAACAACAACAACAACAACAACAACAACAACAACAACAACAACAACAACAACAACAACAACAACAACAACAACAACAACAACAACAACAAACAACAACAACAACAACAACAACAACAACAACAACAACAACAACAACAACAACAACAACAACAACAACAACAACAACAACAACAACAACAACAACAACAACAACAACAACAACAACAACAACAACAACAACAACAACAACAACAACAACAACAACAACAACAACAACAACAACAACAACAACAACAACAACAACAACAACAACAACAACAACAACAACAACAACAACAACAACAACAACAACAACAACAACAACAACAACAACAACAACAACAACAACAACAACAACAACAACAACAACAACAACAACAACAACAACAACAACAACAACAATGTTTACGGTTGTTTATCATTCACGGTCTGTGATCAAAGAGAGACATGTTTAGCCTTCGGCCTCAGAACGGCTTTGAGACTCCCAGAGCCCCTTTTAAGAAGGCGCCTTCCGGAGGTTGGGGGGTGTGTGTGTTGGTTCCCGGATGCTGCCGTCGCCCTTTCGCACACGACCAGGGAGACCGTCTGCAAATTGGCGGAAGTGGCGGTGGAAGCTCGCAAGACTGCGCGCTTGCAGGCGCGAGACAGCCCCTTGTGGAAGTGCCTCTTCCGTGATGCCGGGTTCTGCGAAGAAAAACAAAAAAGAACCATCTTCTCTTGCCCAACCATCTTCCCAGCACCTTCGTTGGCCCTGCCACTTCAATGTTGTCAAGGAGAGCTGTGATGTCTGAAGCCAAAATGGGCGTTATTATCCGCAGGCTTCGTAAACAAGGGGCACATTCAACTTTGAAGTTGGGGGGCAAGGGGGTTACACCTGTTGTCAAAATGGCTTCGGGAGATGGGTGTTTTTTTTCGTGGAACCCGGTACCAATGGAAGGCCTTCCAAATTCGCCATTGGAGAAAGCACGTGCCCGAAATCTCTGCCTAGTTGGCCGTGTGACTGCTCGTCCGCTTGTCGGGTTCGCTGGCCTCGATAGGGGTGGTTTAAGACAGAAGATAGCCTGTGCTGCATCCTTTGCCCTCTTTTGTTTGGTGGGCATGGCCAGCAAAGAAGGGCCATCCCAACAAGGGTTCCCTTTTAGGAGTTTGGCCCAAAGGCAATTCGCCTCGGGGCCCCAGCGATGCCGCGGTACTTCCTCCATCAAGCTGCTGTCATTTCGGTGGCCCCCCTTGTGTTTTTGTTCCGGCTCTCCTCGTGGTGCCCTTGTTCTTCCGTGGGTGCGTTGATGCTGTGGCTCCTCCTTTGCGTCTTTGGGTTTTTGTGCCTCGGATGGAGCAGAAAAACTTTGGGACTGGCTGCATGTGTTACTTCTCGGGTTGGGGAGGTGCCCCTGTTCTTCGGCCTTTGCCCCTCACTGCTTGTAGGTAATCCAATGGGCCATTCCGGCTCGGTGACGGTTTCTCACGGCTGCGCTGTGGCCTGCTCTATCTGAGCGGCCTTTGAATGGTGGGTCTCCGCACTCGGGGTGGATGCAGATGTTCTTCCTCCTCATGGATCTGTTTGCAATCGCTGTCTCAGTGGGAGTTTTGACGCTCTTCCCTGGGCTCATCTTAGTTCATGGATACTGTCTTGTGCTGCATCCTGCGATGACGAGGATGTTTTGCTCCCGCGACCCAGGTCGAACCCTTTTTCTTTAGCTGGTTACGATCTCAACTGCACGGCCATTAGGGGCAACCTGCCGCGCTTGGTGGGTGCTCGCTGTGAGTATTCAGTTTGTTGAGCTTTCTAGGGTGCTGGGATGATGCAAGGCTCCCCCCCCTTCCCCCCTTTGTGCGCGGCTTCGGCGCCATTCTTGACCGGTCCTAGGTACGGCATGTCTCTGCGACCATGCAAAAGGGTTCCCTTTTCTTAGCAATATTTCCAGGTGTAGGCCCAAGAAGGCTGCCATTTCTTTGGTGCAATATTGTCAAGGGATGTTAGGACTGAACAATTGTTTACCTTCTTTCATGGGTTTTTCGTATTAAACCAGTAAAAGTTGGTCACTTTTCGCAGGGCAGAAAGCAACCGAGACAGCCCCTCCTGTGATCAGCTCCAGGCACGGCTGCAGGGTTCGGCTGCCATGCACCTGGCGCGGGCTGTCGGCTGTGGTGTCGAGAGGGGTCGGGTGCGCTTGAGCTGTTCCTCAAGGTGGGGGGGTCCTTCTGGCCAAAATGGTGGAAGCAAACGGGACCCTTTCTAGGTGCCCCAGGATCGTGCTCTTTTACCGTTTCTTTTTTGGAGGGAGGGTTCCCCTACTAAAACAGACTACAGAAAAAACAGGGGTACCCTTATTCTAACCTTTGTGGAGGACCTAGCAACTTTCGATGGTTGTTGAACGACCGTGGCTAAAACATGCTTCAACCCCCAAACAGATCCTTGTACTTCCCTTTGGGGGGATGACTTTAAAACATCAGCATTCGGGACATGTCAACATGAGTTTCCTTGGGAAAGGCAATGTTTGAAGGAGACATACGCAGCTGCTGAGTATCACTTCTTGGTTGCCGAGATAGAATTATTCCCCAACAGCTGAAAGCTTTGGGGTCTCAGCCCAGATAGGCTCCGGGGTGGGTGCGGCCCTGAGGTAACGTTCCACGAGGGTTCCACCAGGGTTCCAGGGTTCCACCAGGGTTCCACCAGAGGGTTCCACGAGGTTCTGCGAGGGATGCAGGGTGGTGCGAGCACTAAAAGGAGCATGGCATGCTGTTGGGGATATCACCTGAGCTTATTTTTTGGGCTGATGTTGAAGGGAGATGCATAAGTTCCTGAGAGCTGGGAGCGGCCGGAGCTGCAGTCCTTCGAACTCCACCCGTTTTGGACTCACTTTCCAATTAACTGTTCGGCTTCTCGCGGATTGTCATTCTTTGGGTGGATGTTGGACGGACGGACGGACGGACAGGCGGACGCACGGACGGACTGGCGGACGGGCGCACGGACGGATGGAGGGATGGATGCATGGATGGAGGCTTTGTGGATCAAGACGGACCAGGTGGCACATGCTTGTGCTGTTTGCATTGAGCTGGATGTTGCTCGAGACTTGTTTTGCGTGCGTTGCGTTGCCGTGGCACTTAGAGGTCGGGCTTTGGAAGCACCACGCGGCCAAGGCCGTAAAAGATAGTTGGATGGGATTGGCAGGCTTGGATGAGAAGGGTTGGGATTGGGTTGGGATTGGGTTGGCATTGGGATGGGATTGGGTTGTGCGGGTTCGGATCAGATTTGATGGATTGGATTTGATTGAATGGATTGTTTGGAGTTTTGCTTTGGTTTCCTTTTGCATTGGGCTGATATAGTGAAAGTTTGTGGTGAGTGGTGTGATTCGGACTCCTTCCATTCATCCTTCCTTCCTTTCTTCCTTCCCCCGCTCACTCGCTCCTGAGTTTATTTGGAGCCCAGACCCTGCAGGCGCTTCGGCTCCGCGATCTTGCGGTCTACGGCTCAAACGACTTCACACTGGAGGCGGCCCGCCAAGAACCCGGGCAGACGAGGTTCCTGGAACCTCGTTCACCAACAAGACCTGGTTGATCTTGATTGGGCGGTGTCCCATTGAAGCCGAAATCCGAATCTGTACTGCCGTGTTTGCTAAATCCGCAGTCAGAACGAGTTGCAGTACGACGGCGCTTCAGCCTTCAATCCCCACCCCTGAAAAGCTGTATGGAAGGGCGTGTTTGTGCCACAAAGAGCCCCTTCCATGGGATTTGCTCTCTGTGGGGTGCTCCGAATCGGTTGGGGACACCAAGGTTGAAAGTCATGCCGCTGAACCTTGGACTGCTTGCTTGGAATATCTCAAAGGCATGCTGGAAGCTACGTAAGTCGCCCATGATTGTTGCTTGTTTAAAGGAAGCCAACAGCGGATGGGTAAGTGTTTGATTTTCCTGACGCCCTATTCAAGCCATGTAACACCCATCATGGTGCGCCAAAAGGAAGCCATCCACCTGAACTGAAAGCACTCGGATTAGAACGAGCTCACCTGGGGGGAAAGATTCACCCATGAGGCAGGATTCTTTTGGGGAGTCTTAAATCGTGTTCGGACTCCATGTATTCATACATTGATTGTTATTATGTGCGTTTGTTATTAGTATTGCTTGACATGCGGCCTTTCCATCGCCCTGCAAAGTAGGACGCAGAGGACATGTCCTTTGTGACAAGCTGCTTGCTCGCGTCAGATGGAACCACCGGGCGTCATGCCTTCCGATATTGCGGGAAACTGCAATGAGCTAGTCAGCTAGTCAGCCCATGCAACAGTTCTACCCACAAGGGGGAGGAGAGTGTCTTGCGAACCGGGCGAAATGTTACTTGTGCGCAACATTCATCAGGTTAAGAATTAGCTCCCCTGCCATTTGGCGAAGCTTTTTTGATGCATTCAGTTTGATTCTTGGCGCTGGGTGCATTCAAATGTGTGCTAGCTGTTGATTTGGTTATTGCAGATGAAGGCCTGGCATTTGTCATACAAAACCAGGGACCCAGACCTTTGGAGGTGTTCTTGTTTCCTTTCTTTGGAGAAAGTCTTCTTGAAAATCAACTACCAAAGAATGGGTATCCCTTTCTCCCATGGCCACAGGAGGTTTAGGCTGAACTCTCTTCGTGTGGCTGTCAAACCCAAATGAAGCCTTCCCCAAATCAAGGTCTCTCCAATTTTGTAGCCGGCTCAGAAGATGATGTCCGTGAAGCGAAAGAAGCTAGCGACGCACTCAGAACGCTTTACACCTGTGACTGACACTCCAGAAACTACGATTTATGGTATGTTGACCAAGGGTAACCCTCAACAAGTCGTTGTTTTTGAGGATACCTTTTTCGATCCATCATAGAAGTGCACAGGATGGATTTGGAATACTACCGTCCTCTTGGGTGCAGGAATGTACTTGTAGCGGCCGCGGTCTCTCAACATCGGTTTTAGGTGCCGGCTTCCGCATGTGAATGGGCCGGTTGACACCCAATCCAGAAGACCCTGTTGTATTCCACCGTCTCGTAGCATCCGTGGACATCCTGTCTTCCTGTACAGCGCCAGTGTGTTTGAAATGTTGAGTCTTCAGTTGAACGAAGCACTGAGTGACCTTCAGAAAGCGAAGCAAGCAACATATTAGCCACCTGTGTTGCATTTCAGTGACTTCTGGAGAGCATGTGTGTGCGAAGTCTTCAGCTTGAGCTCTCAGGAGAAGAGCGCTGAGAAAGCTGTGTCTGACGAGGAGGCTGGGAGCCTGAGGAGCGTATGTGAGGGGTCGACATATTCAGCAGATGGTTCATTTGTAAATTCTTTCTAAGTTGCCACGAAGCCACGGGACTCAGCACTTCATGCCCTTTGCTGCGACTGAAGGCAAATATGCTGACTTTTAGCTGTGGAATTGCTCCTGGTCTAGCAACCACTCTCAAGAGTGCATAACACCTATGGAGTGTAATCGCCCACCCCCGCCCCCCAGTTTTTGTCCAATTCATTCTGGGAGGTGGCAGGTGGGGATGGAACAAATGCAACTTGGGCCAGGTCTAAGTAACATCTAATCAGACCCAGAAGCCCCACACTGCGTCAGACCAACCAGGTTGTCCTCAGCTTTCCCAAAGAAACCAGTATTGTCCTTTGTGTGTTTGCTTGGTTGCTTGGTTGCTTGCTTGCTTGGTTGCTTGCTTGCTTGCTTGCGTACTTATGTTGTTTGTCTAACTTTTGTTTGTTTGTTGTGTTCACTTGTTTGTTTGCTTGCTCTCTTGCTTGCTTGTTTGGTTCTTTGTTTGTTTGCTTGTTTGCTTATTTTTGTTTGTCTTGTCTTGTCTTGGCTTTGCCTGCCTGCCCGCCCGCCCGCCCGCCCGTCTGTCTGTCTGATTGCTTCTGTGTTTGTTTGGCTTTCTTTACTGCTTGAGGGGGGGGGGATCCCAAATGGAAGTTTCAGCGCTTTACCATCTACATTGATTCCTCCAGACACAGCCAAGTCCAGCCAAACACCTGGACAGTGTAAGCTCTCATGTTCCGGTAGTTGTAAGAGTATGTTGTTTTTTCCAAATCCTTTGCAACTTCCTTAGAATCTAGCAAAGCTGATGTATTACAATTGTTACAACTTGACAAGTGCCTGCGAGAAAGCATACTGATACATTGTCAGGTGCCTACCGAGCGAAAGTGTAAGTTATGTTTTCAGTCGTCCCCCCCCCCCCTCAAGGGGGTGGGAATACAATGCTAGCACTTTAGGGTCACCTAAGGGATGGGGATAATATCTTCTTGTTTTCCAGTTCTCCATTTAGCACCTACATGAGCAATTCACGATGTGCGCACAAGGAAACCATAAACCAGATTGCAAAACTTGCAGCGGTGTGTTGGAGATATTGATTCTCCCATCCCACGCGCTTGTGGCTTGTAAGTATTGTTGGGTGTTTGTACGGTTTGCTTCCACTTTACACATGCTGAAGGTGCCGGGCATTGGGCTGCCAAATTCAGATCCGTATGCGGCTTATGCGTCCCTTTTTCGGGTGGTTGAAAAGTTGAAATATCACCTTTGGTCTAGGTGTCTAGAATTGAAATTGTTTTTGTTTTGGCAAGATGATGTTGAATGCGGAGCATGATATGCGGAACGTAGTTCTGCTATTTGTTCACCCCAGTTTGATTCCAGCCGCGTGAAAATACATCGAACTTTTGGGAACAGCTGGGGTAGAGTGAGGATGGGTTTGTCTCCCCCGGGACCAAATGTGAAGACCTTTCAAATCCCCTCCGGTCAGAACTCAGAACCAACAGAGGCCACGTGAGTCAAGAGCGGTAGGTTGGCAATGGCCATTTGCCGATTGCGATGTATAACGATAAGCCCTCTCGTTGAAGCAAGCGGTGCCGGTGCCCTTGCGAGTGTCAGCCACTCACATGAACCCCACTGGAAATTAGCTTAAGGGACAACTGTTTTTCAGCCCCCAATCATGCTCCTAAATCCAGCTTGCATGGCCTGCGCTGTGTGCCGAACCGCAAACGATTGTGCCGCCAGCAGCAGCAGCAGCAGCAACAGCCAACAGCAGCAGCAGCAGCAGCAGCAACACCATCAGCGACAGCGGTGACGCCAAAGTGCAGCGATTGTGAGTCAGAAGGAACATGGTGTAAAAGTCTAAAGTTTATAGCTACGCTGCGTGAGCAGAAGCGTAACGCAAACAAGCAACGGATGAAATACCATTATGTAGTTTTCGAGACTCAGCGTGAAGCAAACAACGCAAGATATGGTGTATCCACATGTATTCATGCATTTGGCAGCCGAACTCCGCATACATTCGGCGGCGACCAATATCAAGCTGTTTGCTCCAAATTGCAAGCTGTCCGAGCCAAGAGTCGCTTCCCGTGGAACTTTCTGCTCAAATGTGCAACGGCGCCCGTTTTCCATTTGTGGTTGCTGGATTCCCCACGAAAACAATGGTCAACCTCATACAGGATTCCCTTTTTGTAAAACAACTGGGAGTTGGATTCTCACCAGCAAGCCGGATGCTTCCAGCAATGGTAGGTGTGCTCCAGCCTGCTGGGATCCTCCACCAGATC
Organism: Effrenium voratum; assembly: GCA_963377175.1. Taxonomy (NCBI): domain Eukaryota; class Dinophyceae; order Suessiales; family Symbiodiniaceae; genus Effrenium; species Effrenium voratum. The sequence goes on along the minus strand of CAUJNA010000047.1, from coordinate 281,910 downwards.
CAACAAGGCAGGTCTTTGGAGTGCCCGAGGGAAAGCTCTCGCTCCAGAGGGGGGGGGCGCTTTATGCGATTCCAGCGGTTTCCCTTGGCGGAGAATTGGAAAAGCATGTATGACCAAGGGACGCCTCATGCTTTTCAGTTGGGGTGGGGGATTGCCACTGCAACATCTCCTCGCAGTTTTGCTGGGTTTGACCGATTCCAGAACCGGTTGAACCGGTGGTTTCCAGCCATAAACGTTTAGCTTTGTTGAGATTAGAGGCAGTACAAGCCACTACTAAACGATTGACATTAGCAACGAACCACCATGTTGACTTGATTGTAATTGCTTTGTTCAGGTTCGCGCAGACCTTTCATATGCTAGGTTGGTGTTTGGAGACAGACAATGCCCAACTAATTAGTGCAGTGGAACATCTCCTTTGGACCCGATGTAACATCCTAAGGGGCGGTTTGCACTTCATCACACGCTTCGCTGCGAGGAAGGCGATCCTAGCTGAAGCCACAAAGGTCCTTATTTCCAATGCCAAAAGTGAGCAGTTCTCCAGGGGCTACTTGTTCGGCGGTAGTGAGGGAACGAGATACTGGCACACAGCAACCTTTCTTCGATACTGTTTTGACATGACCCGAGCAATGGATCCCAGTACTGCAGAGTCCATGCGGAAGGCGGCTTCACTCTACAGATTTTGGTGTGTCTACGTGTGTGACACTCAGACCTCGGAGACTCCCATGCTTGGGGAAAATGGGTTGTACCTGGAACCTAGATTTGTCCAGGCTTGGGATGCCAGCGCTGAGGCGGGCCTGAATGTGATCAAAAAGTCTAGAACTGGGTTCTGTGCATTTTGAGCGTCTTGACTTTTTTTTTGGTGTGTGTGTGTGTCCATTTAAGCCACACCGTTTGCAGGGTAATGTGAATGTCACTTTATTGGACCCACTCGAACTGCCAGCGCATGGTGGGTGGAAGAGGACAGGGCCTGTGCTTCCAACAAGGGCACCGTGTGCCAGACACTCGCATGACCATGTCAGGACCCCACATGGTAGAAATGTGAAAGACAGAAAGACATTCCAGAAGTTTGGGTTTGCAGTCAAGGTGACCAAGTGCTGAAATGGCCTAAAGAGCAACCATACCCTGCGTGGCAGGACATGCAGAAGTTAGAGGTGAGCTACGTTCAGGACACGGGACACGCAGCAATTGAACATATTCACAGCCGGCATTCCGCTTTCTCATGCAGCGCAGTATGTCAAAGCCGAGGCTCAACCCTTGCTGGGTTGCTTTTGAAGCAAACCGAAAGCCCGTCCATGAGAGGGAGGGGGCCTGGTTACGCACCCACCCCACCCACCCAGCCCCGCCACCCCACCCCTCCCCCTCCCCCCCCTCCCCCACACAGACAGACAGACAGACAGACAGACAGACAGACAGACAGACAGACAGACAGACAGGCAGACAGACAGACAGACAGACAGACAGACAGACAGACAGACAGACAGACAGACAGACAGACAGACAGACAGACAGACAGACAGACAGACAGACAGACAGACAGACAGACAGACAGACAGACAGACAGACAGACAGACAGACAGACAGACAGACAGACAGACAGACAGACAGACAGACAGACAGACAGACAGACAGACAGACAGACAGACAGACAGACAGACAGACAGACAGACAGACAGACAGACAGACAGACAGACAGACAGACAGACAGACAGACAGACAGACAGACAGACAGACAGACAGACAGACAGACAGACAGACAGACAGACAGACAGACAGACAGACAGACAGACAGACAGACAGACAGACAGACAGACAGACAGACAGACAGACAGACAGACAGACAGACAGACAGACAGACAGACAGACAGACAGACAGACAGACAGACAGACAGACAGACAGACAGACAGACAGACAGACAGACAGACAGACAGACAGACAGACAGACAGACAGACAGACAGACAGACAGACAGACAGACAGACAGACAGACAGACAGACAGACAGACAGACAGACAGACAGACAGACAGACAGACAGACAGACAGACAGACAGACAGACAGACAGACAGTAGACAGACACAGACAGACACAGACAGACAGACAGACAGACAGACAGACAGACAGACAGACAGACAGACAGACAGACAGACAGACAGACAGACAGACAGACAGACAGACAGACAGACAGACAGACAGACAGACAGACAGACAGACAGACAGACAGACAGAGACAGACAGACAGACAGACAGACAGACAGACAGACAGACAGACAGACAGACAGACAGACAGACAGACAGACAGACAGACAGACAGACAGACAGACAGACAGACAGACAGACAGACAGACAGACAGACAGACAGACAGACAGACAGACAGACAGACAGACAGACAGACAGACAGACAGACAGACAGACAGACAGACCAGACAGACAGACAGACAGACAGACAGACAGACAGACAGACAGACAGACAGACAGACAGACAGACAGACAGACAGACAGACAGACAGACAGACAGACAGACAGACATACAGACAGACAGACAGACAGACAGACAGACAGACAGACAGACAGACAGACAGACAGACAGACAGACAGACAGACAGACAGACAGACAGACAGACAGACAGACAGACAGACAGACAGACAGACAGACAGACAGACAGACAGACAGACAGACAGACAGACAGACAGACAGACAGACAGACAGACAGACAGACAGACAGACAGACAGACAGACAGACAGACAGACAGACAGACAGACAGACAGACACACAGACACACAGACACACAGACACACACACACACACACACCCACACACACACACCCAAAACCCTTTCAGGAACTCTAGCTGCTAGCCCGGGGCCTCTTCGAACTCCAGCCGTCCAGCAACCGCTACATGGAACCTCGCTCCGGAACCCCATCCAGCCCAACCTTGGAGCGTTCAAGGGCTTTGGAGCTCATAGCCATTCCTTCCGTTGTTGTGTGACACGTGCTTGTTAATGTCGATTGCCTGAAATGGCGCAGGAGACCCTTTGGCTGTACTTGATGCCAAGCCTGGTGTTGATGGGCCTCGCCTACCTGGTGCAGGCCCAGCCAAGCCAAGCCATCGAGCCGCTCAGACTTTGCTCCGTGCCAAGTTGAGGCATGTTGAGGCATCTTGTGCAGGGCCCATGATTTCAACCACGAAACAGCGGGTCCAAAACGGTGCCTAGAAATTTGACCATCAAAAATCAGGGAGTCCAGACATGGGTGGCCAACAAAGCTGTTTAGTTTTGTTTTCCTTTCGGGGCTTCGTGCACTCCATCGCAGGCTGGCGCAGGCATGTGGCAAGCTCGCGCGCCCGGGCACCAGAAAGCTGGCCGTATTTCATCACCAGGGTACAACGAGGTCACCATGATCCTTGATCTGGGGATTCCTTGTGTCGGGTGTCGGTGTAAAATTGATATGAAATTAGTGTAAAATTGGTATACAACAAGGTGTAAAGAGTTGTTCTTAGAGGCAGGCCCTAAATTGCGAGCTATGCCGAGTAATACAAAGGGCTATTAATACACAATTACGTCCTCGTCTGATGAATCATGACTCAAGATGATTTTAAAGTACACCGCACCCCTCTTCTATATAGGCCCTGTTTATTTCAGCTACCCTTTCTCCAGCAATGGAAGTGGGCCCGGGGCCTTCTCCAGGGGACAGCATCATCGTTTCCGATTCCATGACCATTGGGAAGAGAATAAAGGTTTTGCTGCTTATTGGTGTAAATCGCTTTAGAAAGTGGTTCAAGAGCTTGGATTTTGCATGAAGGTTGGAGAAGCTGGCAGTGTCTTGCCGTCCCGTCGCAGATTCTGTTGGTTCAGATCAGCAGGCTGAAGCAACGGGACACACCTTCACATTTGTCCACGATGTCATCGTTGCCCCTCCAACAAGCAGGGAAGCTGATAGGCCCTTCCCCCCATTTCCCGTTGCCACTCCCATTGGAGCGTGTCGGCCAGCCCGGCAAAGGGCGAAAGCTCACGTGCCCGAGTTCGACCTCGAAAACCACACTTTACTTAGGATCTCATGTGCTACTGGTTGTTGGCGAATCGGAGCTAGGAATGTGTTGGCAACAGGAAGTTTGGCCGAGTGTTTGGACACAACCACCATTTGCGACGAACGCAATCAGATCCCCGAGGAGTACCACACGGCCAGTGAAGCAGTCGCAGGAGAAGGGTGGGTTTGAAATGTTGCACGAGTCGATGGATCACCCGACATCTGGAGCTAATGATGGGGAACGTTTCAACTCGGAGGCATGTGGATGGTTTGAGATCTAAGTGTTTGTCGTGACGTGGTCGGCGGTTGCAAAAATACTCTTTTGGTTTGCTGCCTTGTGTGCTGTGACATCCGATTCATGATGTGCTCCTTGATCGTTCCGGTTGCGTCAAATTGCTTGCCTTTGGCAGTTGTTATTTTGCTGATACGTACTGGTTGTTTTTTTTGCAGCCTGAGAACTGAGATCAGCTGTTTGACATACGTGTTCAATGTGCATGCAGCTACCCACTGATCAATACCTTCCCATGAACGTTGAAGCCTGCGTTCAGCGCGATACTGACCTAGTCTGCATGTGTTTTTGTCTATCCCCTACTCCGCTCACACAGACGCATGGTCTGCCTGATTTGTGGCGAGCTCACCTGGTAAATGAGCTCAACCAGGAAGAATCCTGTCGTTGGCGATCCTGTATTTCAAATATTACCACCAAAATTAATGGCTTCTTGGTTCCTATTTGCAGGGGAGAATTCTAGCATTCATTTGCAAAATCGGCGCCTGGCTGAACTTGATAAAGCCATTTGTTCTTATGGTTGCGTCCTTTCTGTGGCGTCCACGTGTGGGTTTGTGTTGTCAGCTTGGCTCGCAGGCACACCAGGAAAACCAGCGTGTTGAGGGTGACTCCCTATTTTGACACTTACCAATATGCTGATCCAGAATCCAGGTACAAGTGGGTTTGCTTTGCCTCTTTCAGTTCCCGTGCTGCCACCGCTCGGGTTTTTGAATGCTTGTCTAGCGTGACGTAGCTCTCACTCAGAAGCGATATGAGAAGTCTCGGACGGCTGGTCGTCATTCGCCTACATAGGCAACCGACTTTGCATCCAGCATCAAGATACTGAGCAAATGTGTTGGCGAATTTGTTACAGCATACCTTGCCGCATTGACCGCAGTGAGATTGAGTGGGATTTGCTTGCCTTTGAGCTGAGTCATTTTTAGAACTGGCACAAAGCATGGCACGCTCTCTCAGGAGTGATGTCTGGCAAGCCTGGCAAGCTGACGTGTCAGCTTGCCATGCTTGACCTGAGCGTGCCCGCTCAGATACGCCCTAGTAAATTCACTTCCACAGTGAACTTGAGTCTTTTTTCAAGACCATGTTCATGGCAAACAAAAGTTCTGACATGTTTGAGCCATGTTGGAAGATAGCCATTTTTTGTTCACGATTTGTCAAGGGCTTGATCAATCACGGGCCCTTCCCAAGAGGAACGTGCCCGTTGTTTCGGTTTTGTTGGAAGGGGGTTCAATTTAACATTAAACAGAAGAAAGGCACCTTCTTTCCCCATGTCCTGGTTATTTGTTTGCCGATTGACATGAAGATTTGTTCAAGATAGTGGGTTTCGAATCTGATGTCTCACCTGCACAGAACCCACCCGTTTAGGCAGGCCTCTTGAGGCTTCGTGGGAGTCATCGCTTCATTGCTTTGAAGAAAAATATTGAGGACCGTGCTGAAGTCGGAGAGTCGGAGGTCAGGAGGCTTCCAACAAGCACATATTTTAGAGACACCCGGTCACCGGGGTCCGAAATTGGGAGCCTTCCTTGTTGAACAACCCTGATCATGCAATTAGGAGCTGACCAGGATTCTTGAGGATATGTCTTACCTTTGCAGAGGGAATGCACTAAGCGAGGGCTTCATGATCAACCGATTTCAGGCATGACTCGAGCTGTTCCGTACTTCCGAATGGTTGAGTTTGCAAAGGGAAGGCCTTTTCCTCATCTTTGACCATTCGTTGTTCAGCATCATGGAAGTGGAGGGCCGTTCTCAAGAGGATGGTTGTTTTCCAACAACCTCCTGTTCACTTCCACAAGTAGAAAGAGGATACCGAGTGCCTTGGCAGTGCTCATCTAAAAGTACCAGAGTTGCCTTGAACGTCGGTTGGGCACCGCCGGGCACATCACTGGCTATTCCTCCTTTTTGGGCTCTGGCAGAGGCCCGACGATTCTCGTGATGGTGACTGCAGCGTGCACGCAATATACCGACTCATGGGCCAGGTGTGTCAAACCGTTACATTTTCCTGCGCCTTTTTCGAGGCTGCGATACAACTCAGTCCCGAGTCAAGTTGACCCTCAGACCTGTCCGGTGCTTAGCGCGGTAGTCATGGCCACGCTAGAAGCTTTGAGCATGGCGATGCCTTCCGTCGAGAACACACCTAGGACGCTCCGAATGCGAGAACAAGTTTGTGGTCTCATGGCCGGAAGCGTCTCAAGCAGTTGGCCACTGATTCAATGGGTATCTTGTTTCTTAAAAAACCCCTTGATTTGGCTTTAACCGGGAACCAAATGAAAGCCACCCACTTCGGGTGGTCCGCTCATTTTGAGACAAGGCCTGCCAAAAGACATTTAGATATGGGGGCGGGCCAGGGCTTCAGGGCTGGGAACTTGTGTAAAACATCTCACCTTCGTGGGTTGAGGCAGCTATGTTTTTTGTTGTTGCGATCGGATCAGAACCCCCTTTTCCCGAACACGGGACGTGCTAAAACTTCTTGCCGGCTGCTTCGTGCTTGCTTGCCACGGCCCGGGACTGGGCGCCCGCTGAGCTGTTGCAGCCCTCCAGCCCTCCCGCTCTCTAAGCATTTCCGGATTGGTGAGCTGGGCCGAAGGCAACCTTTGAAGAAATAATACTGCAAAGTACGTATGATTACATTGGTTGGCCGGGTTGGCGGTATCCCTTGAGGTATTCTAAAATCCTTGCTGGCCTATTCAATTGTCCGGATAGTTACATGGCGACGCCCAATTTTGGTTCATCCCATGGAGTTCTGGGCTGAGTTCTTGGCTAAATTTCACCCTCTCCATGAACCAGTTTGGTTTCCATGTTCTGCCCGATGGACACGCCCTCAAAAGCCATCCTTTCTATCTCAAGGTCTTTGGCACACATGAGACATGTCCAAGCTACTTGGAACAAGCGGAGTGCCGTTTATTTGTGGCCAAAATCCAAATGTTCGAAGGCTCATACAAGATGCTAGCGAACTGTCGACGCGCTTGACTCGAGCTGCTAGATGTGTCATTGGAGCTTTTTGGAGGCCCTCTTGGATAGCACAACAACACATTGCGTGAATCGTTCAACAACTTCGTTTTAGGAGGGAGTCGCGGACGAACACATGACCATGCCTGGATTGTCTTTTTTGTTGTTCATGTGAGGCTTGGTAAAGAAGAAAACCACAAAATACAAACACTATGTTATTTGTCACCCATTTGGGAAGGGCATGGGGTACTCCCTAAAAGTCCCTCAAAAAGAAAAACAGATAAAGAGGACGTAGTGATGTTCCCACGATGTGAAATCCTTGGAGTCCCAGGATCCGCTGGGCCGATCCGCACGCCCTCCGCGGGCTTTGTGCCGGACTCAAATCGTCTCGTGGTGGACGAATCTGCCGACATGGGTTCGGACGTGTCAAAAGAAAGCCAAGTTCAACTGAGTCACTGACAGTACTATGAGTAGTCCACTGGATTGGGAGAGGACATGAGACAACTTTTTTTGGTGAACAATTGGGAAGACTGCAAGAGCGCTGAGATTCGAGGTCTACTGATCTTGGAGGACCGCAAGAAGAAGACCAATCTGCCACCCTACATCTACAGCGATGCGCGGGCGCCGAGCGAGACATGGTTGCTGAGGTACGGAGACCAACCTTTTTCGTTTGGCAAAAACCACCTGAGTTTGCCTCAAAACAGCGGACCCCCCCTCCGCCCGTCAAAAAAGAAAGACGTTTTTTGGTTTTTGGGCTCCCCTTGTTTTCATTGGTAACAAGGGTACACCTTGGTTTCGACAAGAAGAAACCACCCCACCCACCTTTCACGAATCGATCCAAAGTCCAGTCTCAGGTCATCGCGCCATTCCTGCAGTTTACTGCGCCCCTGCCGGGGCAACTCTATGCGCCACTCGTCCGGGAAAATTGTCCAGTCTATGGTTCGGACATGGCAGGGACCTGGGGGAACGCGCGAAATTGTCCAAGAACCCGTGCCTGGAGATTATATTTAGCTGGCTGACGCCTGATTCCGCAGACCCCCAAGACTTTTTTTGCCGGACTGTCAAAAAACATCCCCAGCATGCAGAGCATCACCCAAGGCACCTCCAGTATGATGCCAGCAAAGCTGTGGATGCAAAAGCTGCCTATTTTCCTGGTGCTCCAAGACCAAAAGGCAGCTTGCAGCATCGCCAGCGTACCTCGCATTCCCAGGATCATCATCGATGGTAATGCCGGTGATGCCAAAAGCTGCCTTGTGTTCGTGAGAAGGCTCACAACAAAGGCATAATCATCATCATCGTCGTCGTCATCCTCATCCTCATCCTCATCCTCATTTTCATCCTCGTCATCGTCATCGTCATGGTCGTCGTCATCCTCATCTTCATCCTCGTCATCGTCATCGTCATCGTCATCGTCATGGTCGTCGTCCTCCTCATCCTCATCCTCATCCTCATCATCATCATCATCATCATGATCATCATCGTCAGCAGCATCATCATCATCCTCATCCTCATCACCATCACCATCACCATCACCATCGTCATCGTCCTCCTCGTCCTCATCCTCATCATCATCATCATCATCATCCTCATCCTCATCCTCATCATCATCATCATCATCATCATCTTCATTATTGTCATCATTATCGTCGTCGTCATCATCAGCGTTAGAGGTTAGGGTTTCAGGTTAAGGTTAGAGGCTAGGGTTTGAGGTTAGGGTTCGAGATAGATGAAAGGGTTAGAGGTTAGGGTTAGAGGCTAGGATTAGAGGTCAGGGATAGAGGTTCGGGTTGGAGGCTAGGGTTAGAGTTTAGGGTTAGAGGGTAGGATAAGAGGTTAAGGTTAGAGGTTAAGGTTAGAAGTTAGGGTTAGAGGTTAGGGTATCATCACCATCGTCAAGTTCATCATCTTCATTGTCATCGCCGTCATCGTCTTTGTCATCGTCATCGTCATCATCATCATCATCATCATCGTCAGGGTTAGAGGCTGGGGTTAGGGGTCAAGGTTAAAGGTTAGGGTTAGAGGTTAGGGGTTAGGGGTTAGTGTTAGGGTTGAGGGTTAGGGTTAGAGGTTAGGGTTAGAGGTTAGGGTTAGAGGTTTGGGTTAGAGGTTTGGGTTAGAGGTTTGGGTTAAAGGCCAGGGCTAGAGGTTAGGTATCATCATCATCATCATCATCATCATCATCATCATCATCATCACCATCACCATCACCATCACCATCACCATCACCAGCACCAGCACCAGCACCATCACCATCACCATCACCACCATCACCATCACCATCACCATCACCATCACCATCACCATCATCATCATCATCATCATCATCATCATCATCATCATCATCATCATCATCATCATCATCATCATCATCATCATCATCATCATCATCATCATCATCATCATCATCATCATCTTTATTGTCATCAATCATCATCATTATCGTCGTCGTCATCATCAGGGTTAGAGGTTAGGGTTTGCGGTTAAGGTTAGAGGCTAGGGTTTCAGGTGAGGGTTAGAGGTTAGGGTTGGAGGTCAGGGTTAGAGGTTAGGGTTAGAGGTTAAGGTTAGAGGTTAGGGTTAGAGGTTAGGGTTGGAGGTTAAGGTTAATTAGAGGGCTAGAGGTTTGGGTTAGAGGTTAGGGCTAGAGGTTAGGGTTAGAGGTTAGAGTTAGAGGTTAGGCGCGTCAAAAATCCGCCGCGGGACTCCCCCTAACCACCACTTAGAACACGCCTTGCCCCTTTGCAGAGACTAACATGGCTTTTGCAAAGGGGTCGTCATTTGTCCCATACAGGCATATGGGTGAGGCTCGATACCCTTTTTTGGCCGGTGTTTTGGGAAAACAAAAGGGAAAACCACCTTTTTGGGTGGTTCCCTGTTGCAATACACACACACAGTCACACACACACACATATGTTAAAACTATTTGCAGCCATGTCAACTTCGGATTGTTCGAGAGGAGCCTACTAATAAGACCCCCTAAGAAGAAACGGTTTCCCTCTGAGAAGGGAACTGTCCCGTTCCCTGATTTGTATGGTCCCCCAAATTTCAACATTCAGCCCAATTCAACATCAATGGATTCCTCAAAGTAAACATGTTTAGGGTTCTCGAATGTCCGTTCGCTTTCGTAACGAGCAAAATACTAGCTGCATCCCAAACACATGCTGATCTGAAAAGTGTACCCAAATGCGGCCCTTCCTTGTTTTGACGCTGATCCAGTTGTAAACGACGTCATTCTTCCATCGTCTCCTCTGTCAGCTTGCATGATTGTTGGCGAGGGCAGCAGAAAAGTGCAGCTCATTTTTTTCCTCTGCTGCGCCTTTTGTTGCTAAGATGCGAGTTTTCTCTTTGGTCGCTGGTAGTCTGGTAGTTGATCAATTGCTCGCCAGTTGCTGGTACAGAGTTTGAAACATGAGTAGAACTGCCTTGGGCGACATATGGTCAGATGATGAGGAATGTCAATTGGTCCGTTGGCCCGTTGGTGAGCGGGTTGGTTGGTGGGCTGGTGGGTTGGTGGGCTTGTGGGTTGGTGGGTTGCTGTTTGGTTTGAGATGCTGGTGATGTGCGTGATAGATGTTGAAGTGGTGGGTTCGTGGCCGGCACAGAACTGAGCAAAAAGCAGGCCTACTTAAACTGTGTTTTGCCAAGGCAGCCTGAAGTGCCTTTGGTGACCTTCTTTCGAATGCGCTTTGTGAGGATTGGGGGCCGCAACGAGTTTCAGGCACGGGGGCGCTCGGCCAGAACTGGGACCACCTTCATTGGAGCCTTTTGTTTCTTTTGTTGTGAGAGGTTCCCTTTAAAATCAACTAATTGGGTATGACAGGGGTGCATTGTGTGCCGTTTTGGGCACTGCAGGTCTGAACACTTGCGGACTTTGCGGGATGTCATGTTTTTGTGGGAAAGACTAAGGGTTAAAAGAGGGTCAGAAAGACAGGAACACCAAAGCGGCAGGATGGAAAGTGATCAGGCAGGTCCATGCAGATGAGGTGAGATGAAGCGAGCTGTGCGGTGAATTGACCCCACAGTTCTTAGTGTTCTGAGTAGTCAATCAATGGTTGCAAATGATTGCAATTTGTAATTTACCAGAGTTGATTTCCTATGTACAACTCATTTCGGCTCAACATGAGGGGTTCCAAAAGGGACCACAAGACCACAGGTTGTGCGCGCGTCATTTTCTCGATCTGTTTGTGAACGCGTGCCTCGGCGAATTGGCGAATTGGCGAATTGGCGAATTCGGAAGGAGCCCTTGGACACTGTAGAGATGTTCGACACCTGGCACGGGCGCTGGGCTGAATGCCAGGATCCAAGCTGCGCGACCGATCCGGAGCTTCAGCGCCCCTCTTTTCCTTTGGCCGTGGGTCAAACATAGGTACCCTGGAACCCTGGTAAGTGGACTAAAACCTGCGGTCCGATTCCTGGTGGTTTATTTTTGTCCCATACCCATTTCCGGAATTTTCCGGAGATAGTCTCCCTTCAAATGTGAAGTACAACTGGTGCCCGTTTTTCCATGGCCACTGGAGGTCTGGGATCATGCAACCAAAAGCTGGGGATAGGGACGTTTGCGTAGAGGTGTCGTCATGTTGCATTCCCGCACTAAATCGGTTGATTGATTTGTTGGTTGATTCCCACACACATATCTGTGCAGCCTCTCCTGTACTGTACCGCTTCGGCGGGCTGAAGCAGAAGCTGGCTGTCGAAGGGCTTTCTTCTGGAATCGGTCGCTTGTGAATGGTACTCTAGGGTTCCAGGCTCTCAGCCGTTTGACCGATTGTTTTCCTCCATGTTGGAGAGGAAAGGCCGCCGTTGTGTCTTCGCAAGTAGGAAAGTAGGTGGCTCCTTTAGGAGCGGATCCAATTGGAAGTCTCCCGCTTGGGTTTTTCCAACTCTGAGGTTGAAAGCTTTGTGGCTGGGAGGTTCTTCTTGGATTGCCTGCAACCGCCTACCTGTTTCTTTTGAAAGGTTCTGATTTGCCCTCTCATGCTTCAACCGTGAGAGTTTTTTTTTCCGCACCTCCCAGCATGGAAACACGCCGTCAAAAGCGCACCCGGTTTGGGTTTGATCCTGCCCCCAAAAGCCTGTGCTTTTGGGGGTGGGGAGCGGTTTTGAATCGGGAAATTTCTCCGCACTACTGGTTGTTGGACACAAATCAAATCCCCATGCAAATAATGTCCATGAAAGGCTCTCCCCATGAAATTCACGTTCGGCAACTGGATGACCGACCTCAGCTCCTTTAACTCTGCAAGGTCCAGAAATGCTCGAAAAGCGTCGGGAGCCCTGGGGCCGGCATTTGGATAGGATGTGAAGGACGGCGAACGAAGGTGCCTCATGTGAGCCATGTACTTTCTGGTTCGGTCGTTTCACCAAGAAAGCAGATGGCCGGTCTTCTCGCAAACGCGTGGGTCTGCAGTCGCGGCAGGGTTTGCCTCCCGGCAGCTTCAGAAGTTGTGTGTGTTCAACATCACAAGCTGCAGAACATAATGACATGAATGAGTTGGGCTGTTGTGTTTGTAGAGGATTGTTCATGTCACACGAAATGCAAGCTGCTCTAGCCGGCTGGAAGGGAATTGGGGATTGAGAGCTTCCTTGCCACAGGGACCAGGGTAGGGGAGCTTCGCGGAAGCCGACCCATTAAGGCTCGCAGCCTCCGGCCGCACATCTTTTGAAGGTGTCAGCACAGAACAGATTGCCTCATTTCTTTACGACTCGATCCCCTTGAATGTCTTGGCAACAACTACGACCAGCTCGAAAACCCTTTGCCGGAAGCACTGGGAGCAACAGTCAAGCCTTAGCAAGAGCTATACGCAGCAGAAGCAAAAGCAACGGAAACACGCTGGCGGAAGCCCTCAGTGTTGGCCCAAGGTTGTATAATGCCAAATGAAGAATACGGGAATTAAACATCAAGCTCATGTTGAAATTCTCATGTCAGATAATCGCAAGCCAACATAATGAGGTGTTTTGAGTGGAAGCCCCTTTGCTTTGAGTTTCACAGAGAAATACGAAGACTGCCATGTTGGGGGTCCTCAAATTTCGAGGCACGTCCGTGTGGTGTTTGTTTTGTTGCCAGGCGGAAAGCGGTTGCAGTGCGTAGAATGTCATCCCGTCACTTGTCATGTGTTTTTCTTTCTGGTGCAGGATCTGTTTTTTTGTTTGCTTGTGTTTGAACGTGATTGAGCCACATTAGTGGTCCCTCGCACCATCCCACAGCATAAAGCTAAAGGCCTCAAGCAATGCGCTCCAAGTCTTGTCGGCCTCAGAATAGAAGCTCAAGGCATTTGCACCCTTTTGCTGGCTGGACAGTTGTATCTCCGCCACCAGGAGCCAACTAAATATGCCCTGATACCAACAGTTCATGCCAGCAAACCCGGAGGGCGGAAGCTTCGAAAAGTCAGAACTATGGTTTGGAGCGTGCTTGTTTTCCCCACTCTCTCTCTTCTCTTTCTCTTCCTCTTCCGCTTCCTCTTTCACTCTCTCTCTCTCTCTCGCTCCTGTTGCAGCCCAAAATATTGCAAGGGCGGACAACACAATCACAGGGCGCGTTCCCTGACGAGAAGCGCTGGTACATGACATTTGTGGGTCCCCCTTCCCACAGACAATCTTGAACCTACAACATTTAAGGGCTGCCGCCCAGTGCCGCCGACCCCAGTTTATTCCTCTATGTTCTGCTTCTCAGTGGAGTGATGCTTATGTATGTATGTAATGTCTGTATGTATGTATGTACGTAATGTATGTATGTATGCATGTATGCATGTATGCATGTATGCATGTAATCGGGTCTAACGGGACACTTGAAACGTATATAAAAAATAAGATAAGGACGATGACGAAGAAGATGATGATGATGATAAGCACCGTGATGATGCTGATGATGATGATGATGATGATGATGATGAACTGACATGATAATCATCATGACGCATCCTCAGCATCACCAGCAGTCATCATGATAATCATGTCCACGCATCTTCTGCATCTCAAATCGGGTCTAACGGGACACTTGAAACGTATAAAAAAAAAGATAAGGACGATGACGAAGAAGATGATGATGATGAGCACCGTGATGATGATGCTGATTATGATGATGATGAACTGACATGATAATCATCATGACGCATCCTCAGCATCACCAGCAGTCATCATGATAATCATGTCCGCGCATCTTCTGCATCTCAAATCGGGTCTAACGGGACACTTGAAACGTATATAAAAAAAGATAAGGACGATGACGAAGAAGATGATGATGATGGATTGAAACGTATATAAAAAAAGATAAGGACGATGACGAAGAAGCTGATGATGATGAGCACCGTGATGATGATGATGATGATGATGATGAACTGACATGATAATCATCATGACGCATCCTCAGCATCACCAGCAGTCATCATGATAATCATGTCCGCGCATCTTCTGCATCTCAAATCGGGTCTAACGGGACACTTGAAACGTATATAAAAAAAGATAAGGACGATGACGAAGAAGCTGATGATGATGAGCGTGATGATGATGATGATGATGATGATGACTGACATGATAATCATCATGACGCATCCTCAGCATCACTGACAGCATCATGACGCATCCTCAGCATCACCAGCAGTCATCATGATAATCATGTCCACGCATCTTCTGCATCTCAAATCGGGTCTAACGGGACACTTGAAACGTATATAAAAAAAGATAAGGACGATGACGAAGAAGATGATGATGATGAGCACCGTGATGATGATGATGATGATGAACTGACATGATAATCATCATGGATGATGAACTGACATGACAATCATCATGACGCATCCTCAGCATTACCAGCAGTCATCATGATAATCATGTCCGCGCATCTTCTGCATCTCAAATCGGGTCTAACGGGACACTTGAAACGTATAAAAAAAAGAAAAGGACGACGACGAAGAAGATGATGATGATGAACACCAACTGACATGATAATCATCATGACGCATCCTCAGCATCACCAGCAGTCAATGATGATGATGTTGAACCAGCCAGCCTTGGACTTGTAACCGCCCTTCCCGTACGCCTCCCCCTTTGAGGAGAAGGGGTCGGCGGATATTGGGCCTCGGAAGCGGGGCTGTGCGCCTGCGCCAACATCCTGGAGATTCAAACGTCAAGGAATTCCTAGTCATTCTTGGCATTGACCCTGTTTTGGACGCAAACGCCCGCATATTACCGCAAACGCCTAGAAACAGGAAACGCCCGCAAATTGCCGCAAAACGCCCGCAAAAAAGGGGGCAACCGCCCGCAAAAAAGTGCAAAAAAAACGCAAAACACCTAAAACGCCTAAAACGCCTTGAGAACCAGAACGCCTAGGAATTCCTCGGCATTGGAATCTCCAGGATTGACATTGTTTCCGCCGCTGGCAAGACTCTGTGGTCCGATGTGTCCTCCTGGAGGACGGCACACTGGTACCACGCAGCCGTTCTGCTTGTTGTCTGGAGATCCGGGAACTACCATCTGGTCCGGTGGGCGTGGCCTGAAAAACCGTAAAACAAAAACGCGCGTGGTTTGAGGTCGACCCTCCCAAAATCCGCCGGTCACGCGAGCAAAGTGAAAATGGGGGGAAAAAAGCACAGGTTGTTGAGCCGCCCGAAGCTCGCAGGGGGTACACTTTTTGAAGGCTGCAGATTAGTTTGCAGCTGTGCCAATGGCCCGTCGCCGCTCCGAGCCCGCCTCCGGCGTCACCACCAAGGTGCTTAACTGCGCGCATGCGAAAGAGCCGAATTCACGCACAGGGTCACGCTTTTGGGCCGCTGCTATTCCCTAGTTCTGGCGTTTTCCATTTTGTTCGAAGCTTGTTAACGCGCAGCTGCATCTAGTCTTCAAGATCACCCGTAGGCGCATGCATTCTTCGGGAGAGCTGGCTCAATTAGTTCCAGTACTACGGAAGTTCTTCTTAAAGAGCATTTGGACATTTTGACCCAGCATGTGTCCCATTCTAGAGGGACTCCTACAAATGCCCCCGAAAATCAACCAAGCTAAGGAACTCACTCCCATGGCTCCTGGACTTTAAGCACTTTCTGCGACCGTTTAGTGGCCTTCTAGGCCTTTTTGTCCTTGTCTGGCCTCAGAAAACGAGGAGACGCAGGCGACTGGCAAGCGCACAGTTTGGCCGAGAGAGTCGATCTGAGGCTCTGGATGTGCCGCCAGCGCGCTGCCCGGAGGAACTCTGCTGGTCGTCGGAGGGCGCGGGCCCCGTGAGACCGGTAGCCCACCTCGCAGGCCATAGGCCCTGAGGTCAAAGGAAAATTGTTGTCTTTTGGTAGAAGAACAAAGTAAGAAAGCTATCCTCAAACCACTGTACGACCACGGTATAGCCACTATTGCTTCTCATGTTTGGGGTAGTGTGGAAAGCGCCTTAGATCCTCAGGAATCCTCAGGCACACTGAGGCCATCCAGAAGATGACGGCTTGCTGGTTTTAGGGCATCTTCTTTTGGAAACGGGGCCCATGAGCACATGTGAAATCACGCCTGGGGATTCTGGTGTTTTTGGAGTTCCCTCCTGGGGGCTCCGGTATTTCTCTCGTGAAAATCAGGCCTGGGAGATCCGTTCCTTTGTTTGAAATCAGGCCTGGGGGTCACGCCTGGGAGCTCCAGTGTTAGTGTTTTTGAAAAACCCAACACCGGAGACCTCAGGCGTGGTTGAATAGAAAAAAACACGGGACCCCCCAGGCGTGGTTTTAATTTTAAGATGTGATTCCAAAGAGAAAATGGACACCGGAGCCGCCGGAGGTTCGTCACAATGGCCGAAGGTTCGCTGGTTGAGGTCCAGACATCTCATGCAGAAGCCTACTGCTGAGGTCTGAAGCAATTAGGTCTTTGGCACTATGCATATATATATATATATATACACAGGAGTTGCGTATGCATATATATATATATATAAGCTATAACTTTGTTGCCAAACCCTCCGAGCTCTCCTGTGCCATGTGCGGACTCCACTGCGCCCATGTACTGTCAGTCCCTCCAGTTTGAAAATAGGTGGTCGTAACTCCTAAGGAAATCGAAGCCCTTGTCTGGGATTCTATATTCCTTCTAAAACGAGCCCCGCCTGTGTCTATCGGAGATTCACTAACACGAGGGTCTGGCGAATGTGGTTGCCTATCTCAAACCCAGGTAATTTCATGCTTAAGGGTCCCAACCAGAAATAATTACTCTCCTTGTGACGTTTCAATTGAAGCCGCTCTGCCTCCAATTGCACGCCGCAAAGCTCACTTCTCTCAACGCGACACCGTATGACTTTGTGACCGCGGTAGCTTATTTCTGCCAACGCATCTTTCCTGGAAAGCGCACGGCATTATTTCTTGTTGACTCTTTGAAACACGGTCTTGGTTGGCCCCTTACCGATCTTCTGTGACAAAAGAAGGGGGTGTAAACCAGCAAAATGCAGGGCGCACTTCCCCATTTCAGGCCCCTTAAAAAAAAGCCCCTTTAAATGTCCCCAAATGATTCGGGTGCGGAGTCAGACAGTCCCAACCTTCTTTGGGGTATCCACATCGAGGCTCAAGACAGCACTTGGTCACCAACGGGGGCGGGGGGGTGCCCCTTGAAGGCCCGGGCTTTGCCCTTTTCGCTCACTCGCCTGAGATACGATGAGCGTGGCATCGTCTCTGGGCTCCTGGACACTTGCGAGGCCACGCGGCCACGCGGGCGTTTTCCGACGGCCAGGGCAGTGAAAGCAGAGCCTCAGGTGCAGATGCCAATATTCCACCTGTGAGCCTATATGGTTTTTGGGGTATGTCCCTTCGGGGTTAGGGCCTTCGACAAAGTGATTGGAAGGAAGCCAAGAAGAGTTGCTTCAGTTTGGTGTGCTAGGAGAGGCATCGCCCCTACAGACTGGTGTTCAGAACCCTTTCTCAGACCCGGTGTTGGGTCCTGTGCCTTGCGCCTCGGTTTTGTCATGACATGCTCTTCGTGCTTGCTGAAGTGCTTCAACTTGTTCTTTGTGGTTGTTGAAGTGCTTGGGTTGCTAAATGGCCACGGGTCAAAATCCCTACCCCCCAGTGGTGCACCTACCCCAACATGGTAGCATTGGTTTTGACCCGCAGCCAAATGTGTTTGTCAACGCTTCCTTCTGCTTGCCGCTCCCATTCTCTGACTCTCCCCCCTCATCTCTGGCCTCGTGGGCAAGCGCCCGGGTGGTTCAAAACCAAAGAAGCGGGCGGGCGGCCCCCATGAGTTAAATCGCCAGCAAATAGTGTGCCGAAGAGGAAACCAAAAGAAGATAGCGTGTTTTGTGGTTTAAGAGTTTTCCAGGCCCCCATTTTTTTTTGTGCACGCAGGCAGAGAGGCCCAAACAGCTCGGAGCACTGGAAAACCCAAGCCCACCTTTCGCCAGATCTTCGACCCAGCCACGCAAGAGTGGCGCTTGTCAGAGGCCTGGGCAGAGGAGACTTGGCCCCTTGGGAATAGAACTCCCAACTTGACTCTTTGGTTGGATTGTTCGCCTTTAACTTATTTCAAAACTTGGCCTCTTTATTGGGGTGTTTCTGTCAAATCTAACGGACGTCGCAAAGATGGCGAAACTAGTTATGGTGTGACCAACGTTGAACGGCGCGTAAATAGATAGCTGTCGAGGCCGCTGGGCAACTTACAACTACTCAACTGGCCCTGCCGTTCTTATCCGTGATACGTCTCAGATAATTTTTAAGACATGCGTCTGAGTGATTTGGGCGTAAAATAGGTAGACACACATGCTTGGCTGGGCATGTGTGTGTACATATGTTTGTGCATTTCTCTTTTGTATATATATATAGAAACATGTACACTACCCAACATGTGTGAGTTTGTTTCCGACCTGAACGATCATCCATGCCTTGACCCTGAAGCCAACCTCAAGGCTCCTCCGCAAACCTGTGCACACACGCACACATATTTTCCGTGCTTGCCAGCAGCGCAAAGTGTAAACGGGCAAGTGCTTGTGTGTGTGTGTCATCTTCAGTCCTCAGCAAGATTTCCCTTGTTGCCGTTGTGCTTTTCACGTCAGCTACTTCAGCAACAAGGGGTTCTACGCCGCAGTGCTTGCACGCGTCTTGGCTCGCAACACGTTGCGGCTGAACGCTCGCTCAGAAAGTCAGCGCCATACAAACAGGGCAGCGTCTAGTCAGTAGATCTTTGGTTTGTTAACTTCTAGGCTGAAGCAAATTAGTTGACCTAGCGCACAACTCATTGCAGCGGCCGCGCGCAAATCAGGCATTCATGTCAGTGGCAAGAGGTCTGCGCAGCTTCCATTTTTTTGCTCACTGACCACACCGCCTCTGACAAGTCAGCGTATGTCCCAACGCAGGTCCACAGTAACCCGATTACATATATATATATATACAGACACATAATAATTAATACGTGTATATGTGCGTTCTCTGGATTCAGCGTGATCAATGTCCAGTCCATAGAAGCATGTGTGATTTGGTTTCCATGCTACTTTATGATACTGATGGAACAATCCCTGAAACGAAAACACGAGAACAGACAAAATCACTCGGCCATAAGATGCGCACAAATGTCTGAGCCGGCTCTAGTTAGCGTTACTTACAACCTGCGTTCTTGCACCGTTTGTTTGACAACATCACGGCTCAATACTTAAACTACGCGCAACTGAGCTGTTCCAGAACATGTACAGTGCCGGTCAAGCGCTTGAACTTGTTTCGGTAGGATGCGCGCGCACACCTGCCTGCATTATCCTGCCCAGTTCAACCATGCCGCCTGCAATCAAAAATCGTCAGGAATTAGTTCAACAAATTCTCCTCTGAGCTACCTCGAGCGCACGCAGCTGGAAGAGGACTCTTTTTTATGTTGGCGCCAGAGTCGGCAATGGCTGTTCGTGTTTCCGCGCAGAGGTTTTCTCTTTAATTTGATGCCCCTGAACGGTTCTGAACGGTTCTGAACAGTTCAGAGGCTTTGCTGCTATGGATTACGCGCTTCAATGAATTTTCAACGCAACCTAGCGCGCGAGTCCAGTATCCCAGGCACAAAGTCATTCGGTACTTGGTTAGTTCCAAGAACCATTGATCCCCTGAACCGTTCCGAACTGTTCGGGCATTGTACGAAATAGATTCCCTGAACCGTTCTGAACCGTTCAGGCAGTCTACGAAATGGATTTCCTGAACCGTTCTGAACCGTTCAGGCAGTGTTCGAATGTGCTTTTCTGAACCGTTCTGAACCGTTCGGGCAGCATGAAGGAGAAAAAATAAGTAGTTCCAGAACCGTTCTGAACCGTTCTGAACCGTTCAGGTGTTTTGCTGTGGCTTGAGCAAGCCCTGAACCGTTCTGAACCGTTCAGCAAGCTTTGCTGAACGGTTCTGAACCGTTCAGCAGGCTTGCAAAATTGAATTGGCTGAGCCGTTCTGAACCGTTCGGCGAGCGTGTTCAATATCGCCTTGTGGAACCGCTCTGAACCGCTCCAAGAGTGTTCCGCGAAGAATAGAAGCTATGCCGAACGACTCTGCGATTCATAAGCTACCATTCTTACGAATCACCTTGGACAAGTCGGCATAAGCAAGTGGTTTGGCCTATGAGCAGCCAACATGTGGAGCACATTTATGATTTCATCAGCATGTTGCTAGTCACACTCTCGAAAATGTGTATGTCTTTGTGATGTATCGCGATACTTACAGCTAATGTCTGAGCGTCGCCATTTATCCTATACACATGGCCTGGTCTCAAAAAAAGATAATGCTTCAGTTTGCGAACAACAGCAACATGTTGCTTACATGTGCCAGGTAGGTTGCAGAATTGCGACTATCACATGAACCGTCGCTGCATCGATTTCGCATGGCTTAAACTCTTGCGAGAAAAAAAAGGGAACGCAGAAGAAACTCGCCTTTGGCTCTAGATTTGTTTGCGATGCTTGTGGACCCCCAAGCTGTTGAACCTCTGCTTGCATTTTGGGGCAGGCATGAGCCGACTGTCAGCCAACTATTTGCACGGCACTGTATTGTTTTCCAACTTACTTCCTGCGTGGCTCGACCTAAGCGTGGGTTTGCTGCAACTCGCGGGACCAATGTTTGATGTATGCTGACATGATGATGAATTCCGTGTCTGGGCTGCGCTGGGCGCATACCAAGCGCCGCTATTTGGATCGCGGCCCGAATTTGTGACTTAGACTGTGTTTCCCTTTGAAGGGTCTTGGCATGAAGTCAAGCAGGTTTTCCAACATGAACTCAGACATGAGTAGTTGCATAGTCCAGGCACCATTCAGCTGGCAATTTTCTCACCCACAGAGATAGAGACCAAGTTTTGAATTAACCTTTAACTCATTGGGAAATTATCTGCTTGTTTCCCAATACGAAACCAAATGGTTGAACTTTTCTGAGCAGGGGGCAATAGCCACAAATCAATTTCTCAATGGATTCCACCCCCATCAAAAATGGGATTGTTCTCTTTTTCTACCGTTCAGATCACAGGGCTGCTGGAGACCCATCCGGCGAACTGTCGCTGGCTTTGGAGCACAGGTAGTTCTACTGTTTGGGATGTTTCAGGTGGCTTTTGTGCTCAAGTTCTTTTGTGGTGGGTACATCTCCAACTGGGCCCAACTGGTCAGCCTCCTTTTTGTGGGCTTCGGAGGCAAAGGGGCAATTGATTGGGGAATCTGGATACATTCATACTTCAAGTCGTTCAATCCAGTGCCAGGCCGAAATTTGGAACATGTGTTTGTGTGTGTGCTTTGGCCTCCGGGGTTTCCTTCACTTTCCCTTGAAACCACCAAGTCAAAACGCCGGCACACAAGGGGGTTTTGTTTGCAGCCTCGCCCAGATGAGCGAGCGTTCTTTTCTAGGGGTCCTTTGCTTCAGGTCTGTGGATGAATATGTTTTTTGAGTATAAGACAATACACCCAGTGTCCTGCTTTTTTTTTCCCCTAGCGGTGCGCGTTGTGATCCACACAACTCGTCTCCGAACTGCCTAGTACGGCTTGCTGGTAGCACGCTGTTCCAACAGGTTCAATGTGAAGCGGTTTTGAGCATTCATGTTATGTGGCCAGAGCTGTTGTTTGGGTTCGGACTGAACCATAGGTTTTGCTGCAAATCACGTTTCACTGATTTCTGCACAAGCGCCAAGCTGAGGCTTGGGCCGACGTTGAACTGCCAATTCCATAGTCAAGGAGTGTGGTCCACCTTGCATTGGTAAGTTTGTCTACTGAGACCAAAAGTAGTTGTTTGGAACTTCCTTGGCTTATATTCGCCGTGGGAAACCTTGATGGCATTGCAAAGTGCCCAATGTTGAGGTGTCCTTGTGCCATCTAGTGCCTCATTTCCGAAGGGGCCAAAACAATATCGTCAAGCCCAGTGTTCCTTCCATGTGGTCAAGAATATTCGTTATTTTCCTTTTTTGGTTTTAAAGGGAATCTATTGAATCTATCACTACTGGAAATATGTGTTGTGTTTTTTTTCCAGGGGACTTCAGCAACTGGAGGATTCTTGTCCATGGCTCCGGGCTCATGCCCCCAATCCCCTCATTAGGACTTCTGTCCCACATGTCCACAAGGCGATGCCTTAACTCACTCCATCAAGACTGGGGAAATCTAGTTGGATGCTCTCACAGACCACCCACCCGACCAGGCTCCTCTTCTGGTCAAGACCTGGAACTTTGAAGGGACTCCTTTTTTATGCTCTTGTTTGCACCTTTTCAATTAAACAACAAACATATAGTTTGTCGCAAGTATCACAATCTTGCGTAAATAAGCAAGAGAAAGGGGCATCTGGATTTGGGTCGATGGACCTTTTGTTGTCCCCCTGCCTTACCAGCAGAGTGTGCGCAGGCGCGACTGCACTGCCGGCCACGTTTGAACCTGGCGGTGAACTGCGGATGGCCATGTCTCTGTGTTTGTCTGTGTGTTCCAAACCCCGACGTCCATTCAATCGGGACCTCCCGGTCCCAATTGGTGGTGTTCCTCTTTTTTTGACAACCCAAGAGGTAGGAACACCCGTCACAATGGTTGTGGAACCCACTTCGGGATTCCGCCCTGGGCAAGGTCACAGTCCAAGAATCTAAGGACCGATGCCGTGCCTTGGGTGCCCTTGTTGCAAAGAAACCCTGTTTACAATGGTGTGTGGTTGGTTGAATTGCTTTGAACATTTAGGGAGTCCATGGTACCCCGTTTCCCTCTCACTCCCCTGTGTCTCAATTGCTGCTGTTTTTCTCGTTGTGTCAATCCGTTTTGGATTGCTAAAAAAAGGAAACCAGCTGGAGACCGCCAATTTTCGGGCTTCCCACATTGTCAGACACCCAGATCCGGGTTGGGCTCTTCCGAAAGCCCGGTCAAAGGACGCCAAGCCCGCTTTCAAGCCCCTTTCCCTTCAGACAAGTCCCCACCTCCAGCCCCCGGCGCCAGAAAGACCTGCCAGGCAGCGGCCCCGTTGGGGCCACGGCTGTGCATATCTCGCAGGGAAGGTCTTTTGCGCCCGCCTTAGACCGGTGGATGGTCCAATGAGGCAAAAGGGCTGCTGCCATGACATGTTTGCTCGTAGTTGTTGCAGCGCCTGCACGTACGACCGAGTGGAGGCATCCTTCCCCAATTTTTCACGCATGCCTCTGCGTCAGGGTTGTGGCATCAAGGGGTGTAACCCCACTTCTGTGGTACAAGGTAATGTCGGGGGGATAGTATTTAGGAAGCCCTTGTTGGTGCATCACAGAAGTGGTGATTTCCCGCAGCCCTGCTCTGCGTCGGTGTCAGTGTCAGTGGCTGGAGTACATCTCTGATGCGGCCATTGCCGGGAACCATTACGTATCAATCCATGCTTGCTGAAACTGGAACTTACCATCCACGTGTGTTCACTTTTGAGTCCGTTCGAGGTGCTGGAGGCTGTTCCCGGCGTGATGGCTCGCCGGCCCATGAGGCCCGCGCAGCTGCGTTCAGAATTTGTTATGCAAGGTAGAACAACAACAAAAGGGGGGGGTCAAGGATTCCGGAGGGTCTTCAAGATTCCCTTGAAAATGAATGTTTCGCCCCAGTTTTCCACTAAAACGACCCGAAGGGTTCCCTCACGGTAAACCATCGAAGCGATTAGATTCGATTCCTCCCAAAGCGGGTCCGGACAAAGCCAAGTGGGGTCTTCTGATTTCCTGCAAGAAGGAAACCTGGACCCTTGCAGTCATATTTGTGAAGACTACAGTACAGAGGGTCCAGGTTTAACAAGCCTAGGCAGATGTGCT
>CAUJNA010000047.1:240000-252500 GCA_963377175.1 Effrenium voratum | reverse complement strand
ACCAGGAACGCTTGCAGTTGTGTTTTCCGTATTCGGGACTCGCCTCCTCCGAATTGGTTTGATGCAGGTTTCCCTTCATATGCACTGCGTGTGTGTATGATATATATATATATATATCAAAATAGGGCGACCAACGCAATGGTGGTTCCCTTTTGTTTGTATCACCAAGCTGGAAAGCCCTCCCGCACAAATAGACACCCAACTAGTTTGGACAATGGCACCAGGTACGACAGCTGCAGTTGCAGCACTGGACGACAGAAGTATTTTGGTCATGGGACCGAGGCTCAGATTCTGAGAGGCCGCTTGCTTGATCTGTTTCGGAGAAGCGCCCGTTGTTGGGTTTAATGTTTTGGCTTTTTTTTTTTTGGGGGGGGGGCGCTGTTTATTGCCTAGATTTGTCCGTTCGGCATGATTGGTGCTTTTTGGGTGGGGAGTGGGGAGCCAATCGTTGTCAACCATTGACAGGCAAAGAGAAACAACCATTGATTGGCCAAGTTGGGGGAGGTTGGCCATGTGGGAAACCAATCAAGCAAGAGGACCGATGTGGGAAGGGGGTTGTGATTGCAGAGGTCTTTTTGCTTCCACGGTGTTCGGATTCCTAAAGTTTGGGCAGACGACGTAAGGCTCAGGCTTTACAAGCAGATGGCGCAAGCGTGCGCAGGTTGGGAGGTTTGCTTGAGGATCGGCAAAGTACATCATTACAAACGTGAAACCCACAATATTCCTAGGGAGTCGCTTGGGCATGAACATAGTCTTTCATTCGAATGGGCTTTGATGCTGTAGGCGCGTAAGTATTGTATTTGATACAAGCCCTTTGTCAGCTGCTGGACCTCAGTTGCTGTTTGGCAAGTTTCAGGGTTTGAAGTTGATTCGACTGGGCGGTACGTTGCAACCATATGTGGCTGTGGGTCAAAAATAGGGTAACCCCAAAATAGAACCCGGGTAAAGAAGGAAACATGGACTAAAACCTGCGGTCCATATCCTGGTGGTTTGATTTTGACCCACACCCATAATATGTTTTCTGTGCCACCCTAAGGGTCATGACCCCTCCAATGCACACCCCCGGGCCATTTAATGGAGAACCCCGACCCCTCAGGCGCCCTTGAAGACAACCAGCCATGTGTTCGTCTCCCTGGAATTGGTTTCCGTGATCTGAAAAAAAATCCCCAGGCGGGGCGCCCTCCCTGGCCACTGCGGAGCTGTTCACCGTGCCTGGCACCCAGAGAGGGCTTTTTTTTGCGATCCGAGCCAAACACCTATCTGGAAAATGTCATGCGATATGCTTGATGTTTTCCCAGATTTACATGGAACCCCCAAACATTCATGTCTAGAGAAGAAGCCAATCTCCCCAGCCTGGGTTTATGTTCTGGAGTTTCCTTTTGGGGGACCCGTTGTGAGGTTCCGTTTCTGTCAATTTTATGGAGATGGCAGGAGTTGCGTTTTTGGGGTTCCGAGAATTGGGGCAACCCAATTTGGGCCACTTTGGGCAAAGAAAAAGTGAAGCCACTGCAGGCTGACACGAGACACTGTATGACACATCAAGCCCTTTGCACCCAATTACTCCTAAACACTCAGAAAGGTTTGGATCCCTCGCATGTAGGCAGTTGGAGTATGCTTTCGAGGTCTGCCATTTTCTCGGAGATCTTTTGCTAAACTGCCCATAGTTTCTAGCTTCCACGAAAGGATTCCCAAGATGGACCTTTTGCGGGGCTCTATATTTACAACACAGGCATTGCCATTTGCCGCACTCACTTAACTGATGACAGGTTCAGCAAGCCTGCTCGACAAGGCGCGCGCATCTCCGGCCAAGACCGTTTGCTTGCCGAAGAACTTGATTGCCATCCCTGTCGCCAAGATGTTGGGAGTGACGGATTCTTGTCACGAGCCTGGCTCCACTCATAAAACGGTATGTTTGAATATAATTACAACAAAGATGTACGTACATATATATATATATGTATATATATATATATAGTCAGTGCACCACCGTGAGCGCATAGTTTCGGCCGGCCAGGTGAAGATGACCATCAGGTTTGCACTCTGAGCGAAGGGAGGATGGGCTGCCAAGTGCCGGCGCCCAGATCGACCAACTCGATCAATTGCGACCACCTGTCGGACAAGCTGTCCCAGAAATGGCGAGATCAGATGAATTCATGGGATGATGGCTTGTTTGCCCAACATAGCAACATGGTTGAAGGCATAAGAATGTAGGATGAGGTGCCAGGATTGCCTTGGCTTCGGGTAAGTAGTGCCTCAACACACCATGTTTCAAGAGAGGGATGCCGTGATGCCTCTAAATGTTTGGCTTCATGTTGGTTTGCTGCAAGTCTGGTCTAGAAAGGGGTACCTAGGTGTATCCCCTTCGGAATCCCCTGAAACCATCCCCATTAGGCACACGTATGCGTCCAGTTCAGTTTCAAAGAACCAGCCACTGGGAAGATGGAAGAGATATATATATATATAGATTAGAGAGTCCTGTCGAAAGTGTCTGTCCTTTGTTAGGGAACCAACCATGCAAGCCAAAAGCAGACCAATCGCTCTTTTTTGCTGTTTAAACACGGACCAAATGGGATTCAATAGGGAAAGTCTTGTGTATTACACATTTGGAGGGTTCCCTAGTTTTGAGGCACCATGTAACATCAGTGGAACGTCAGCAGACATTGTCAGGTCTTTTACCCAGGACGACTGGGCGTCGCAGCGGTATTGTACTATTTCACCACGAGTTCCATGGAGGTTGTCCAAACGTGTTTCATGCGAAAACGTAAAGTGTGTTGAGGGCAGCCAAAGCTAACTCCTTTGCTTGCTTGTTATCCTGGGGGTGTTTCTGTTGAGGCTGTTGTGTTCAGGTTGGTGCAAAGGGAAACCAAAAAGAGAGCCACCTTTGCTTGGGGGGGAAGAATCAACGGCTTTGAGCCCGACTGGCGCAGCATTTTGCTGAGGCAGCCTGCCTTCGCTTGCCTTCTGAAGGAAAGACCTTCCCGATCTGCCCAAGCCCAAGCTGGGAATGTTTGGGGGGGGTTCAAGTCTGGTAACTGTTAGTTGATGGGAACGGACTGGCGCCCAGGAAGGCATTTGGACGCACAACTGCTGCATCAATGCATCTTAGGTATGAGTCAAAGCTAGGGACGCGAGCTACTTGCAAATGGTGGCCTTCCTTTTAGCTTCCTTTTCCACAGAGTCTGCTGGATAGTGAGTTGAGCTCACCAAGTCTTCCTCATCCAATGCCAACAAGACCCAACTTAGACTTTCCAGTATGAACAAATTCCAGAGTAGCAGTTGGTAGCTGGAATTGTCACCGTTGAAAACACGCCCAGGTGACCGACAGTGTGTGGTGGTGGTGGGTGGCGAAAATGGCGACGATGACAATGACAACCCCTCCAGGCGCCGGCGCAGCTTGACCTTGGTGCGCCTTCCGTCTCCTGCAAAGACAGCCTTCCATTTGCTTAAGAATATGTTGTATATTCCCTTGTTGGTTTTAGAAGGAGTTTATCACTACTGGAAATATTTTTTAGTTTTTTCCAGGGGTCTTACCCAAGTGGAAGCAGCGGATCTGCGTGAGGACCCTCGGCTGTTCTTGCCTTAACCGTCCTATGCAGAATCCGAAGCGGTTCATGTTAATTGGGAGAAGACGCAAACGAAATGGATAGCTCGGTGGCCGGTCGCCGAACTAGAATGTGTGTTTTTTTGTGGCTAGTCGCCCAGAACTGAGTTATTCGTTGCGTGTTGCTTGTTGCCAAATGCTTGCCAGTGCTGTTTTGGCTAGGCGGCTTTAGACGGGGGTAGTAGTGACCCTGACTCCACAACTGGTTGCAAGCCACATTCAATTTGTCCAAAAGAAACCGAAAGGGGACTAGTTGGATTCATGGGAACGCAGAAATATAGAGCCCCAGGTTTGTTAGTCGAAACGGGTGTCCCATTTTAGAGGAGATCTGTCAAAACAAATCCCTCTTAATTTGCCGAGATCGGTCAACATTCGGCCGGCATTGCCCCCGCCTTCCTACAGGTCTAGCGCTTGATCTTCGCTCGCTCGCATCGCAGGCAGTTTAGCAGCGTGCTCGTGTACGATGCCCGGGCCTTTGGCTTGTGTCCGGACTGTGATTGGCCGGGAAATGGGAAGGTGCGTTTTTGAGGTCACCCTTGCAGGTGAATTTGAAACGACAAAGAGTCCAAAAAACAAAACACAACAATTTGTTGGTTCCCCCAGTGGGGAGACTCGCTAAATGTCCCGCAGCGCACAGACGCAGATTGGAACATTTGGATAGCACATTTGGCGACCATTGGATGTTTGTTGTGTTCTCATGACTTCTGGCATCTGTGTCCCTGCCGATTGCTGCATTTCACTGTGGGTCACGGTTCCTTGAGCAACCGATTGACGGGAGCATGCAAGCTCAGCCTATTGGGGTGCAGGGATGAGCAGAGGAGCAGGTGATGGAATGTGAAAGTCAAAACTGGAAAGCCCTTTTCCGAATGGGTTCAAGATGGCCGTTGGAATGGGTTGGAGCTCATCTTGTCACCATTTCAGAAGGCCGGTGTCCCATCCCCATGTCCTTCCGTCCTTTGTGCAAACCTCGGGGGAATTCCACGTTTTGTCCCGTGCCAAGCCCATGTCCCCACCTACCAATGGTCTTTGAGGCTTTGCAGGCTCGGCCATAGGTTGAGCCCTTAGGTCAGCATCCCACCAAGCTTGCTGCACAAGGAGCCTCTCTCAATACTTCCCTTCGCGCACTGCTACCATGTGGGTCCCAGATTCTTTCAGCGTGGATCCGCAGGTGGTTCAAAAGGCTTCCTCTCCCCTGCAAATAGGCCTGGGACCCAAAACAGCCGGTGCCCCAACAGGAGATTTCTCAAGTCTTAAAGTGGTTGTTTTGTTCCATGTTAATTTTGCAGGGGAGTAAAGTAGCATTCAAGAAAGCTCCAACAGATCCACGCTCCAGTGCCGACTGACCTTATTTATGCCATAACTCCCAAAGACTTTGGGACGCTGGCAAGGCATAAGCGGCATACAGTTGGATGACATTATGGTAGATCTCTTCAAGGATACCACTTTGAAAACATCTGGTGAGCGGCCATCTTAATGGTGAAGCATGCTGAGATATACTATGCATCCGGCTAGACGATGGTGGTCATACGATCGATGAGGTGGAACATGGAGTATGCAGTAACACAGTTGGTGGGCTTGCCAGAAGCACGAATGGCTCGGTTGGAGGGCTCTATGCTGGCAGGTCGCTGCAGGGAGATGGCTCAAGGAGGTGGGGGGCTCAGAACAAATGCTCCCGAACAAGCGAAATGGATAAAAACAAGCCAATTGGGTTTAATTGGTTTTCTCAAAAAGGGTGTGTCTCTTTTGACCTTTTTTGCCGTGGTGAAGACCCAAGGAAAACACAATGCTTTTGGGTCCACTGTTTGACACACGCCCTTGTGGGACCTCCAAAATGGGCTTCGGTTTCTCGCTTTCCCTAAAGCAACCCTGACAAGGGTCCTGTTCCTTACGAAGAAATGTATACAAGTGGATCGCTATGGATCGCTAAAGTTTTTGCCTTGAATTGCGTGCTGCTTCGCAGTCCTAGACGTGTTCTGTTCTAAGCAAGCTCGCAACGTCATAACGAGCAATCCTCGGAACTTGCTGACTGGTGCTCAAATATGTTGCGAGCAACACTATCGCTTCGCAGTACAACCTAGCCCAGGGGAGGTGATAGGCAGATTCTCGCCACCGCGTGTAGCCATGAACCAATGCATGCTAAGGCATGCTGCGCTCACACATTCACAAATGGGTTATTCCCTGTAAGGGTCACGCCTCGAAGATGATTCGGTGGTTCCCCCCGGCTTCTCTTTAAACCAACAGGAACACACACACACACACACAAAGCCTCATAATCCTTGTGCCCTTTGATCTGCACCAGATACACACCTTCGATGGTTGTGATCACTTTTTGTTCTAGGCCTTTCGAGTTTAGTCCATACGAATTTCCAGGCACACCTCTCAAAAGTTACACCTTCGTTTCGGGGTAGGGCATGGGACAGTGGTCTAGATCTTGGGAGGTAGGCTCCAATATGAGCTGCTACACAGACCATGGGACCAATGCAACCACCAGAGCCTGTTGGCTCCAGGGCGCGATCTCTGGTGTGACCTTGCCGATGTGCGATACCTTTGGATGGTTATTAGTGACTCCCTGCTTCGGGCTGAGGCAATTCAACCGGAAGCCACGTTGGGTTGCGACCTGTGTTCCCAGTTGCGACATGTCCCCATTTTGGCACCTGGGTAAATGAACCCAGGGCCTAAAACTTGCGGAACCCCTGCGCGTTGCGCTTTTTCGGCCAAGGATGGCCAGCCTCGTTTTGGGATTTCGCAGGGCAGCTTCCCAGAGCTCCCCACCACCCGCACCGCAGGGGGCCCCGAAAAGGAGGGGATCGGAGAGGGGCAGAGGACCGGTGGGATCTGTTTCGTTATGTTTTCTTTGCTATGTTTTGTATGTGTTGTGTTTAAGAATATGTGTCGGTGTGTGTGTGTACGCGGGGTTGGTTTTGTTTGGCTAGTTTTTTTTGGTTGGTTTTGTTTGTTGCCAGTTTTGTTTTTTTGCTTGTTTCCTTGTTTGCTTGTTTGCTTGATTGTTTGTTTGTTTGTTTGCTTGCTTGCTTGTTTGCTTGGTTGTTTGTTTGTTTGTTTGTTTGTTTGTTTGTTTGCTTGGTTGGTTGGTTGGTTGGTTGGTTGGTTGGTTGTTGTTTGTTTTGTTGTTATTATTGTATTATTAAACGGTTCTTCGTTTGTTTGTTACTTATTGTTTTTTTCGTTTGCTTGGTTTTGCCTCTATATATATATGCATGATTTTGTTGTTTGTTCCAGTGAACAGGGTGTGAGCCACTTCGAGTAAGTGCTCGGTCAGTGCAAAGCCATGCATCTTGGCCCGCAGCTGCAGTGATGCTGACTGTGTTGGTGTACAAGGAGTGAGTGTTGCCCCTGCAACATACTAACAAAGGTGCACAGGTGGCACTTTTGCAAAATGCACAATTCCTGTAGGGCGCGGACAATGCGGGAAATGCTTGTAGTGCCGGCAGACTGCGCGAAGGTATGGTGGTTGTTGCTGGTGCTGGTTTTGCGAGTGTACTGCTGTCCAAGGGGCACGTAGCTGTGTCTGCGCAAGGTTTCCATAGACCCACACCCCCTGCTCCAAGTGGTAGGGGAGGGTTGGGGAGGGGCCAAAGGCAGGGTGGTATTTCGTGTCCGTCTGTAGTTCATCGGCGGATTCACATGTCTGGTCAAAATAGGTACCCAAAATGTGAACCCTGGCAAATGGAAACATGAACTAAAACCTGCGGTCTGGTTTCATTTTTGACCCACACCCACGTGACATGTCTTTGCGGTTCCATGTTCACCTGTGTTCTGCCGAGCTCGCCGCAGGCCATGGCTCTGTGTGTGGGGCCCGGGCTCATTCACGGCCATGCCCAGTTTTGAGGGTGGGGGCCAGCCTTGGGGTCCGCAGCAAAATCGGGACCATCCTGGATGCGTCCGCTGTACAAGGCCCAGCTGGGATCATGTCGGCTTCTTACTCCGCCCATATGGGCTTGTCTTTCTGGATGATTCTCCTTCTGTAGGTCAATGAGGAACGAGACAGCACCTTTCTTTGTAAGACTTCATGACTCTCTGAGTGAGAACCTTCTTTCAGATGAGTTTTCCGCGTTTGTATGGCTGTCTCTACAAAGCAGTCAGCCTGGATAGGCCGAGACAGGCCATCAAGGAGGCTATTCGCGCACCAAGTTAGGATCTAAGCTGAGGACCCTGCGACAGGCTGACCCCCAAAACCCTAAGAGAATGACCTCGACTGGCGTGATGGGCTCCTCTTCTAGAGGTCACCGCTCTTCTTGCAAGGTTCTGTTACCTCTTTCTTGTCGGCGGATTGTTGGGAGCCCCGCGCTGTGCATGCCGATGGCAAATGTGCCGTCCATCTTTGGGCAAGTTGCTCTAAAGCCAGAACTTACATGGTAGGCTGTTGATGCAAACAGTGGGGGTATAAGTGGTTTGCAAGCTGTAAGCGCAGTTGACCTTCAACCATGCGCATGTGCAATTTGCCTGTACGTGTCCAGCGTTTTTTGTGCCTCGCCACATCCCAACCTGGACACATGACTGGCCCGAGCTATCCAACTCAAAGCTTTGACCGTGTTTACGACACGTGGTTCAGCCCTGGGATCCCCTTGGTGGGGGCCCAGGCAATTCCCGCGGTTCTGCCCGCAAGTTGGGCAGAGCACGGCGAATTCCAGATTTTGGTGTTGGAATAGCAAGGGGCAGAGTGGTAGGACCATCTTAATGACGTAGTGAAGCCTGAATTTAGCAACGGCCCGGCAGACTCCTCTTGCTCTCTGAGCAAGCTTGAAGTCAGCGAGTGAGCAAATGAAGTATGCAAGATGGAGTCGAGGGCCACAATGCTAGCAAGTCGGCAAGTGGGCAGAATCTGCTCAGTTGTGGCATTGCATGGGTTGAGAATTTTTGTGCACGTAGCCATGGAATGCCAAATCTCTGACACTGCTTTGGCACCAGTCACAGCTCAAGTGACACCGGAGGGGAACGAACCCGTTCATCTCATCCATTTGTTACTAAAGTGAGAGGGATCTCATACAACGGGCTCGCGACCTAGGTTATGAAGGTTTGTTTCTTGAGGGGCATCATTTCAGGTTTACTTACAGCTCACCCATACTCTGTGTTAACTGCTCAAGAGTCACGGCAAGCAAACATGGGCAGCATCCCGCATGGATAGGTGAAGTGAGGCCAGGTTGCAAGAACAATCTAGTGGAGGTATGAAAAGGCCATAGTTACTAATAGTTACGATGGCAAAAGAGAACCATAGCCGTGGCTGGGCTGTTAGAGAAAGCCTACGGCAAGACAGTCAGAGTTGTAGCCCTTTGACGGCATTTGCGGTGTTTTCGTCTGGGTGAATGGGTTTCAGGCTAATCCTTTTTCTTAGCTGCGAATCCTCGGAAACGGGAAACATGCTTCATGTAAGGCAAGGAATAAGATACGGCTGGCTGGTTTCCCCTATTCCCTGTGCTAGCGAGTCCAAAGGCCCAAAAAGGCGAAGGGTCCGGTGTCCACTTCGGCGGAGATCACCGGGTGCATTCACGGCTTGCCTGCGGGGGTCCAGGACTGGGCGAACGAGCCGGCCGAGTCGCCAAGATGTGTGTCAAAACTCAGACCTCCAGTAGTGCCCTTATTTCCTTTGCTGTGCCTTTCGGTTTTTTCTGTTGAAATGGGCTCAAAAACTTAAAACATCAAGTCCCGAAAAAATGGTTCTTGTTTCGAACCGGCACTAGAGGTCCAGGGAAGAAATGGCGTGTGGTTCGGTGGAAATTGCCAGGGACATAACGGGACTTGGTCCAAGATTTCCTCAAAATCAGTTGGACGAACGCTTATCGTCCCATGTCTAGTGGGGTAACAGCGAAGCTTACCATCGGGCTCATGTGGCTGCGGTTCGGAAAGTTGGCAGCATTTTGGTGGCGACGCAGTCATTATGACCTCCATCCTTCCATCGGGCCCTAGTTTCACATGACAACATGTCGTATGTTCCTAGTCGGTGCTATTGCTATGTGCACATCCTGGCTGGTATGTTGTGAGAATGCCTAATTGGACAACTGGACAACAATGACAACAAGAAAATGTGAGTTTTGGAGGGTGCCCTCTTTTTGGATACCCTCTTGAGAAGCTGGTCGCTTCAAGGCCGTATCGACCAAAAACATGGGGTCTTCTTAGTTGCAGCTCTGCGCCCCACTGCTTCCAACGGAACTTGTGCTTTGCATCCAAGAATTTGGTAAGCTTCTCTTGCAACGCGGGTTAGGCACGGCAGCTGTGAGAGGTTGAAAGTGAAGACCCAGGTTTGAAGGCGTACGGCTGATTTCAGATGTGCACTGTCTGAGTTTGGTGTTTTGGAGCCGATTTTGTATTTACAGTCACTGAGATCCCCATAATTTCCGACAGGGAGAGCGTTGTCGCAGCCATCTTCTGACGGCACCAGATGGGTCTTTCAGAAGGCTTTCCATGGCACCCAACACAAAGCATTATTTTTGGCGTCCAACGGTTCTAGCTCAAGATGCCAATTGAGTCCTTTTTGCATGCATGTTACTTGTTTGGGGAGGTCATTAGCTGTGTAGCAAGTTGACACTTATTGTCATAGACCATGTTTGCCAAACCAAGTCAAAAGCCGACCATCCTAAGGCTTGGATAGCATCAAGGCGCATCAACACAATGAATCAGCAGCTATCTCTGTGACACGGGTGTGCTGGGTTTGTCTGAAAAATTGGGGGAACCCAAAGAGTGGGTGGTGTCTGTTTGGTTTCTACATGTTTCTACTTGTGAACGATGTCCATCAAGGGGTCCCCTACATGAGTCCACCCAGTTTAGGCCAGCACCCACCTGACATGGCTCGCCGGCAAAGCCTTTGACGCTCTTGCTGTGAGGACAAGACCTGGCTGCGGGGAGACCGAGTTCCACTTGAAAGATCGCATGCTTTCCAGCGATTTTGAGGATGTTGCAGACTTTGTAGCGGCACGTTGCCCCTTTCACTGGCATCCAGGAGTGTTGCCAAGAGTTGGGCCATCTCTTCTTTAAGCCATGCTGTAAGGTTTACCACTATTGTCACTCTGTTTTGGCACCCAGGACCCAGGGCTTGGAGAAAAAGGAAGAACACATACAGTGCTGGTGTTGTCCAAAAGAGCACATAAGTCATATCGGGACGGTATACGCCAAAAGTCTCTGGTGAACCCGAGCTCGGGCCCGGATGGCTCCAGGCCGGAGTGCCATTTGCCAGCCTTGAACGAACATATCTTTGCCATGAAACTCGCCAGGGAAATGACTTTGAGGAAATGATTCAAGCCACCCCCAAGTCAGGCTCCATGTGCCGTTTCTTCGAATCACTGATTGTGGCTCTGGGAAGGTTTGCTGGAACGGCAAAGCACGGACCAAGGTCAATGTGAACGGTCCGAGTCTACGGGTCCTTTGCGCGAAGGCGAGGCTGCACGACTTGCAGAGCCGCTCAAGGCTCTTACATCGCGGTTTCATGGTATCGCCCAAGAGCCCCTATTCGGCCACAGCTTGGGGACCCACAACCTGTTTCGTGGTCCCAGAAACCTGCAAGTAAAATGGGGTCAAACTGCAGGCTTGGAGAAACGAGCGGGTCGTTTGAAAGCTTTTTGCTACTTCAGGCAGTTGGTCGTTGACCCGAGGTATCTCCGTGGTGCCTTGCTGTAGGCCGGCTTGATGCGAGCTGAAAAGTGCGCGCCTGGGCGTAAGAGGCCGGGCACGAGTTAGGGTACCATGTGTGAGAGGGAACCTTGAACTTGTTTTGCATGTAAAGGTTCACTAGAAATGGATTAATATCAGTCATATTGGTTTTGGTGAGGGGACAATTCAACAGCTGAGGAACCCTATCTGAAACAGTGGCGGGGATGGGAGTCCCACTTTAACTTTCGTATCACAGAAATGTACTGAGTCTCCATATCCATGTTGGGGCATTGACCACGCAAATGATTTTTGGTATTTTACGGCAAGGGAGATGCTGGTTATTTTTATGAACTTGCCAGAAGTGGCCGTATGTCAGCGAGAATTGGACTCTCTAAACTCGGTCTTCTTCCAGGTGTCCTTTTCACATTCCGAGTTGAGTCCTTGGCTTTTGGGCTGACGTTAAGCAACAACCTTCGACACCCAGACGTTGGCGGCCCGAAGCTTATGGCCCGAGCCAATGCAATTGACCCGGAAAGGAGAAATCTGACGCGCGGCAAAGTCCCATGACCGTTTTTTCTGCAACGCTGGCTGAAACCTTGAAGCCCAATCCTTGCTTAGATGCAAAGGTCCATCCGACATTTGATGGGCCACAAAACACTGCAGCCTTTGGAGCGATGTGGCGCTTTGCCAGAGTGGCGCTTTGCGGATTCATGCAAATGCAGCACTTGGAAACCCATCAAAACTCAACCAGGCGCCTCGTGCCCTCGTGCCCCGTTCCTTGGCGTGTGCCAAAGTCGCGTGGCGCGCATGGATGGCGCGACGCGGGAGGATCCTTATCGCCCGAGTGCTCGGTTGTAGCAAATGTCCCAAATTTGGGAGTAGTGTCAATAGTAATCAGGGCTTTGTCCTCCTTTCGTTTTCAGTGATCCACATGGAAGTCAATTCTTTGACCAGCACTGTATACGAAGCTGATATTATCCGTCGTTGGCATTTGCCATTCTAAACGCTTAAAGTTTTGAAGGATGGACGTGAGTCCTACGGGCTTCGTGGGAAGAATACGCGAGAGAGAACGATCTTTGCCGAGCATTTACTGATGCCCTTTTATCCTTGCTTGGATTGTTCATTTCACCTTGACAGTAAGCATGATCGACCGATAAAGAGCCGGTTGCTGTATTGGAGAGCTGGCCCAGGGGCAGCAACAAATTTGGGGGTGCAAGGCATAAGGAGGCTCAAGCCTCCTTTAGTTGCGGGCATGGAGGAACCATGAGGAACGAATGGGCTCCCGAGACTCCAGTGC
>CAUJNA010000047.1:170000-235000 GCA_963377175.1 Effrenium voratum | reverse complement strand
TGGAGATGTTTCGACTTCCATTGCCGCAAGGCACTGGTCCCTTTCTGTTGTTTTAGTAGTAGGGGAGCGGCTCAGAAGGGGGACTCAGTTGTCTCTTCAACAAAGTTGTTTTTTCAGTTTGATGAGGCAAGCGGTTGATACAGTCTCATTGCATCACCAGGTTGCTTGAAAAACAGTTCAGCCGTGTGAAAATTATAAGGACACCAAATACAGCCATGGCTTTTCCCTCAAAGGATTTCAAGGGAATTCGCGTGTGTTTCTGCTTTTGGCGAGCAGCACTGTGGCATCAATCATGGTTCGTCTATTCGCGCCTCATTCTATTGGATCTACAAGACCCGCCTTGGTCCCGAGCACTCTGTATGAAGCCCCCTGGAAAGCGTCCAGGAATTCGTCGAGGAGGTGACGCTCTGTCCATGGCTGCTTTTTGCCAGCTCCTCAGCGACCTGAACCTGCCGGGCAAATGGATATCCCCCCCGCCAAACATGGGGGAGCATACGAGCCCCGGAGTCCCCTTTCCAAGAGGAAATGTGTATTCTGAAAAAGGGCAGTGCACTTCCATGTTGGTGAGGGTGTGCCTTCGTATCCAGTTGGCCCCGTCCAGTAGCTTCTTTCAAAGCTGACGTCGACAGCTATGATATGAAGCTCTATAACTTAATAATGCCCTTCTTTGTTTGATTTGAACCTCACATGTTTGGCCATGTTGAAATGAGTTAGACCAGCAGCCCTGTGGTAGCCAGGGTTGTGACTTGGGAGTGACTCAGGGAATTCCACCACCCATGGCCAAGGACACCCACCACCCCAAAAGATGCACCACCGTGCATTTGACAACCCGTGAACGCCCTTTTGGAACTCAAAAGCTACGTATGTTGCCTGGGTGCTGCGTAGCCACATGTTGTTGTTTTTTGCCGCGAGGAAACTAAAAGGGGATGGGCTTATTTCAAAGTAGACCCCTCAAAAGAAAGGTGTCACTGTTGGATTCCCCTTAAACAAAACTGAAAGTGGTGCTCTTAAAAGGTAAAAACACGTATGCACGTGCGCAATGGCTACTCTTTGTAGCACTCACAGTTAGCTAGCGGCAATTAAATTCAAGACAAGCTGAGAAAAATCGTATCAAATTGGGGGGGGGGACCGCGAAAGTTTTGCGAAACCAGCCAACAGGGATCCCTTCAAAAGCACAAGTTTAAGCGTAAACACACACACACAGACAGACAAGCAAAAGCACACAGACAGACACAAGCCCTCGCTCGCGCACGCACTTACGCACGGGCACTCGCACGTTTCTCAAAACACACAAGTGCCAACATAGGGTGGCGGCTGATCCAGCATCAGATGGTGAGACAGTTCTCGCACAGACAGCTGACATGTAGCTTTAATCGCGGCCGCTTGCTGCCGTTGCTG
Source organism: Effrenium voratum (assembly GCA_963377175.1). NCBI lineage: Eukaryota > Dinophyceae > Suessiales > Symbiodiniaceae > Effrenium > Effrenium voratum. The sequence goes on along the minus strand of CAUJNA010000047.1, from coordinate 233,602 downwards.
ACGTCGATCAGGCAGCTGATGTCCTTTTCACCGGATGGTTGTAGAACACGGCAAGGATGGTAGCATCACTTTCGTTGATGAATCCCTTGTCAGTAGGGATGACCCAATTTCTGCAAATAGGGAAAGATCGCGTTTCTATTATTGTGCAGTGGAACCCATGTGCCTTTCTGTCTGGGCAACTCGTTTGCCTCGTCCGACGAACCTGAGGCCGAAATCAGCCTGGTGGTTTTACTGTCGGCGCTTTTCGAATGGGTGCAGCATTGGGTGCGCCACCAGATGGACACGTCTGGGGACAAGGTCGGAGGGCTCCTCGACTCAAGATCCTGCATTGGCAACGGGAGCGCCAAACTGGGTGCCGAATGTCTGGATGCTAGTTTCTGACCCTACATCTTAAGGTTCACTGTAGACCAGAATGCAACAGTTGGGGGCAAAGCTGAGGTGGAGAATGGTGAAAGGATAGGCCGTACATGTTTTTGCACACATGTATATGTATGTAGGTATATAGATGTATGCATCTGTATACATATATGTATATATATAATGTTGACCTGACGTCTCAGCTTGCGGCTGCGCACTGCGAGGGGGCGGGCGCAGGGCTTTCAGGTCCCTTTCCGCAGTGTCCCAAGCAGGGTTGCAGCTACGGCCTGACTAGAGCACTACAATTTACAAGCCTTAACATGGGCACGGCAAGGGTTCTATGTTTTCTAGCCTTCAAGTCTGCACGTGCATGCCCAAGACGCCGTTCCTTGAATGGCTTGAAACCGTCAACCAGGCACCGGTTGCAAGCGTGGAATGTATGGGCCGGAGTCCGGCAACTTCTGGTGTGCCATGAGCCTGTTGCACGAGCTGAGGCATTCTGTTGATCATTGCGGGTCCCTGCACCTGAGCCACCTACTCCCGAAAAAGGGACCCCTCCGTTCCGTCGGCTCAAAATCGCGCGACTGTGAGAAAACACCCCATTGAGGATGGAGCGGCACCCAGTTTGCCGTTGGCTCAAAGTGTCCCTTTGCAATGAAGCAACTCAAACTTAGGGGCATGTCCGCTACAGCGAATCCAACTAAAAGGTGTCCTGGGATTTGTTGTTTGCCCGTGGGTCGCACGAGCAATTCCTTTGTTCACAGTCGAGGCAGATCATGGATGTCCTTTTCAGGGAGTTCTCCGGCCTTGGCTTCATAGGCGCGTGACTGCGCATGGGAGGAGGTCGGCCATCTCTTGGTCGTGTCATCTCCTTGCCTTAAATCAGAATCACCGGGTCGAGGAGGTTCCGTTTGGAGCGCCCCCGACAGAAAAGTATCATTGAAGGCGTTGCTGCTAAGCCGCGTGCGTCGTTGGTTCGACCTCCAAGGTGGGGCCAGCGAGGGGTCAAACAATCGATCCCTTGCGCTGAAACATCATCATTCAGGAAGTTCACGATTTTGTTTTCACTGGGGCAACCCCCGAAGTGGATGGTTTCTTTTTGGAGTGGTCTCTTTGACACGCCTGAAGAAGCGCCCTCAAATAAAGAAGCACTCATTTCGCTGGATTGGGTGGCGCCAGCAGAAATAAAGGGCTTCACAGCTCAGTTGCAATGCTCGGTGGTTTCATGCCGCCAAACTCAGGGTGCATTAGGTTGCTTTTGGAGGTTTGAAGCATGGTTAAGGCTTTTTAAAGTGAATTTCCTTTTCAGGCGATGTTCCTGAAAACTGATGAAATAGCTGGAATAATGTGTTATGCTTCCCAATGCTAGTTCTAGGAATCCCTGAATTCTTGCAGTGGGCCCCTTCCATTCCCAAGCAACCAAGAAAAGCGGGCTCCCATGGCCACTGGGCAAAGCCTGTTTCCTTGAGGCTCATTTTGGTTTGTGTTGTTTTCTGGGGTACCCTTCTGGGTTTGGCTGGGTAAGCCAAAGGAACACCCAAGCAGCGCCAAACGCCTTTTTTCTGGCGGGAGGGGTTTCCCTTTTGGAGGCGACCCTGTCTTAGCCCGAGATTGGCTTTAACTTGTCCGAAAGAACGCGCACGCTGCGAGGCATGTTCCTTTTCCTGGTGACCCAGAGCCACATCACGGAGGCGGCGCGGTTTTGGGCCCCGCTGTGTGCGTTTTGCGGGTGTCGAAATGTTGCCTTTTCTTGGGAATGAGTTGCAACATAGAAGCTAAATGTTTGCACTCTGCATTAGCCTAGCTGAGAAGCGGCACGATTTTGGAGCGAGGACGTGCTGGGCAAGAAGGTCTTTGGAGATAGCTTGGACGAGATGGGAGTCGCGGATCCTGTGGCCGAGTCGTTTGAAACCGCATCTCGACTTCGACCGGACAATTGACCTAAACAATCAGAATCAGGGGTCTCCTCCGATTCCTCGGATATGACCTCATATTTTGTCAGGTTCACTAAATCTGAAACATGACCTGAAATGATGTATGTTGGTTCACCCTGGGCTGGGGTAAATACTCAGTCAAGTTTTCATCATAGTAGAACAACGTGTGTAATTATTTGGCCCCTTGTACTATTGGCAAAAAAGAGGTGTCTAGAGTGCTGGGTGGCGCCCCAAGAAGCCGTTCGCACATGTCAGGCGAGCGTTCCATGATGCAGTTGAGACAGTGCGAGCCGGATGCTTTCCCGTTCACGATTGCACATTAAACGGCAGGCAACGGCTAGGTCTTATTTGCGGCCAAGTAGGGAAGTCCCGCGTATATCAGCGGGTTCTGCTTTTGGATAAGGTTGGGTAAGCTGGCTTGTTGGAACAATGCGGCTGAGGTCCACATGATGATTTTCCTCCTCATGGCCGTGCTGCTGTTTCAGGCACGCGCAACTGCACAACGCGGAACACAAGAAAAGGGTAAAGCGACCCGGTTCCAAAGTCGATGGTCCTACGATTCACTTGTAGCAATTCCTCTACAACCATCTTGGCAGGTGCCTTTCGCCGAATCAAGTGACAAACTGTGTGCGTCTCTGTGCGTGTGTCTGCCGCAGCATGGAAAGGAAGAACAGCTGAATGCCGAAGGCTGGTGTTCTTATAGCATGTGCACACACATTCCAGAGAGCCCAGGAACACAAAACAAACAACTCTCCTTGGGCATGATGGTGGTCAACGGGTGAAGGGCCACTTTAATTGAGTCCTCTTTAAAGAGGCAAACAAGTCATGGAGATGGCCCCACTTTGATATCACAGACAAAGCCTTTTTCCACAACCATGGCATAATTCGAGGAACGCGAAACGAAACACACACTTCAAGCAAGGGGCCCCCCAAAGTGGTGCTTTTCTTGTTTGTGTCCCTTCCCAAGATGAAAAAGCAAAACAAAAACCGCGCGCGCACCCACACACACACACACACACGCACGCGCACGCGCACGCGCACACGCACACGCACACGCACACGCACACGCACACACACACACACACACACACACACACACACACACACACACACACACACACACACACACACACACACACACACACACACACACACACACACACACACACACACACACACACACACACACACACACACACACACACACACACACTTGAACTCCAGATGGAGAGTGCTAATCTTTCGAGTACAACTGATGAGTTTCGAGTACAACTGATGAGTCTCGAGTATGGTGAGCTTCGACTCGCACATCACTCAGCTTCACTCTAGTTACTTGAACAGGGGCACACAAAGCAACGGCGGTTCAGGGGGGGACCAAAAGGACATTCACAAACATCACAATTGCAGGTACGTCCAGCTGATCAGGCTGGATATCACGAGTTAACAGCGAGCGTCTTCGTTGGCGCAGGACTCGCTGAAACTCCCTGCGCCCCCTGCTGCAGCGGAAAAAGGTTTTGGTGGCAGGGTATTCTGCCACTCCGCACACACACGCCCCTCAATGAGGGGCGAGGTTTCTCTTTTTCTGCAGGAAGCTCACATGCTCCAACCCGAGTCTCTATCGTTGACCAAAATATCCACCACGGCGAGGGGAGCGAGACACAGCCCTAAACCGCTCAGAAGACGGGAACGAGAGATCACCACGTTGAGCGTTACGAGTGTCGCCATAGAGGACTGAAGCGAGTTGCGAAGCAGCCTGGCGATCACCATGGGAAAACGGGGTGGCGTAGGTGAACGTCTCCTCAATTGGAACGGCATCGGAGTTCCGAACTTGAGCAAGAGATTGATCATGCGGATAATGAGTTGCGAAGGATTCCATCCGAGACAGAATACGCTGGTATCCCTGATGCTGCCAGTCGCGGATGTTCCACGCCTGGACATGCTCATCGGGATCAGTCACCCGCTGCCATTCCCGAAAAGAATTTTCAGGTAGATCAGGTACAGTGTCACCGCGGTGCCATCGCTGAGGCTGTCCTGGAGTGTATATCCGCACCCACTCCTGTTCCTGCCAGACCGAGTATTCGAGCCATGGGTGCTGCTTCGAATCATCGATGTCCATGTTGAAGTGAGAGGCAAGGATTGTCGCGGGCTCCGATCCAGCTGATAGAGGAACAGGCACCATGCACAACCATGTACAAGCAACAACCAAGCAAGATCATGCAAATGTAAAACCACCCTTATTTTGTACGCTGTGCCACTCGTGCGAGTCTAGTCCTCAGTCAGCTCGAAGATGGGACTCGCCTTCTCAGAGACCCCAACCGCTTCCGATGGTGTGTTTCCACGCGATGCACGGACTGGTTGATGAGGTTGGGAAGCGTGACGTGCGCGAGCTGTCAGTTGTTGAGAAATCCCCTCTTGGAGACGAGTCAGTTCTTCGGTAGAGAAATCAGCCGCATCCGAGGACCTGAGAATCGCTTCTAACAGCTGCGGTGACATACTCAATGCCGCAGACTGCGTGGCCACGCTGTGATGATCAGGAAAATACATGGAGTCAAATTCATGACCAGCTTGAGGGGCAGCGACTCTCCGATAGCCCTCTGTCGATCTGGTACTCGAAATACTGAGGGTTCATAGCGGCAAGGCAGGTTCTCGCGCGGCCGCTGAAAGCAATCGAAAGTCTGCGGCAAAGACACACATGCAATGACAACCGTGCACAGCTGCTGGAGAGTGAGGCAATTTTTTCAAACTCAAGGTGAAACACAGCAACGAGGTTTGTAATGTCCGACTCCTAGGCTTCACCGCCGTTGATGTCGCGCACACCTGCAATGGTAGTGTCCTGGTCGTCTGCGATCACAAGGGGAAAGACATTTCCGCCCATGGTGCAGGATGGCGTGACAGTAATGTTTGCAAGTTGCCGATGGGGACAGCGATGGACGGCCAGCACGTTTGGAGGTGAACACTGTAAAGGGCCGTCGAGATCGCCGCGGTGCCGAAGCGGATGCTGTCCGAGATCGTTTGGACGAGCGCCCTGGACTGCGTAGTTCTTCATCATGGGAATGGTCAGTGCTGTAGATCGAGCGGCGTGTGCGCTGCGATTTCGAAGAGGTAGGGCAGGATTGTCCGCGAGGGGCTGAGAGCGAGGGACTGCGTACCGAGGGCATAAACTGTGGGTGTAGAATCACCGGTGGTGGTGGTGGTGGCGGAGGAGGAGGTGGAAGAAGCAATGGGAAACTTAGCGGGGGCGGAGGTGACGTAGTCTGCCGAATGGGTCTGTCAAGTAAGGCCCCGGGTCCGTGAAATTGTAACCACGTCGGCTGTGCTCCATGGGTCCAGGTGATGTACGTCTGTACAACTTGTTCCGACATGATTTGAGCAACTCAGTCATGAATTCACTTCACGTCAACGGCAACACCCAAAACCCGGCAAGCAATATTTCCAAGGAAAATGTAAGTCACGAGCAAGCAAGCAAATCTCATGCGATCAATAACACGAGCCGAACACGCCGCCACGGCCTACCATTTAGTCCTCCGGTGGTCGATGTAGCATTTGACGACCGCGTTCCTAGCCGCGAGCCTCAAGTTGCTGATAGACCTTCCATGCCTGCTTGACTTCCTCAATGGGCTTCTGAAGGAACCGAGCAATGGTCTTATAGGTGGGCCTGGAATCCTTGTCTTTCTTCCGTCGCACCATCTCATCCAGCTCACCCTGTGTCCATGCCGTGAAAGGTTCACGGTATGCATTGCGAAGTGCAATGGTGAATTCTTGTAGAAGTTCCCGAGGACCATGAACCACCGTAGGAGACGGCCGGAACGACGAGGCACCTGGATGTGGTCGCACCGAGTCATCAGAATCCGAGTCAGGTGTCGTAGGCGTCATCTGTCCTGGCTCTCGGCCACCGTGTGTGGCGAAGGGAGCAAGTGGACGAGGTGGTGGCAGGTGATCCAACATCGATGCAGGCCGAGGACCAGAATTGTTGTCAGTAGCATCCCGATGTGCCGCACGAGGCGGGGATAAGGCCGGTATGTACCATGTGGATGACGTGTCCAAAGGTCGGGCTCGAAGTCGAGTGGGAGAACGAGATCGGTCAGACGAAATGCGCTCTGTGATGCGGGGCCGCAGCCCATGTCTGGAGTTCCGTGGTGCCCTGGGAGTCACTATAGTTTCTGACGGATGGCTGCGCTCAGTCATCAGGGCAAAGTTCAGGGTGTCCAGAGCTGTCGCAACTTGGGATGCAAGGACATTGAGTACCGCCACCAGGTTATTCACAAACTCGGCTGACAACTGCATGGCAACCGAACAAACAGCAAGGTCAACTCAAGCAAGTAAGGCTGCGGCACGGTAAAGACATGATGCTTACAGACATGCATGTAGCAAAATACTGAAGCACTTTTATCGCTGGTGCTCCGTCACCGTTCATACGACAGACCCGATGGTCGGCAAGCCGGCATGGCCTTGACCGCCGGCGGATACTTCGGAGTGTAGGCATGTCGGCGGGACGTGGGAACCGCATCATCGGGACGGTCTGGGAGCCGTCGGTGATGGCTGCGGGATCGTCTCCGGTGCGGTTCTCGATGCCTAGATCTTCGCCTTCGTCTGTGTTCCCAAGAGGTGCTGACACTCACCGTGCGTACGTGAGCAGGGTGCTCCGCACGGTTGTCCGAAGTGGCCACGAGAGTGACCGGTGCTGCCATGTAGTCAGGCCGGACTGATGTTGCCGGCAAGTGCGGCGGCGTCGTGGACGGCGGAGGTAGCGGAGGAGGATGGCCGTCAGGAATCGGTGGCGGTGGGGGCGGCTGTGGGTGCCGCTGTTGGCCTTCAAGACGCTGCAGTCCGGCCAGAAGTAGACTGATTTGCGATGACATGGCGAGTAGCATGTGCCGGCAATCACGTAGCAGATCCCCATGATCCATCACAATCCGGGTGAAGATGCGACAGACAGGGCCAAATCAATCGGTAATCACTAAAATGCGGCGACGGCAAGCAACACAAGACATAAAACCAATCAAGCAAGCAACACTCGTAATCCAAACATGAGCCTCAGACAACCCCATGCGCTTTTTCCGGAAGAGGAGCGTCATGATGTACATCATGAAAATCATACCGTCCTGCCATATTTGTTCACCAGAACATGCCCATGTAGCTGGGCACCGCAATCGTAGATCGGAGTTTCCACCTGCCATCTTTGGCGTGAATGCAGTCATAGTAATGAGAAGCGGCTATGTCCGCGTACACTCCGCCACGGGGTATAGTGCAATGCTGTTGCCGGAGACGTGCAGAGCCACCAATGCACACCGGGCGGTCCGTCCGGATTCCACCGAACTGCGCTGCAGATTGGATTGCCGCTTCCTGAGACTGGAGGCTGCCCCTGCAGTAAAATCCCATCGGAGGCAACCAGACTTCGTTCCAGTTGGAGCATTCGCGATTGGGGGAAGGGTGTTCTTGCCATTTCGAGGGTCTGATCAGTTCTTCATCACGCAGGATTTGTATGGCCGCCTGCATATTGGTGTTGTGGGACCAGAAAAACGTCGCCTGCGACTGGGTGCGATGCTTGTCCGGCAACAATCGGCGTGGCTCAAATGAGAAGATGATCCCAAAGAGGTTCTTCTGCGAGTTCTTTTTGTCCGTGGAGAAGTGGTGAAACGTCCGTGTAGTCCTGCTGATATATGGCCATTTTTCTTCGCACATGCCGAGCTGTACGATGAGTTGCTGCGGCAGTGACTTCGGGGAGATCTGGAAGTAGTCAGACATGTCTCTGACCACTTGATCCGTCCAACGTCCCGGGACGCCATGCAGTGGCGGAGAAAACGGAAACTCCGAAATGGACTTGACCCGCTGATCATCTTCGATGATGCTGCGACGATGCGGCATGAGGCTCCTGTAGACCGACTCCCATGATTTCTTCAACAGCTCAGGTTCAGGAAATACCAAGGCGGCAATCGAGGGTAAGGTGTAGTAGAGGACATCATTCACTACGATGGCAATTTCCTCGATCCGGCACCCAGTGCGCAGCTTGAAGCGATGACTGCCCAAATCAGGCACATGCTGACGAACTGAGAGAGGCACCAGCGCGATGCGGTTCTCAGAAGAACTGCCATGAGCAGGAGGAAACGGAGGCGAGCGGGGCCTCCTTTGATCGCTATGGGCGCGCCTCCCATCACTCCTCCATTCACCCCAATCCTCCTCCTCATCAGAATTCCCTTGCGGGCCCGGTGTGAGCTGGATCCGCGAAATTCGGGACCTGGGGGAACGCGATCGGGGCTGTCCAGTGAGTGCTGGAGCGTCACGGGATGGGCCGTGGGATTGCACACTTTGCTGGTGTGCTAATCCGTGAGTCCGAATGAACATTTGCATCTCATTGCCGTTGTGAAGTTGGGAAGGTGCTCCAGCGTCACGCGACTCGTGGTTTGCACTGATCCGTCAGAGCGTAAGAGACTGGTGACTGTGTACTCCGCCATGGTTCTGAGCCAGCTACATGCAGACACAACACAATGCATCAACAACTGTCACAAGCATGACAAGAAGAGACAGCATGACAAGCTCACATGCAGATTTTGTCCCGAGTCGACGCCGAACGTCACGCAGGAGGTGGGGTTCAAAACCTTTGGCCTCATAAAGGCGTTTGAGAGCGTCGAGTCCATGCTGCTGCTGAACCGCCGGTTGTGCACCACGTATGATGAGCCATGAGCGAGAAGACCAAGAAGAATAAGTAAACATCTGATCATTGGCACTCCGAATTCCTTTGATTTGGGAGGGATGATCAGGTAGCTGTGGTGTAATAGTTCTGGAAGAAGAATCACAGCGATAGCCCAGCACTTTGTCATCATGTTGAACCTCAAGCATCACTGGTGGGCGATAAAATTCCAGGGAAAGAAAATTCAAGAGCACGGGTGAGTGTGGGGCTGAATCACGAAGCAGAATGAAACGATTGTCGACGTAGCGCTCATGCCAGATCACACCAATGTCGGGCATGCAAAACCGCAGAGAACACATTGTTTGGTGCCAGAAGAAATCTTCAACCGTGGCAACCAAATTGCACAACGGTGGCGCGGCTGGAACGGTCCCCGGCGCGGCTCGAGAGTGTTCTTGGCGGAACAAGTATCCGTTGATCTCGAAGTGACTGTTGTCAATGACAAAGTCAAGAAGGTGCCGGAGATCTTGTTCACGAAAGGTTCGAGGGATCTTGGTTTGACGGCGCCACTTTCCTTTGAACATACGGCGTCGATGATCTGACTTTACTTCGTACACTGACCATTGAGAGGAACTGCGAAGGCCAACAACTTGATCGTACCGATGGAGAAGCACTTGCAGCGCCTGGTGGAATCGTTCCGTAGGAATGGACGTGAAGAAGCCTGACAGGTCATGCGACACCAGGTGGATGTACTCATCAGGATCTGCTTTTGACAGCGCTTCCCACAGTTGCTGGACAAGTTCTTGTACTGAAAGTTGACCTGCAATGTCGGGAAAGGCAGCTTTGGTAAGTTCAAATATGAGTGCGCCGAAGACCGTGAGGAAGGGAGCTGCCCATGTGCGAAAGAATGAAATGATGGGTCGTGCTTTCTGCCAGTCCTTGGTCGGCTTTGGAAGGATACGTGCTGTGGGCAGCGGTGCTTGAAGTCGAAGTCCCCATGCATATCGTTGACGTAGGAGAGAAGGTACCGTGGTTACCACTTCAGAGCGAAAAGATGCTGCGGATTCACGGCAAAGCGAGAAGACATCTCCCGAGCAAAATGTCTTCCGCATCAGTATGGCAAACAGGGACGGACACATCACATGTGCGCGGGAGGGAAAATGATCCGCCGGGATAACAACCCACGAAGACAGAGAAGCCACAGTGCGCTGCAACGATGTCGAAGACCAATAAGCACGATCTTGGAGGTTAGTTCGATGAGCGTCCATTAACTGAGTCAAAACCGGCTGCAGATCTGAAAGAAGACTGGAACCCTGCACATGCCAGCGACGAGCAAGTTTGCGAAGTTGCGTGGTGAAACGTTGATGTAATAAGTTGACATCACCGAAATACTGATCCTTCATTGAGGCGGCCATGATTTCCATGTCAATGTCCGCATTGATGCGGGAAAACTCATCCACCATTACAACGTGACCATGTGCTCGGTGTATATGATGATCATCAATGTCCAAACAGCGACACGGAAAGGTTGTTTCAGGGGTCCATCTGCGCTGCCATGTGCGGTAGTTGTAGATCTTGTCGCCCAACGTGGCACTGCGAGTTTCCACCACCCGGATCTTTGGAAGGAAAAGAGAAGGGAACAGATCCCGATGAGAAGCAATCCAGCTTTGTAGCCATGTGCCAAGTAGAGCTTTCCAATTCCGGACATGCAGCGGCGGTAGGAGTAGCTGTGTCAAAGTGGTGGGTGGTTGTAGCCGTCGTTTGCGCAACACCTGGGCGAGGAGTTTCTGCGCCTTGGAGCGGAAGGGCTCGTTGACAAAGACGGCGAGCCGCAGTAAGTAGTACAGCTGAGTAGGAGGGAAAGCTGCCGACAGTAGGTCACGCATGACTTGGAACGATGCTCCTGTATTGGATCCCAGCTGATAGAGAATAGAGTAATGGGCCTGAATGTCATCCAGCATGGCGGGTCGTAGTTGCCGTTGGAGATCCGGATGTAGTCGTCGTCGAAAGCGCTTGTGCAAGCTGAGGGAAGTGGGAGACGACAACGAGTGACGTCGAAAATCCACGAGATGTTCCCGGAAGCCCACCTTTCGCAAGATTCTGTGTACCCAGGGCGCATTCAAATGCGGGCGTAGCAAGTATTGCCATTTACTTTCTTGAACCCACACCGAGGAAACAGGAAGTTTGATCTCCACCGGAACAGCACAGAAGAGCCAGTAAGTATTGGATCTCTTCCAGTAGTGAAGCGCGGGTTCGAAGAAGGCATGCCGTCCACGAAGTAGTTGTAGAAATTTGCGACTGCGTGAGTGTTCACGACGTAGAACATCCTGATCAGTCGCCCCAACATAGTAGGGTGTGTGCCATGGGGAAAGTCGAATGTAGACGCACGGTTGTTGATGATGACCTGGATCGTGTATGAAGTCATAGAGGTCAGGAAATCGTGCCCGCAATGAGCGAAGATGTCGCGTGTCGGCAAAAGTGGAGTGCATGATTTCACACAAGAGAGAAGTCTTGTAGAAGTGAAGAACTTCAAAGAACGGCGGAAAGTAGCCATGATCTTGTGAAATGAGACGTTGTAAGAAACTGATCAATAAATAGGCAGTGCACCGACATCTGTGAAGCTCATACCTGTTGGCCACGGTGTGCTGAGAGCGTGACATAGCGTGGTTCGGAATCTGAAGGGCTATCCGGACCACAACTAAGACTTCGAGAATGAGGCCCAACCACGGTAATTGTGTGATTGATTCGTACTCATCATCTGGTATCGACGGTGGTGGTAGTCCAGGAAAACAGTATTGCCAGCACGTGGAGAACATGGTCAACGAGTGTAAAAGGTCGGCCAGCGACTGCCATTGTGCAACATCATCATAGATTCCACAGCGGCGAAGCTCATCCAACATGGTGAAATACAACCAATGAAATCTACCACAAGGCGGCGACATGAATACAAGCTGCACAGACAATCACGCACAAGGCAATGCAAGAACGAGCAAGTGCAAGATCAAACTAGTGCAACGCAGAAAATTGACGGACGAGTTTTCACCTGACTCATCCGTGACATGGTTGCCGCTCCGGGCTCATAAGAGAACGAAGGTCATTATGATGCCTTCTCATCCGCAGAGTAGGCGAGCGGTCACGATGAGGTGACTCAATGCCTTCTCAGTGAGCTTGGTAAGATAGCCGGGCTCCAGTCCCCACGAAGCCGCCATCGCCCCGAGAGTGGGTGCGTCGCCTTTCGGCATGCGTTGACGCGCCTGAAGGAGCTGCGTCGCCATGGAATCTAATGACTTGTTGCCGTTGAGCCGGGACGGGTGATTGGCCCACTTAACCAGCGACGCCAAAGTGGTGGTTGTGGGCGATTGCTTGAGATAAAGGCGAGGCTGGTCACTGGTCCATGTGTAGTACTTGACAACTTCATCCGGCGTGCTGTGCATGGTGAGCAATTGCGACGCCGCCGGCTTAGACGGCGGTGACGACACTCCGTGAAGAGACTGAATGATCCGAGGTTGCACCGTGCTATCAAACGACTTGCCATCAAGGGCCGCTGCGCTGGCTGTAGGAAGGGAACTGGCAGGTGACGAGGATGTTGTGTGGTTGACCGGTGGCGGTGTAACCAACTCTGCATCATCTTTCTGGCTTGCCATCGTGGGAGAGGTCGAAGCGCGCAGCGATGCGGAATACTGAGCTTGGAGCAGTTCGTGCGCACGATTTAGATCATTGTACTTCTTGACCATGTCATCTGTCTGGGTGGAAGGTGTGAGAGAGGTGTGATGTTGCTGAAGAAATTGAAGTACCAAGCTGGCCAAATGGTCATGAACCTTGATCCGCTGATTGAAGTCATCGATGTTGAGACCCAGCGAGTTGGCAAGGTCCTTTTCCAGGGTGAGCAGGTTGAGTGACTGTGATCGTCGTAGTAGTTTGGAACAGGTACTCCAAAGTAAGGCCTCGGTGCGAGTGCGAAAGCCTTCCCACGTCACGAATCTGCCGTGAGCGAACGGTCGGAGTAGCCAGTTGGTGAGGCCCCCGTGGATAACCTGAACCAGGCGAACGTCCCGAATATCCATGCCTGACATGTCGCGAAGGTTGCCATGCGGAGTGTTGGCAACGGTCATGGGCAGGCTAAAGTTGTAGAGCTGATTGACATCAAACATGCCATCTCCAGGTGTCCAGTCAGGCGAAGGTGTAAGCCAGGCTTTCTGAGGACGAACCGGTAGAGCCGCAGGAGGTCCAGGTGGCGGTGTAGGTTGAGGAGTAGTGACCGGTGGTGGCATCACGGGTGGCATGAACTTGGTTGGCGCGGGGTCTGGAGGGATCGGCATCATGTAGTTGATCGCTGGGTGTTGGAATTGCTGTGTGGGGCTGTGAGTCGATTGAAAGTTGGTGGGCATCATCGGAAAGTTGTTGGCAGAGTTGTAGCCGGAATTGTGTTGCCACGATACCAGGTTGTTCCAATCCATGTTATCCGAGACCTGGCTGTCATTGTGTTCACGTCGGCGTGCTTTGCGAGCTTGAGGGGAAGGACTCCGATCACGTCTGCGCCGAGTCCTAGATCTATCTCGATCATCACGTCGAGACATGATGGCACAACAAATGCAAAACCGCAACTCCACAATCTTGAGAGGAACGAGTCCGACAAAATGCAAGTCCATGCAAGTTCAAGTCAGCAGCCAGCAGCAAACCTAGTGAGACGTCTCTATGATCTGACAGCTGTCTTCCCTTTAGTGAAACCTCGTTCCTGGTTAAATGTGAAATTCCGCTGTTCTATGATAAGAACGTTGAGGTCAAATTTTCCGACAGAGCCGGCCCGGGGTCACACAATGGGTACACCCGAGGATTCCCCACGAATGGGGTGTACACACTTGAACTCCAGATGGAGAGTGCTAATCTTTCGAGTACAACTGATGAGTTTCGAGTACAACTGATGAGTCTCGAGTATGGTGAGCTTCGACTCGCACATCACTCAGCTTCACTCTAGTTACTTGAACAGGGGCACACAAAGCAACGGCGGTTCAGGGGGGGACCAAAAGGACATTCACAAACATCACAATTGCAGGTACGTCCAGCTGATCAGGCTGGATATCACGAGTTAACAGCGAGCGTCTTTGTTGGCGCAGGACTCGCTGAAACTCCCTGCGCCCCCTGCTGCAGCGGAAAAAGGTTTTGGTGGCAGGGTATTCTGCCACTCCGCACACACACACACACACCGCATGCACTTGCGCACGCCCACGCACACATACGCTCACACACATAACACAGACACCCCCACGCACACAGACAAAGACACGCACACACAAACACACACACACACACAAACACACACAAACACACACAAACACACACAAACACACACAAACACACACACACACACAAACAACACACACACAAACACACACAAACACACACACACACACACACACACAGACAGACAGACAGACAGAGACAGACAGACAGACAGAGAGACAGACAGACAGACAGACAGACAGACAGACAGACAGACAGACAGACAGACAGACAGACAGACAGACAGACAGACAGACAGACAGACAGACAGACAGACAGACAGACAGACAGACAGACAGACAGACAGACAGACAGACAGACAGACAGACAGACAGACAGACAGACAGACAGACAGACAGACAGACAGACGACAGACAGACAGACAGCACACGCACACGCCCACGCACACACACACACACACACACACGCACACGCACACGCACACACACACACACAAACACACACCCGCACGCCCACACAAGCGCTCGCACGCACGAATGCGCGCACCCGCACACGCACTTGCACTTGCAGACGCGCACACGCACTTGCACTTACACACGCACACACACGCACACACGCACACACACACACACCCACCCACACACACGCACACACACACACACACAGACACCCCCCCCCCGCGCGCACGGACGCAGGCGCACGCAGACAAACAAAGACACACACACAAGCGCATGACCGAAAGTGCATGCACAGACACGCACTCACACACAGACACACACGCACGCGCACGCACGCACGCACACACACACACACTCGCAGACATGGCGCGCACACGCGCACGTGACACACGCACGCACGCACTTGCCTACCCACGCAGACGCAAGGAGCACACGTGCACACACACACACACACACGTGCACCACACACACACACACACGTGCACCACACGCACACACACACACACACACACACACACACACACACACACACACACGCACCACGCACACGCGCACACGCGCACCGCACGTGCGCACACACACACACACACCCTCCCATGCACCCACCCACCCCCCCACGCTCGCCCGCCCGCCCACCCGCGTGCACGCACGCACGCACGCACGCACGCACCGGACGTGGGCATTTTTGCACACGCATGCACCTCCCCGAACGGTTTGACATCCATCAGGCCATGGCCATGCTGCGGGTCACCCAGACCGTCATCGAGACCTGGGGGCGCTACGAGCGCGCTAGGGCATGGGGCCTGCGTCAGGACGCTCGACCGGATGAAACTGCTCCAAACCTTCAAAAATGTGTGTGTGTGTGCGTGTGTGTGTGTGTAAGTGTGTGTAAGTGTGTGTGTGTGTGTGTAAGTGTGTAAGTGTGTGTGTGTGTGTAAGTGTGTGGGTGTGGGTGTGCGTGTGTGTGTTTGTGTGTGTGTGTGTGTGTCTGTGTGTGTATCTGTGTGTGTATCTGTGTGTGTATCTGTGTGTGTGTGTGTCTGTGTGTGTGTCTCTGTGTCTCTGTGTGTCTCTGTGTGTCTCTGTGTGTCTCTGTGTGTCTCTGTGTGTCTCTGTGTGTCTGTGAGTTTGTTTTTCTCTTTTGGGTGGCCCCCCCTTTTTGCTCAATTTTTGACAAAACAATGCGGGTAGACGTTGTTGAACATGTTTCGCTTATCAGGATTCTATGTGCCAAGAGCAACCCTGGAAACGGGGATGAGACCCCCTGGATGCTACAAAATGCCCCAGAAGGAGCCCACGACACAAACCGTGATGTGACGAATTCCATCGAAAGGTGGTTCCTTTTATGCACAGGACCCCCCAAATTTTGTATGTGCGAAGAAGAATGGGGACTCAACCCGATCTTTTGGTTGCATTAGGACTCCTTAGAGTCCCTCTTCTGCGAGGGCGGCTTCCTAGAGCGTGCTACGGCTCCAGAGGCGCCCAGAGGCGGAAAGCAGAGACGAGATGGGATTGTCCTGGGGTGTTCTCTTGGCCCAACCCAAGCCCGGATTGCCTTGCGGGGGAGTTGGACATGGGAGGGAGTGTGACATCAAGCCCACAATTTGGTGTCAACGCTCGAAGAAGTTGTGGCTGGGTTCAACTCCATGGGAAAGTTGCTGGAATTTTCAATCTGAGAGACTTTTGCCCGATTTCCGTTGCTTGCCGTTTCAAAGCCACCAGCTTGAAAGCTTTGCCAATTCCCCATCTTGCCGCGCACCCATTTGCCACCACTATCTGTGATTGACCTGTGTGCGGCATTTCAGCGCACAAGGGTTCATGGTAGCGCGTCCAAAGAACCGCTGGGTGAATTTGCGAGTTTCTATTGGCGGTATGCGCGTGACCCGAGTGTTTGCTTCCCACCCAGTCGTTTTCATTTGCTATACTTTATTTTGCAACCTGCTCGCAGTTTAAACTGGAACCCAACGCTAAACACGGCTGGTTATCCTTTCGCCCAACAGAATCGCGTTCTCCTTCCAGTGCAGCAACGTTTTCCAGGTTTGTCAGCGTTGCTTTGTTTTTCCGTTCGCATCGCGAAGGGTTCTTCCATGCGGGGCCCTCCCCAGCGGGGCGCTGTGTGGACGCCAGCGAAGCACTTGCAGGGCGTGCCCAGCCAACAAGTTGGCTCCCGGGCCTTGTTCAGCGGGGGATGAAACATGCCCGCAGGCCTGGAGCTGCTTTTCAGGCAGAACTTCACTTATCAGATCCCGCTGCTGCGGTGGATGGTGCTCCATCATGACCCGGGTGAGTTCGGAGTGTGGGCGGCAGGCTAAAGTTGTTCGCAGCCCCCATGAAAAAGAGAAAAGGCAACTTAAAAGGGGGAAGTGGCCTTTGATTAGTTGGCAAAAAATGATGTCTGACCAATGGTCCTGGATTGGTTGTGCATTTGCGGACGCGGCGTCGTTCTAGGCCCTGAAGACTTCAGAAGGTGCAGCCAGTCTCGAACAAGTTATTCCGAGGCAGTCAACATCTGAAATGGCCCTCTCATTTGCGTACTTTTCCGCAGGGGAAGAGCCACCTATCCAAACAAAAGGGCTGGGACACAGTCATAATGAATGGAGGTGCATAGAGCGCAACCTGGTTCAATCCATAAAAGTGTTCTTGGTGTCTGCGTAGTTCATTCGGGCTTCGGGACAAGAAAACTCGCTAGTTTTCCCATGTCCCTATGGGGAACAATACTTTTTGATTGCGCCTCATTTGTGGCTGTGTAAAAAAAAAGCCCCCAGGGCAACCATGCATTTTGGTGCTTCCCTATTTGGTGATTCGCCCGTGCGTGTGTGTTTGTGTGCGCGCGCAACAAAGACTTCTTTGAGGTGTATTTGGAATGCTGGTCGGGCCACGGCTAGGCCTCGGATGTAATTGAACTGGGCAAAAGAATCACCTGCCTTCCCATCATTTTGCTTTTTGTCCAAAGACTCATTGGAAGCATGTGCGAACCCGGCTTCTGTCCTACCTTCTGTCCTCGCCTTCTGTCGTTGCCCTCCACTTTCGGAAATAGCTTATAGCTCAATCAGAAAGAGGGGCGTCAGCTCGCTGACAGACAACACAAACACTATTGAACATTCACCATCAGTTGCTGTTGTAGAGGGGACATGCTATACAATGGCCACATTTCCTACAGTAAAATGGACAGAGCACGAGCTGGCCACTCCTTGCCTTGCAGCTGAGAAGCTGCCTGGCAACGGTCGAACCCCATTTCTTCTGCTCAAAGTAGAGCAAGCGAATAGCAGGCGGGGAATAGAACGGTAAATTATGTGAAGGTGTATTTCGGATCGGATTCCGATCCGGAAGTTGTTGCTTCATTGTATGTTGTGTCGCACATTTTTTCCTACGGCTGATTGCTTTCATCTGAGAATGTTGCGCGATGTCCAGGCGACCGTAACTACCAATACGTTGATGATGGTGAGTGATCCTACTCATGTGTTTCATGCCCATTGCTTCATGTGCCTCATGTGCCAGCAGGTTGGCGCAACAAATCTTACTTGCGTTTCAGTTGCGCATGGAGGTTTTGGTTTGAAGACGTCTTTTGCTGGCTCCTCTCCCTATGAGGACACGCTGCACAATCTGGTGATGTGGAGGGCCATTCGGCACCAGTTCATCTTCGGTAAGAATTCTGAGGCACGGGGGCCCGTACAAGTGGCCTGGAGAGCGTGGATGTATTTGCGGCATCAACACACTTGCCGCGAAGCGACGACCATGAATCGCAAAGCCGTGTTTTCGTCAATGGCGTGCCTCCCTGTTCCATTGGATGTTTCCAACAAGGGCAATCCAAAGAGTTGGTGTGATTCCAGCCGTCCAAGCCGTGGACCAAGGGCATGGCTCAACAGTCATTGGGGCTTGGTTCATTTTTCACACTTCCTGCGTGGAGAGACGGAGACGAGGTCACAGTACTGGTTATTTCATGTTTGCAAAATAGAGATGTTGGCTGTCAAGATTTGATTGCTGGTTGCTACTGCTTCCGGATTGGTGCACCTGTCATATCATGTATCACAATATGGCATTGCTTATTGCTGTCGAGGGATCTTCAACAAGCAGGGTGGCTCCCGGTTCCATGGCCGAGTACAGAAGCGGCTCTAACTCAAAAGACTCTGAGGCCAAATGGCCCATAGCTACCGTCTGGACGCATGGCGCAAAGACTCAGAGAGGGTGGCAATGTCGTTTATCCTGCGTGTCCAACTCGCTGTGCCATGAGTTGGGAACTTGCGGCTATTGATTGATGTGTGTGTAAGCCGTGTGAAGCCAAGCCTCCGAACTGAATCAACGTGGCGAGGTAAGGTGTCCTGATGTTTCCCTTGACAGCCCACAAACAAGTGGGATATCTGAAATGCTATTGCATTTGAGGTCCACGAAATATGAACCAAATTCAAGCTTACATGTCCTTTTGTTGGAGGAAGCTGAGGTAGGCATTTCGCTGAGAGGCGATTCGAATCCGGCTCGCGTGCGGTGCAGGCGCGAAGCGGGCACATCACATGCCCCCGTCAGTTCAGCTTCGAAGCGTATCTGAGAGAACGCCTGGGGCACATCGTGGTGTGCGTGGTGGAGGTGGATAAGAACATTTGGCTCATGACGCTTAGCCTAAGGATCTACATGTTGCTTTGTTCCCCCCAAAGGATGACATGTCAATGCGGATGTCCTGAGCACATGGCAGGCTTTTGAAATCATCCCACAGTTGTGATGGTGTTAGGGGAAGGGTAGGCAGAACGGCGCCATGAACACAACAAACAACTGCATCAGATTCATCTGCAATTTGAAGGAGCCTTCACGCTAGCGAGACTTCACTCTGCAGTCGACAAAGCAACAAGCGCAAACATAGGCGAAGCAATCCACACTCCAGCCACCATCGCAACCTGTGACGGGAACGGTTTTGCCCAAATTGTTTTAAGTTAGGTGTAAGGAGTTAGGTGGATGCTAATGTCTGCAATCCCTCTTGGTTTCCTCAAGTTTCAAAGTGCCAGCTCCTTTTGCCGATCTTAGGACCTTAGTGACGTTGACTCCCTTGGTGTACTGGTGCATCCACTTGGATTTTTTCGCAGTCGGGGAGTTTTTGTGCATGAGCGCCTACTTCCTACTGGCCGCGGGCATTCTGGTGGGCTACCTACTGGAGACGGACACCTTGTGCCTCACCCCCACACTGCCGCTGGATGCGCGGAAGATACTCATACTCTTCTCTGGAACCAGCCGCGCGGAGAGATCGCCCTTGGCTTTGGGATCGATCAGCAGGTTTCTTGTAGGTTCACTGTTCGGACGGTAGACGTCACCTTTCGGTCCAAGTTCGAGTGAGTGTCCATTGGAAGGATGTTTTCCCGGGGAAATACAAGGAACGCTGTGAAGTGACCCCTGTTGCTACCAGTTTAAATGGAGGTACTGTACGTTTGAAGGTTTGTGGCTCACCGTAGAGACCGGATGGCCGGATGGTGGTTTGATGTGGTTTGCGTATAGAAGCTCCATATTACTTGATTTTTGGAAACACAACTAGAGTATGAAAGTCGGGTTGGCCACATTCCGCCCCCAAAACTTAGGTTGGAAGTCCAAATTCCACTGTTTCTGCAAGAAACACAGTATCATACCCACTTGAGCTCCATTTTCTAGGGGGAAAGAGAAAATCAGCGTTTCGCCGAGGCAAAACACTTACTTACAACAACCAGAGTTAGCAACAAGCACCCCAAACCCCAGCCCACCCAAGCTCTCCCCGCGCCTGGCTGGTAGGTGGTGACCATCACTCAGTCAGTCCCAAACATGTGCTGGTTGAGTGAGCAAGAAAAATAAAGCAACATCACATCCACCCAATCAGATAGACTCACAAGTTCACCAAAAAGAGTCGGCCCGCAATGTGCTCAAGTCAATCAAACTGTCAGATACCGCGGGTCCGTCAGAAAAGAAAAAAAACAAGAGCAATTTCAACATTTTCAGCACAGGCCGGTGTGCGAAAGCCGTGCCCGAATTGGACAAGTAGATGAGTAGTGTAACCAAGGCAAGATAGGCCATCCTGAACCGAGAGCCCTCAACAGCGCGTCCATCCAAGAGTCATAAAGCATGGAGAATGCGCGGCCGTCTATGGCACGTGTTCCAGCTACTATACAGGATGGGCCGTGCCATGTGGCCCAATTGGTTTTGAAAAGAATGCCAAAGCAATCAACCGATTATTTCCAATTCAGGGCTGGTGCTAATGTTGCTTGAGAAAAAGTATCTTGAAGAGCAGGATGTGAGCAGCATGTAAGGAACTAGTAACTTCTTACTGGTCAATAATGAATTTGAGGGATGCACTGTCTACCGACCACATTCGATTTGCCCCTCATATGTGAGTTTCTGAAAGGAGCTCGCTTCAAAGTGCCG
The DNA here is from genome assembly GCA_963377175.1 of Effrenium voratum. Lineage (NCBI taxonomy): Eukaryota > Dinophyceae > Suessiales > Symbiodiniaceae > Effrenium > Effrenium voratum. The sequence continues at coordinate 212,615 of CAUJNA010000047.1, read as the reverse complement.
TAGTTTTCTTTTCGCGTCCGCTTGTCCACTCGCACCAACGTCCCTACTGTTGTTGTAATTAGGGTTGCAGGATGGGCCCGTGTCACTTGACGACGTTTGTGACTTGGTTCTGATTTCTTTCCTCGCGGTCACACTGTCGCTCAAACGGGCGTACCACCCCAGTCTAAATGATTGAGTCGAGTGTGGTTGTAGAGGTCTTCAATGCAAAAAAATGAGTCATGGTCCCAGGATTATTGTGTGTCCCCCCGAGGCACCACCTAATTGAGTCATGGTCACAGGAGAGCAAAAACAAAATGTTTGCATGGTTGCTTCCTTGTAAGGAGTTTAGTATCCGGTGACCACCGGTGGTGGTTGAGGTACCTTAATCGAAAGTTCCGCGAAAGATCCGCGAAAGCCCGCGTGAAGCTGGAGCTGCCCGCGTGCATTTCGTGTACTAACGTTTTGCCACTTGCCAGCTGGAGCTGCGGAAGTGCATCTTGCGTACTAGTTTGGTACTGAACAGTTGCGACTTCCGGCCCTGCTGAAAAGTTGCGAGTTTCCCGCCGGAGCTGCAAAAGTGCATTTCGCCTACTACTCTTGTTATTACTGAGACTTTCCAGCCGGAGCTGCAGAAGTGCATTTTGCGTACCGCGTGACCGCTTGCACTGCAAAGAGTTGCGACTGTCTGACTTTGGCAGTGAAAAGTGCTGGCGATGAATCAGCGAAAGATTCGCTCAAGCAATCGTTGTTTTCGCGAAGAATGGCCGTTTTGAGACAAAGGCATTTAGAACAACCACCATATATATATATATATATATATTAATATATGCATATATATATACCCTGGGGGGTAAAAGGCTTTTAAAACAAAGGCCGTTGCATGAACATCCTTTGTTTGACTAGCTGGGGGATGGGGGCCTGGGTGGAATTCCAACTTTACATCGTCAGCAACAAGCCTTTTCCACACCAAGCTAGACTTGCGAAGGCCTCAACATGAAAGCAGCACATTTCTGCATCATCAATGGAATAATTATGGTCTTCCCGAAACATCCATTCAGCAAGACCTTTTCAAACCCAGCAGAAAACAACGCCAGCCAGGACAAATGCGAGTGGTTTTTCGCCTGCCAAATTTCACGGCGTTTCACGGTCTTTCACTGCAAAAAAAAGCGTTCACGCCAATTTCACGGTATTTTCACGCTTTTCCCTTGTCGATTTCCCATTGCTAAGCCCATGATCAATGTCTCTAGAAATCCTACAAAGTTGAAGACCTTGAGCATTGACCAGCTTCAACATGTCTACATGGTTTTCGCGAGGCTTTGGAAAGCGTACTTTTCAGCCACAAGCACTGCAAAGCCATGTGGCTACTAATGCGGCCAACACAAAACTGTCAACCCAATTAAAAGCGTCCAGCTTGCAAACAAAGGGCGTTCCCCACATTTCACGGCCGCATCCTAAAGGCCTTTCTTGAAAAGGCCCCCGAACCCCAGGGTATATATATATATATTTACATGAAATATATTGTTTTCCCCCAAGGCACCTATATGCTCATGAAGCATTACGACGTGAACTCCACGGTGAACGCGGAGCTCAAGTTCGGCGCGCCGGGCCTGCAGGGCCTGGAGCGGGAGAAGGCACCGGGGGAATCGGAGGGGAGGGGGCCAGGCGGGGACCGCACCCGCTGCTGAATCCCCGGCAAAGCCGGGGAAGACGCGAAGATCCGCTGATATTTTCCGTGTTGCTTTCACTACTCAATCTGCAAAGCTGGTAGGTTTGCCATGTTGGGAGTAGTTGACAGTGTTATGCTCACAAACCAGTTTGGAGGTTGCAACACAATCTCTCACATGGGATGTGACCTGCTTGCTTGTTTGGAAGAAAGAAGCTCGAGTATTTTCAAGTTTGACTACGCGTTGCAGGCTTGGGAATTCCAGGTGTGTTTGCTTCTGATGAAATTCCTCACTGGGTTTCTGGTGTGAAGGACTCGTCGGGTTTTGGCTGCGAATATGGCCCGTTCCAATCGAAAGCAGACTTGTCCCTTACTTTTGCGAAGGAAAAACGACACAAGCGGTGTTCATGTTTAATCTGGAAGACCAGATGATGCATCTGTGGCCCTAATGTGTTTTGTAGAGCAATCTAATGTGCATCTATCTAAATATTCTAGAGGTTGTTTCCCCATTCTTTTCAATTCTTTTCTAAAACCGATTGCTGTTTCTCGTGGGTTTTTGAGGGTTTCCTGAAAACAAGGATGTTTGGACAGAACGTTCCCTGGACAGTTGGTTTCCAACCATCCAGCGGGCCATGAGACCGTCCATGTCCCCCTACCAAACTCGACTGCCATTGGGTTGGATCTCTAGACTTCAACCTTTGGGGGAATGACGGGTTTTCCTGAACAAGCACGAAACCTTTTTCACTTTTTGCAGAGGGATCAACAGCAACCCAAGATCAAAAACCCAGGCCATCCTTGAAATCTGAAGCTCCCCCTACCTGGAGTCTCCATGACCCTTCAAAAATAGGTCCATGACCCCATTATTTAGGGTAATGGACCCCATGTTTAAAGGGTCATGGAGAATTTAGGGACACACAAAAATATGATTTTCGCAGCTCCATCAATTGAACCCAGCCGGTAGAAAATCTGGAGCTTGCAGCTTAGGTGGAGCTTGGCCGAGCCCCGCTCACTGACTTGAAGCGCTTGAGCCTGACCTCGGAAAGGCGGGGTTCGCATGGGAGAGGCAAGCGAGAAGCGGCGGAGGTTTGGGGGAGTTGATGTGTGTGTTTTCCCTTGAAACATGAGAAGTGTTGCGGAGAACTGCTGGTTTGGGGGAATCTCATGAAACAGGAGAAGGGTTGCGGATAATTGCTGGTTTTAGGGGGAATCTCACTTAATTTAGATGCCAAGGCAAGGTTCTTGAAGTCATAAGCTCGTCGTGAATGGGTGGCAATTTCACTTTGGCGTCGCAGAGGTGTTTTTCCACAGACATGAATCGAACATGATCGGGGTGCCCCGTTTTTGACATGCCTCACACGGAGCCTGGCAGGGACATTCCTCCGAGAAGCTTGTGTTGCTTACCCTTGGAATGACTCCCCTGCAAATTGACATGGAACCCAAAAAGAGGTTCCCCAAAAAGGAGATTCCTCTACCAACTTAGGGTTCCATGTAAATCTGCAGGAGTGGTGCGTGTGAGGCTGCGCGTAACCGGTCCCTTATGACCCTGTCAAGTTGCAAGGCACAGCGGTGTTGACTGTCCGTTGCCTGGCTCACTGGACTCGACGAGGAAGACATTCGTCAATTCTGACTGACGAGCAGGGCTTTCTTTGTGTGATTTTTGTCTTTTGATGGCACCTTCAAATGGCACACCAGAAGGCATGCATGTTTTGGGCACAGGACGCGTGCGCAGCACTTTCAACAAAGGGTAAACGAACCACTGAATTATGAAGCTGTCCTGCACATTGTCCATTTGCAGATCAAAATCCGAATTTTGGCGAGTCACCGGGCGAATGATGCAAGCTCAAACAGCATAAGCCCAGTCCCAGAAAAAAAGAAGTTCCAATCGCTCCCAGGTGTCATGTTTGGCAGTGATCTGACTCCAACTTCCTTTGGGCCCAAGCCACAAAAGGCTGGTTGTCGGGAAAAGAGCTTCTTCTGGCCACTTTCTACAATGGGTGCCAAGTGACATAGGCGCGATACAAATGGCCTGCTTTCACATCACAGAATGGAGCCGTGTTGCATCCAACTCTTAGGTTCCTTTCAGTTTTTGCCTTCCTTGGGCCAGACGCGAGCCGCAGACTTTTCAAGCGCGCAGGTACGCCTTTATCTTCGAGCTCTTGGCCTTCTGGCAAGCCATCCAGGCGCTGACACGCGCGTCAAATCAGGTTTGGCGCAGGTCCTGCAGGTGCCATCCCAAACCTGGCGGCTGTTTGGCCTTTGCCACCCTTGATGTCTTTCGGGGTTCATGGTAGGGCTTTGCTTGACAGACCTCATTTGCGGTTGGAGTCGTACTAAGCGACCAGCAAAGCGAGAGCCTGTCCGACAATTTTTTGGGGCCAGGAAAGGTTTGCGGGTCATTATGTCAAGCCTGGCTGGCCCAACTGGCTGATCTGGTTTCTCGGTTGCTTGGCAAAGCGTTCTTATCCGTGTTGCCCGGCTCATCTTGATTCACATGGACCCTTGGGTCCCTAAATGGGTCCATTTGTTTTGTTCCTGCTTGATCCACTCTTGTTCCTTTAAGATAGGTTCTTGATCTTTGACACGTACATCTTTCCTCATCCGCAGAGTGAACCACCCAGCACCCGTCCAAAAGGCTGCCTGGTTTCCTTTCGGTTCGTTTCCAAAAGCATCTTGCAAGCCGGGCGGCAACCATCCTGAAGGTGGGAAATTACGAATCACTCGTTGTCAGGCGAACGATCCGCAATTCGGAAAACACTTTCACTTTGTCACATTACCTGTTTGGACTCATCCAGCAGGTGGGAAACCACGAATCAAATCGTGGATTGGAGAGGTGGATCCCAGAGAAGAAGAACGCACACACCTAGCGTCACAGAGGTGACTTGCAAGTGTTCGGCAAGCTGAATCGTCGGTCCGAGTCGTTGGCTCTTTGGCAGTTCCTTTGGCGCAGAGGTGACCTGCTTGGTGCTCTTCTACTTGAGCGTTTCACTGGAGGACTGGTGGGAGATCCTCTTCTACGCGCTCGCCTGGGCGGAGTGGCCCTTGATGCTCTTTGGAGCCCCTCGGGCGAATGTTCGAAGCGGAAGCCAAGGCGTCCTTTACTTGGGGCTCAGAACATATGTTTGATTTTAGGATTAACAAACTACAAAGCATCATGTTGCCAAATATGTGTTTTTCGTTAGGCCAATTGTTTGGCACGGAGGTGCCAACATGGAATGACACTTTGACACAAAATGCCTTTGTTGCCGGGTACCTCGCACAAGGATGGCTGCTGTGATAGAATTTGCTTGTTGTGTCTGGGCAAGCTCCACTGCTTGCGCGGGGTAATTATACGATGTCAACTTCGAAAGCTGGCCAAACGGCTGCCCCAAAGCCTCCATCGCCATACTGCCACCTGCAGTGTAAGCTTCAGATGACCCGAAGGGGCATATTAAGTGAGAGGCTGGATGATTCCCTGACCACCGAATGTCAACTTCGGCCTACGAGGCATCCATTTTGGGGGGGGGAATGGCCCGTTTTTGTTGGAGGACAGTTTTTTTTGGGGGGGAGGGAGAATCGACTCGAGGTGATGCCGGTCTTGTTGGAGCGGCTCACCATTCGCAGCTCCATCGGGGACGAGACAGACGAGAACTTGGTGCGGGCGGTGTCTCTGGAGACCAAGGCCATGTTGCTGAGGCCTGGCGCGCTTCTCTTTGTGGAAATGCTTTTCAGGAGGCGAGTCGCGAGTGTTTCTTGGAACCCCCCAAGCGTTGATTTGTGGAAAGAAAGAAAACACATCATTTCGGGAGTTCCCCCTTTTTAATTTAAGACCCACCAACGCCGGGATTACAAAACAACCAGAATGGTCGCTTTACGAAACCCAAAAGGGCAAACACAGAGGTTACAACCATTGTAGCAATGCACTCACATACATCACACACACGCACTTGCACATCGGTTTTGCAGATGACGTGAGCCATGGGATGCGTCAGGTACCACGTCCGCTTGGCTCAGCTGATGGGCTATGAGCGCCGCGTCAAGGTACAGAACCTCTCGGAGGAGCATCAAATTGAGAGGCGGGACGGAAGTCCTTCGAGGCCTTAAACTCCGCGCGGTTTATGGGATTGCAATCAGACCCAGCACCATCTTGATAGAGCCAGACTCCAACAGTTGGTTTGCGGGGAGAATACCTCATGGAAGCCAACTGGGGCATCCCCCCAGATCAAGCCAGTGTTGTGTTGTTTATTAGGACGGCAATGGGAGCCCAGGATCAACTATGAAGTGATTGATCCATAAAGGGGGGAATCACATTTAGGAGGGGATCCCTAACGTATTTTAGAGGAAGCACCCCCTAGTAATCCACCGGACTTTGTGGCTTTGACAGCGGCAGACATCGACCTTTGTGATGTTCGTTTGGCATGTCATGGATTTTACAAGCATCGTCACTGTGCAAACGTAGCATTCACCAGCACTCGATTCAAGGGGCAGGCTGCGACCGAACACAGCTTGTCGTGTTGACGCACTTGTGTCAGGTAAGAACAAACCAGAAATGAGCTTGCGAAGAAAGCGTCGTGCGTGTTGCCGCACCGGGCCCTTGGCGGCTTGGCGTTGCGTGTCGTGTGGGTTCTCCAGCACCTCGATTGCAACCAAGCAGGCGTTCAGACAACTCATTGATCCATCCTCCGTTTATAAGACAATGGCAGGTCTGCGACCAGTCAGTTGGCTGCCAACCAGCCAGCCAGTTAGTCACTCAGTGACGTTGTAAGCTCGGGGCCCAAGTTTCTGGGCCGTATGTGTTTTTTCTTTCTTTTTTTGAATGATTATTTGTTTGTGGAAGGCCAGTTTAGATTTTGGGTGAGCAAAAGGAGTGAACTTTTTTGGCCAAGCCACTGAGGAATACCTGAATTGTTTGAGTGTGTTGCACGGATGCCAAGCAGCCAATTGTTCGACCATGGTTGCCTTATGCCTGGTTTGCTACGCCTTTGCGAAATGAAGCACACCTTGTCAGACCCCTTTGAAAGACAGAACCAAGAGGAACCCAGGATCAGGCCTGAAAAGAAATGAATGCCCTTATCGTTTTGCTTTAGCGTAGGCTTGTCCAAACTCAGCTTGGCACCTTGCGTCGCCAGGCAAGCTACGGAGCCTGTGCTTCCATCGGAGGTGCAGGAAGAGGGCCACGAGGCGTTTGCGCATCGCCCAGATGTGGGCAATGGGAGGGGTCTTATCGGCTGTTGACAGCCCTTCAATTGCTGGGTAAGAGGGGTAAATTAGAAAATTCTGGCGTGACGCTCTGCTTGAATTTCAAACGTTGCTTCTTCCAATTGTCCAAGGCGCTTTTGGTCCCCGGTTTTTTTTCTCTGCATGGCCCCTCAAAGCCGATCTGCCATCCTGTCTCTAGACCACTGAGTTGGGAGTCTCAATGCCAGCGCTTGCCCCGAAGTACGCAGGATCAACTGCCGCACTCCACCGGCTGGAATTTCCATAGGCGAAAGTGTCCCGCCTCCCAGAGACACAGCTGATAAGTCTTCGGGGTCCAATTCATGCCGGTCAAATGGCTGGTTGCGTAAGTTCCCACCGGATCCCCAAAGATTGGTGCACATTTCGGAACTGAACCGTTGGAAACGCTACCAAGGGCCTCTTTTAATTATGACAGTTTCAAAGTACCCCACAGCCTAAGCCCACCAGCAGCACCTTCTCACTTCCTGAGTTCTTGAACTTCAAACTTTTGGGTCTGGACCATTTTAGTGGTAAGCAACAAGTTCGGACGTTTTTTTGACCGGCCCACTCGGGAAGTGAGCATTACAGCACAGAGGTGCATGTTGCCAAGGGATGTTAGGACTTTAACTTTTTGCTGACTAGTTGGTTTTCCATCAAGCCACTGAAAGTTAAACTTTTAGCAGGGGAGCGGAAAGCAACCAAGAGCCTGCAACACGTCCCAACAGTCTCCCGTTTCTCGCCGGCCAGAAGACCCCTGAGCTGAAGGCCAAGCCGGGCAAGCGCCTGCGCTCTGCAGTGCGTAAGGTGCAGCTTTTTACGCGGCCGCGGCCTCGGTTCTGTGAAGCTCGGGTTTCCTGGGTGGTTGGGAAATTAGGAAAGCATTGCGTTTGCTTACACTTGAGTTGGGGTGGAGATGTTGTTTGTTTTTGGGAGGTGGTACTGTTACGACTTCTGAGGCTGCTTCAAAGGTTTTTTTACACACATGGTTGAAAGGGTTTGCAAATATGCTTTGAAGGGGAACCAAAAGGAAAGCCCTTGCGTTTGGGTCACGGTCCAAATCCCTATGTTGGCACATAAATGTCCTGATGCGTTGCGTGGGTCCGTTCGGGAGGTTGATGGTGATTCCCCCCTTTCCGGCACTGTGTGAGGACTTGAAGGGAGTTTAGTGGTAAATGTTTGCGGCAGTGCTTGGGTTCAAGGTTAAACCATGCCAGATTGCAGGAAGGAGGTAGTCCGGGTTTTGAAGGAATATCCGGGATCCAAAGCAAAGACACCCACGTGTTCAAGAAGGTTGCTGTTTGTTGCTTCTATGTGGTTGCAAAGATGTCCTTTGGAGACTTCCAAAGTGTCAAGTTTTCAGCCTCGAGGTTAGCTTGGACATACCTCGGGTCAATGAAGATTGATTTTGGGACTCCCTTCTTGGGTGTTGTGGGCCTTGATGCCGCGCGCACGGTCTCCATCCCGATCGGGTGCTTTCCATCTAGGCCCACTCTTCTCTGCTGTGGAACCTGAAACTATATCCCTCTGAAGAGAGATTTTTTGTCAAGTCCCGTGTCGGCAAGCGGCATCCAAGCCAATTGTGTTGTTGAATGCCTGCGATGCTTGATGAATTGGTGTCCGGTGTCATGCTTGGATTGGGTGTTTCTAATTTTGTCACAGACTTGGAGTTCACATCTTGGAGGTCTAAAGGAGTGAGTCAACTTGCCTGGGCTTGCCCAGGCTTCGCCCAGTCGCGCATGTCGCGGTCGGGCCGGTGGGCATCCTGAGGCTGACCCAGTCCAAGCAGCGTTCCCAGCAAGCCTGGCAGCGAGGCTTGCGCCTCTTCCGGGCTTTGCCCTACAGCCCCGGGTCTTAATCGGGATTCGGCAGCGCCTTTGCAAGCGTCAAGATGGACTATTTCCGGAGGTGTTTGATGCCGGGCGAAGCGAGACTGCTGTAAGTGAGAAAGTAAGAAAAGGATCCCATTGTTCTGCTCATTGCCAGGCTTTTGTGTGTGTGAGAGTATTGATCTGTGTTGACCTGTTCCCTGGCTTTTCAAAGCGACGACGCCATAGCAGCCAAGGGTGGAAGCCCAATTTGGGTGCGCTAGACAGCCACATGTCAAGGTATGATCCTGCTGGAATGAGAGCGGCTATGTTGTTTGCTTGTCATTGCTTGAACATGCGGCGCAGCTCTTTGATAGGGTGCTTGGCTGGGCTTTGATTCAGCCAGAATTCGGCCCGCCTACAAACAGTTTGTTCAGCGACAGCTAAGGCAGATCCGGAAGTTGTTAGACATGTCTTCCAGGCTTCCAGGCTTCCAGGCTTTCCATATGGCTCTTGCGCAGATTGACACGGAACCCCAAAATCGCTGGGCGAACATTGTGCCTTTTTCAATCAACTCAAAAAGGACGAGCCTCCAAAGAACTAAACCCAATAACTATAGTTCGGTCAAAATGGTCACATGCACAACCAGGTCGGCACATGCCGGCTGCGAAACGTCTTGCAAACCAGAAATCCGGCGCTGGCATTTCAATCTGAGGCGAGCAGCACGAGATTGAGCAGATCTTTTCCAGCCTCGACATCAACAACAACGAGGAGGCGACCTTGTGCAAGACGCGCAAGACGCGCGTCTCGTGTCCCTCCCGGTTGCCCAGTGGGTTGCTTCCTTCTTTCGACTTTTTTTGGAGAAAGGCTCTCTTCAAAGTAAACCAGCCAAAGAAGGATGCCCTTTTCTCGCTATGGCCACTGGGCATCTCGTGTCCCTAAACCAAACTGCGTGAGGGGATTGAACAGTTTCGCCAGGGATGCTTGTTGAAAAGAGGGATGCGTGCGTGTATGGGGCGATGGGTTTCATCTAAGATCGCTGCAACTCGGTCATCAATGCCTGTTGGCCCTTCTGGAAACGGGTCACTGGCATTCAAGTTGTTTGGGTGTGCATTTTCATGGCATATGTTTAGTGTCTTTTTGAGGTGAGAGGCTGAGCCAAAGAAGAACCACCTTCGTTGGCAAGGTTCCCTATTCTGATTCCGGGTTCTGAATGGCACGTATTAATTTCCCCGAAGGACACTAACGTGAGATGTGCTGTTCTATGTTTGCGGACCCTTTTGCGCCCTCGGAGACAAGCCCGTTTGCTGCTTGTAGGTGATGCTGCACGATTTGGCGGCCCATTGGAAGGCCAGCTCGCTCGTGCAAATAGACTTATTCGCCCACCAGCAGCAGCATGATTAGCATTTGATTGGCAAGCTGCGCTTTGCGTGTATATATATATATATATATATATATCCATTGTGTATTTATATATATATATATATGTACACATATGTATATATGTGAGAGTCGTCCGAAAGGTCCTTGTATTGAGATATGAAGGGGAAGACCTTTTGGTCTCAGCGTTGACCTCCGCGAAGGGGGTCGCGAAAGTTTTTGTTTGTTTTTGTTTGCGAAGTTTTGTGCAAGGGTGTCTTGCCAACTGGAAGCTGCAATGTCGAACCACGTGTATTTGCCGGCAGTGCGCGCATGCACGTCGAGTGAAGCTGGTGGCCTGAGGGTTGCCGCGAGAATACGTCGCTGCAAAAGCAACCCCTAGCAGGAATCAGCATATTCACATTATAAATAGTCAGGAAAATGTATACATATATATATATATATGTACACAGATACATGAACATACGTGTGTGCATGTATGACTTGCGCTGGTGCGCCCCCTCATGGATCTAAAGGGTCCTTCGGAAAGCGAGCCGGCAATTCACGTGAGTTAGTGGTTTTTTCTTTTCTTTTTTTTTATTTTCTGTGTGCAGGACTGGGAAACCGATATGTTGGACTGGCATGGTTGTCCATGGTTTTGGAACACGCAAGGCCTTCGTATTTTTGAGGATTCTGAACAAGTTACACTATGTGTCTTGGCTTTGACAATCATGATTGTGAAGCCAGACATGGGATCATTATTGTCATCAGCTTGGTCCCCATTTGTTCTACACGCATTTCCCCGGAGTTCCCATGACTAGCCTTGGTGCTAAAAGTTTTCGCATGTCTTTCGAGCGTGTGCTGCGATTCCTATAAATGATTGGACTTCCAGTAAACATCCTTCTCTGCAGCAAGCATGATTTTGGCATGTGTTGGGGTTCCGGGTTCCATAGTTTCATGAACATGCTGTGGTTTTTGGCATCTGGAAGCACTGGAATTTACGTTCTTTGCTTCTCAAGCAAAAAACTATGTGTGAGCTTTTCTTAGGAATCACCCAAATCGCGATTTGTTCTGCGACCTTTGGCCATTGTGCAGCAGTTCATTCCAAATGTTGGCTTGTGTCCTCCGCGATGTATTGTGCCATTCTGAGGCCATGTCATGTAGTTTGATCCATATCCGAGCTTCTGGTTTCAACGCGTGTGCCATGCGCATGTTGAGGAATGGCTTCTGTAAACGCCCCTATCTTCTTTTGGAAATTGTCCTCACACTGTTGCAGGAAAGCCGCCCACATCCTAGCTGCGAACCACCAATAAATCTTTGCAACAAGAGACAAAGCTTAGCTTCCAATTTGCACTCATGTTGCGGCAGTGTTTTTCCCCGCCCCAGCTTTTTGCCTTTTACTCCTGGCAGTTGGGCAAGAAAGCCATTTTCCTTAAAGCAAGCTGCGGCAATGATCGCAGTGTTGGAGGACATTGTCCCGAATCCTGTTTTTTTCTCTCTAAAAGCGTGGTTTGAGAGCTGAATGCACGAATGGTGGTTCTCCGCCCTAGTTTGATTTCTCAAGGATTAGTCTTGCGAGGTCTTGACCACGATTCAAGATTTATTTGCACCCCCTAGCTTTGGCTCTGTAAACACACTGCCGGCAGTTCGCCATTCACTTCTTCTCGGGCCCCCAGCACGTTTCGTCCAAACCATTCAGCGAAGATAAGTCTTGGAATGTTCCAAGGCATGAGGCTTGAAGATGTGAACAACATGTGGTGTTAATGTTCAATGTCTGCTGTGCGTTGGACAGTGTGGGAAGTGCAAAGCAATGCAAAGCACATCAGTTTGAATGCCCGCGGAGTGTGCTGGAAAGATAATCCCTATGGGTTGTGTAAGACTTTCCTCCCGAACCTCCCCTCGCACGCGCCTCACTGCCGATGGGGAATGCGTTTGGGGCGGCTGAACCGTCGTGATTCATCCTGACTGAAGCTATCCAGGGCCTCGCTAGGTTAGCGACGCTGGACTTGAAGGAGTTACCCAGTTCGTTGGTTGTGGTGAATTCGACCATTGCTTAGGTCATGTGTCCAAAATCCTGCCTGCGCGAACCACTGGATGAGGGGGTTGCAATCATATATTCAATCTATGCGTGCCGACAAATGTACAATCAACATGGTCAAGGGCTGCGCCCCGCACCAGCTGCGACCTTACCCAAGACGCAAAATCCGGAGTTTCTGCATCACACCCGCATCACCAGCATAAATGCCATTTTCCCAATCGATTGCAACCACGCGCAGCGAGAGCTCAAAATACATCCACGTGCCGCAAAACCACGCGTGTAGCGGAAAGATTGACCTTGGCGGCTTGAGCAACACCGCCAGCATTGCCACTGGCCGAGTGAACCCCAAAAATGGACATGGACAGGTTTTGAGCCGACAAGAAAAAGGTCCTAGTGCACTTTTGACTCGCAGCAGCGGCATTCGCAGCATCGCCAAACCGCCCCAAACCGCCACGCCGCCAGCATTGCAGGAATCAAACCACAAAGGACAAGACCAACCAAAAGAACAGGTCTCGGAATGCCTAGACACGCAACCTTAAATGGCCCACGGATGGCCCCTGTTTGGCTTTTGGAGAAGGACTGCCCGCAATTGCTGCCAAGGGGGCCACCCGAACTGTCCAGCTAAAGGTAGCGGCTCTTTGAGCTTTTGAAAAAAGATCACGAATCACCCCTAGAAGGGGCTCCCTGTTTCTCCTACTCCTCAAATTGGCATGGATCCGAAAACCACGGTCCCTCGAAACTATTTGTGTGGCTTTGTGTGCTTTTTCGAGGGTTTTCTGGGTTGGCAAACAAGGCAAGCCAAAAAAGAACATCTTAAACGCCTTTTGTGTTGGGTCGCCCTATGTTGAGAAATGCCCCATGCGGTCGCCGCTCGCATCGTCGCGACTCGTTGCGTGAGGCTATGGGCTTCACCAACGCCCAGGACTCGGCCGAGGAGCTGCTGTCGAGCATCGACTATGACGGCGCGGGGCGACCAATGGAGTTCTTCGTGGTCGTCCATTTGCTTAAGTTATAACACATATATATATATATAGTTTCTCCTGTTGGTTTTGAAGGGAAGCTATCACTACTGGAATGTTTTTAAAATAAAATGTTCCAGGGGTCTTGACCAAATGGAAGTAGTTGTTGACATGCCAAGTCTTTCTGGCATGCAAGCACCCCTTGGTTGGTCTGTGGATGCTTACTCATGACTTCCAAGTCCGTATACTGAAGAGACCCTTTCAAAAGGTGCGGATTCTGGAGCTTGCAAAACCTACCTGTTCCATACCTTCGGGTCACCGCGGAACGATACCTGCCAGAAAGTTTAGCCCACGAAAACTGCGAGCTGGGGTTCTGCGTGATAGCGTTGACAATATCAATGCGTCAAGGCCAGTTTTCTCAACCTGTGGCAAAATCCCTTTCCTGCATCTATTGGGATCACGGCGTATTGGCTGAGGTGGAAGCTATATTTGTTCTGTGTGAGCGCATGGCACCTTCTCAGATTAAAAGCCGGACTCGTTGTCGGACGAAGACGAAGCCTGTTCAATGGGGATTTTTCTCAGAAAGCTGGCGTTGTTGGCGAATGTCAGCTGAGGCAGCGTCAGCCGGGGACCCGACACACCACTCACCACTCACCTCGCATCAAACTCTTCAACTCGGGTAGATCTTGGGTTGAACCATTCTGCGCCACACAAAGAGCAGAAGCCTAAGTTTCTCAGTCACCCAGGCGCGCACCTCAACGACGGCAAATCAAGGTGGCTCCACAAGTCGGTCACCCATAGTTGGCCAAGCATTGGGCAAGGACTCCACTTTTCAACACCTATTGTTAGGGTTGTTAGATTGGTTGAGCCTTAGGTCACCTGCGTGGCTTGCCATTTAGCTGGTCGCAGGCAGCAAGCAGCTCACCTGGAGCAAGTTCCAGGCGGTGGCCGCGTTGGTCGGGAACCTCAAAGAGCTTCTCAAGTCTGAGCACAGGGCTTACATCATTAGACTGGGGGGGCGGCGTGAATTACGTCACGTTGATAAATAAATCATGTGTCTTGTCTGGCTTCTTAATTATGTTGCTAGTGGCAGCAGCAATGTTTCCCAGCGGCCATCACTGGGAGTTGAACGTCAGCCTTTTTTTTTGCGCTGGTGTGATGGCAGGATGTGGCAAGCTGCATAGCAACTGGTTAAGTGGGTCAAGCACTTGAGGGACATGGAACGCATGCCTTTCCTGCTGCTGTTTTTGACGTTGACATTAGCGTGTTTGTGTGTCTTTATTTGCTTGGCTACTTATGTATTAATGTATGCATTTATTTGTTGTTCATTTATTGTATTTATCGATTTGTTGATTCTTTCATTTTTGTTGATAAACTTGCGTGCTTTTGGTTGTTAATCCCTTCCCCCTAATAATAAACGACGCCCCCCCCCCCCTCCCTAATAAAAAAAATACCCGGCCTGCAAAACAATTTTTATTATTAGGGGTCCCCTGGTTCTGGAGGGCAGGTTTTGGAGGTACTTCTTGTTCTGTGTAGGCTTGTTTGCAACTGTGGTCCCCCTGTTCCGTTCCGTAAAATCGCTTCAAACGCACATTTCTGAGTAAGGAATTTAAGTAGCGGGAGTTGAGGCCACGTTTTGTTGTTTTTGGTTGTGGGTTTTGGGTAAACGTGTTCCCGGAGCTCTGGCTTGAAAGTCGCAACGTTGTAGTACAGCCGTGTAAAGGAAACGTGCTCCCGGAGCTCAGGCTCGAAAGTCGCAACTTTGTAGTACAGCCGTAGTAAAGGAAACGTGCTCCCGGAGCTCTGGCTCGAAAGTCGCAACTTTGTAGTACAGCCGTAGTAAAGGAAACGTGCTCCCGGAGCTCTGGCTCGAAAGTCGCAACTTTGTAGTACAGCCGTAGTAAAGGAAACGTGCTCCCGGAGCTCTGGCCTGAAAGTCGCAACTTTGTAGTACAGCCGTAGTAATTAAAGGAAACGTGCCCCCGGGGTCCCCCTAATGGGGCTGGATTTGAGTACGGGCAGGAAAATATCTACTTTAGAATTGGTTTAGTATTGGCTATTCTAAAAGTAGTATTCCCGGATTTGGGACTTCCGAAACAAATATTTATTATTAGGGAGACCTTTATTAATAGGGGGAAGTGATTAGTTTCTTTGTTGGTTTGTCTGTTTGTGTGCCTGCCTGCCTGCCTGCCTCTCTGTTTGTCTGTCTCTCTCTCTCTCTCTCTCTCTATCTCTCTGCTTGTTGCTGGTGTTTGTTTGTTTGTTTGTTTGCTTGTTTGCTTGTTTGCGTGTTTGTGATTGATTGTTTGTGTTTTGGTCGTGCTTTTGCTGTTGCATTTGTTTGCTTTCTTGTTGGTTGATTTGTTTTTATTGCGCTTTTTGTATTTGATTGTGTGCTTGCGTGATTGGTTGCTTGTCTTTTTGTTTGCTTGGTTGGTTGGTTGTTTGCATGCTTATCTGTTTGTTTGCTTGTTTGCTTGTTTGTTTGTTTGTTTGTTCGTTTGTGTGTGTTTGTTGTTGGGAGCTTGCTTTGCTTTGCTTGCCTGCGTTGCTTTTATTTGCCTTTCATTGCAATGCTTGCTTGCCTGCTTGCTTGCTTGCTTGCTTGCTTGCTTGCTTGCTTGCTTGCTTGTGTTTTGTTCTTTGTATGCTTGCTTGCGTGTTTGCTTGTTTGCTGGTGCGTTTTCTTTTTTGCATCTTGTTTTTTTGTTTTTTTGTGTGTGTGTGCTTGTTTGTTGTTTTTCTGCCTTTTGGTATTTCTTTGCTTGGTTGCTTGCTTGCTTGCTTGTTTTGTGTGTGTTCTTTGTTTGTATGTATGCTTGCTTGCTTGCTTGCTTGCTTGCTTGCTTGCTTGCTTGCTTGCTTGCTTGCTTGCTTGCTTGCTTGCTTGCTTGCTTGCTTGCTTGCTTGCTTGCTTGCTTGCTTGTATTTTGTTCTTTGTTTGTATGCTTGCTTGCGTGTTTGCTTGTTTGCTGGTGTGTTTTCTTTTTTGCATGTTGTTTTTTGTCTTTTGTGTTCTTGTTTGTTGTGTTTCTGCCTTTTGTTATTTATTTGCTTGGTTGCTTGTTTTGTCGTTTGTGTGTTTGGTTGGTTGGTTGGTTGTTTGCTTGTTTGCTTGTTTGCTTGCTTGTTTGTTTGTTTGTTGGTTTGTATTGCTTGCTCGCTCGCTCGCTTGCTTGCTTGCTTGCTTGCCTGCCTGCTTGCTTGCTTGCTTGCTTGCTTGTTGCAGGTTTGTTTGTTTGTTTGTTTGTTTGTTTGTTTGTTTGCGTGTGTGTCTCTTGGTTTGTTTGGTTGGTTTCGTTGCTTTCTTGCTTGCATGTTGGTTTTTGTTTGCGTGTGTTGTGTTTGTCCGTTTTGTTATTGATTGTGTTGTGTGCTTTTGTTTTGTGTTTGTTTTGCTGTTGTGTGTTGATTTGAATTGTTTGCGTTGCTTGTTGGGTGCGTGTTTGCTCCGTTTTGGAGGGCTGACTTGGGCTTGCTTGGCTTCGTGTTTGCTAAGCATGATATGGGATTACCAATCTTTGACAGGGTTTGGCCAGTTTCCCAGCGAGAATGATCACTCTGTTGTTGGGGAGTTTCTGATTTTGATTGCAGTCCGGTGGAATGTGTCCAAGATGAGGGGCTTCCAAATGCGTCCGTCAAAGCTGATATCATGTATAAAAGGTGAGCAGCAACAAGTGAATGCGTTTCCAGTGCTCATGTTTGAACCAGCGCGGCATCACCAATGCTATTCGCTGTAGCTACTTCGCTATGGGTTTTGTATACGTCCCACATGTCTTCTCGCTTGTCGCCGAGGCCATCTCTGGGAAGGGGCCTTGCCGGCTGGGTTGCGGTTGGTCGGGCTCGGAAAATGGTGTCAAACGGGATTTCGACCCTGGTAGCTCTCTGTCTGCGCCGCCCTCAAAGGGGGTGCCTCAAATTGCGCGGGGCGTTATCAACTCCCCAAGCTATAGCCATGGTTCCAAACCAGGTGACCTCATCACATCATGAGCTTTGCAAGTTACACGACTTGCTGCTATAGTTCACAAAATGTGTACAGAGTACAATACCGCAATCCTTGCTATGAGCCCCCACGGTCGACCACAATTGGCTCCGAGGTGTTATTGCTGTCCGACTGAGTTGCCGCCAAAGCAGTTGTGTAGCCCCCAAGAGCAAACTGCTGAGACCAAGGCTGCAGCGACCCTTCAGCCAAAGAAGGTGCCTCCTTGAACTGGATCATTCTGAGCCACCGTTCCTTGACATTGCAAAGGGGCCCCCCAACAAGAATTTTGGAACTTGGGCGCTAGAAGCAAATCCCCACCGAACACAACACGTTTTTGGGGTACCCAGACGCCTCAGAATGCAACGCGCCAAGTGTTCGTCAACCGAGCGCTAACTGGGGATGTTTCGCGTGTTTTGGCTTTTGGTTGGCTGAGCAGACTTGCCGCCGCCCTGTTGAGTGCTTCCTGCCCCTCTTGGTTATCTCAGTCCGCTTTTGTAGCCTCTGCAGCTGATCCATGCACAAAGACAAGCGCGGCCGTGGCAAAAGGTGATACATCGTAGCTGTGCTGACGCTCATTGGACTATATCAAGGGTAGGGCATGGATGATGCGTCCACATACGAAGATAGTTAAGTTCATGTAAGCCCAATTTATTTTGGGGGGTTCTTTTTGGGGAAGGGGGGCATAACAAGGCCAAGACGCATGTTCCATCTGAGCAACGGACATGATTCACAGCGTGTCAGCTTTGGCTGGCCCCTGTCAGTTTCGCTGGTTGACGGGTATCGGCTTCCCCGGCTGCTGGTGGCAATCTTGTCAGTTGCTGTGAGTGAAGCTTGCCAGGGTTACTCTTCACGATGATTACGGGCTGCTCTTTGGCCTTATCGACCGCAAGAAGAGCGGAAGGACAGCATTGCACCACATCGAAGCAAGTTTTGAAACTCACCCACTCCAAAAGTCAACGATTTTGACTGGCCGCCCGCCCCAAAATGGCACGGAGTAACGCAATCCCGTGGTGGGGGAGGATTTTTGTGGGGTCATTTCCAGATCAAGTTGCTTTGCGTCGCTTTTTTTGATCTCATCACCGGCCCAAGGGCCTCGGCGGATTCCAGGCGATAGGCTCGGATTCAGACTCTTTTCATGGTCGAAAGATCAGTTGACATCATGCCTTCTTTTCTAGCCAATCTTTTGGATGCTAGGTGGCACGAAGTGAAGTCGGCATAGCGTTCAACGGTTGAAACCACCTTGACGAAGGTGGTTGGGAGGTGCGCAAAAAATTGACCAGGCAAAACTAAGGGCTCGGGCTTTCCTGATGGTTCTCTTGTTGCAAGTTTCTGAGATCCATTGACATCGTTGCACGCAGGATCACGGTCTTCGAGATCGCCAGCTGGTTGGAAGAGATGAAGAGCGGCCCTGCTGGCTTGGTTTTGGCGTGCCATCAGGGCTGAATTTCTTTGCATTCCTTTCAGCATTGAAATTGCCAGGGTAAGTGTGCCTCTCTTTGTTCCCGAAAGCATGGCGAAGGGTTCTTCTGTTGGATTCATGGGAGTTATCATCATGAGAGTCATTGCAAAGAGTTATCAATCATCATCAGAGTCATTGCACAGAGTCATCATCATCATCATCATCATGAGAGTCATTGCAAAGAGTTATCATCATCAGAGTCACTGCACAGAGTCATCATCATCATGAGAGTCATTGCAAAGAGTTATCATCATTGCACAGAGTCATCATCATCAGAGTGATTGCAAAGAGTCATCATCATCATGAGAGTCATTGCGCAGAGTTATCATCATCAGAGTCATTGCAAAGAGTTATCATCATCAGAGTCATTGCACAGAGTCATCATCATCAGAATCATTGCAAAGAGTCATCATCATCAGAGTCACTGCACAGAGTCATCATCATCATGCGAGTCATTGCACAGAGCCATAGCAGAGAGTCACTTGCGAGGAGCAATGCTCGTGAGAGTCACTGGCGAGGAGCAATGCTCATGAGAGTCACTTGCGAGGAGCAACTCGTGAGAGTCACTGGCGAGGAGCAATGCTCATGAGAGCTCTCACTCATGACGAGTCTTAAATTCCTTTCTTCTCTTCTTAGGGCGGCGGGGTAGGGCCGACAGCACTCTACGAAAATCAACCCTCTGCGGAGATTCGTGTGGTCGAGAGGCAAAAACACTAATGACTTTTTACGATTTCGCGGAGATTCGCGTGGTTGAGGTCAAAAAACTGCGGGTTTTTTGCGATTTTGACATTCCAGGATGAACCCTCTGCGGGGATCGGCGTGGTCGATGTGCAAAAACTGAGGGTTTGTTCGATTCTGAATATGCTCGCGCGACCCTCTGCGAGGATCGTGCGTGTCGAAGCGCTCTCGCTGCGGCGCCGTGCGAATTTGTTGCTTGCGAAGTGGTCTTTGGAAGTTGTCGCGTGGTTTGCGCGGCTGCTCTCGGAGTCGCGTGGTCGCGGGGTCGATCCGAGCCTGATCCGCAGAAGCTTTTCTAGACAGAAATCGCAACTTTTAAGTGCAAACGTAGTACGCGGACGCAGCTCCGGCTGGAAAACCGCAACTTTTAAGTACAACTGTAGCACGCAGAGTACAGTCCTGCAGCTCCGGCTGCATAATGGAACTTTTCAATCAGAAAACTAATATGCGAAGTGGTTCCCGAAAGCTCCGGCAGCACTTGCGCAGAGCAACTTGCACAGAGCGCTGCCGCTTGCGCAGAGCAACCTGCGCAAAGCAAATTGCACAGAACACTTGCACATAGCAGCTAGCGCAGGGCAAGTTGGGCAGACCAAAAGTCAGGTGTTCCGTTGGGAGAATCATTATCATGAGAGTCATTGCACAGAGTCATCATGACAGCCATTGCATAGAGTCATCACACAAGAGTCATTGCACAGAGTCATCATGACAGCCATTGCATAGAGTCATCACACAAGAGTCATTGCACAGAGTCATCATGACAGCCATTGCATAGAGTCATCACACAAGAGTCATTGAACGGAGTCATCAACGAGAGTCATCGCACAGAGTCATCGTGAGAGTCATCGCACAGAATCATCATGAGAGTCATTGCACAGCATCATCATGAGAGTCATTGCACAGAGTCATCATGAGAGTCACTTGCGTTGTAGTCACTGTTTTGCTCGAGGGCGGTATATGTGTCATCTTTGACGTGCTTGGCAAACTCGTGCGACCCCCCTTCCGATAGGTGGCAAGATAGCAGGAACAAGGTTAGTTGCTGTGTGTTGCTCGTGACCACATCGAGCAAAAAACTTGCGCGGGAATGATCGCCGGGCTGTGACGCTTTCGGGCCAACCGTGGTCTAGTTTTTCTCGCCATGTTGGTTGCCTTCAAACTCGCGCCCGCAAACCGCAAACCATGGCAGAGCATGTTGCGCCATGACAAACACCTAACGGACGTGTCAGGCATGACCGAAGTGGATGTGGCGAGCCTTTTGTACCAGCACTTTGGCCAGGCAGGGACGCTCGGGAACTCGCAGAGAGGTCAAGCTTGCTGCTTGAATATGTTTGTCGAGACCGCTCAGGGCCAAGAACAGAAAGTTGCAAAGCAGAGAGAGAGAGAGTGCGAGAAGATATGAACTTGACCCCAGCCACACACACACACATGCACGCGCACGCGCGCACACACACACAGACACACAGACACACAAACACACAGACACACAGACACACAGACACGCACAGACAAAGAGACACACACAGACACACACAGACACACACAGACACACACACACACATACAAAAAACTCACACAGACACACACACACAAACACAGACACACACACACATACAAAAAAATCACACACGCACACACACACACACACACACACACACACCGCTCGAATCAAGAATTCTGACCCTTTCCCGACTGAATCGTTGGTGTGTACCGAAACTTCAAGGATATAGTGATGTTGCACCCTCGGGAGATTGCCTGAGAAGCGGGCTACCGGAGCGCCGAGAATCTAGCTTTTCTGCAGTTTGACTGCTTGAAACGCTTGCTCAGTTGATTGTATGAGATTGTTTGTTTTCAACAGTGGTGGGCGCGAATTGTTTGCGAGCATGTGCTTTGAGGCATTAAGTCTGGAGCCTGTGTTGCAGATCAGGTTGCTGGATTGCTGGGCGGAAACAGACATGGTTCCGTATTTCTGCGGAAGGGACCGGCTTTCTTGTGCAGCAATCGGAAGGCACTTCGGACAAAGAGAAACTCAAAGGCCAAACGCACACACACACACACACAGAAGCACGTATTCGCATACACGCGCACTCACCCAACGCGGTGCTTACATACCCCCCCGTAAACTACAGACAATTCGCCCGTGTCTCTCTTTAATGTACTCAGCAGTGAGCTTTTGGCGCATGTTCTTGAGAAGCCAAGAAGAACCAACAATCTCGACCAGCCCTGTTTTAATGCAGTTGTGGTGACGGGGCGACAGCTATGGGAATAGATTTGTTTCAAGCAGGCTCGTTACGTCTTTTGAGGAACCAGTCAGTGGTCTTGTCATTGTGGTCATGATTTTGGCGCAGCGGGTTTGGTTGGCATTATCACAGACATGGTCGCAATGTGTTGTGGTCGGTTTTTTGTCAAGCGTAAATCGCTCACGGAATCGTTCTAGCAGTGCGGTGCAGAATTCCCTCTTGGGCAAAACTTGGCAAAACACAATGTTCTGGCGTTTGTCAGAGGAATTCCGTCCAACTAGCAGTAGAAATTACATGAATGCCATGGCGCGCCAGGCAAGACTCTTGTAGCCGCGTGCGACGCATGCATACAAACATGCCATGAAATGCAATTCTCAAGGTTTGAAGCAGAATCTCTGCCTCTCAGTGGCCTTCAGCTTGTGGCCCTTTGGCTTGTTTGGCCTTGCGGGTTGTCACAATCGCCGACCTCCGAAATGGGTGGCTTCCTTTGGTTTCCGTTGCAAAGCAAGCAAAGATCCAAACACCCGGGTTCCTAAAGTTAGCTTTAAAGGCAAACTCCCAAACGAAGAAAGAACCCAGGGCTTTCTTCCGCTCCCTGCATTTGAGGCCAAGCCGGCAGTCGTGTGAAGCTTAGCTTTGACAGTGCGCCCTCAGCGGGCGTCATGCTTTTCAAGATCCTTCGAAGGGTCGCGCTAAAAGAGGGGCGGTCCCCGAAACCTATGTCACACCAGAAGGGCAGCTCATGGCTTCTGCGAATGTTTCCAGAATCTGCGCACCGCAATTGTCCCCGCGCGAGAGGACCGAGCGGAATTCGTGGACTGGATCACGGAGATTGGCCTGCAGGGTGTTCGCACAGGCGCGTAGCCGAGCGAAGAACTGGGGTCCCCTAGATGTCGGCATTCAGGTTTGCAACATCACCTCTTGGGCCCATTTTAAAGTGTGTTTCCTTTCAGTTCGGTGTGTTTCAGCGGGGAAGGGAGCCCTGAAGAAAATTCGGCGCGCTGAAAGTGACCGTCGAAGTGGCCAAATCAAGACAAAACCCGAAAGGCAATGTCAAGAGAACCCCTCCAAATGTCACTCTGGTGGACCCAGTGGAATTGTTGTTTGGTTATGCTCCCTCCTCCTTTGGAATTGAGCAGCCTGAACATTCTGACTTGCGCCTTGGCGTGGGCCATGGACTGCAAATTCGCAGCTGCTTTCTTCCCTTACGTGTCAAACGTCTTGCTGGTCTCGAACAGCAGTCTTTTCCATAGAATGCTTTGCGCTGTTGGTTGATTCGGCAGAACATCCGGGGGGGTCACATACAAAGTTTTTCGTTAGAACTGGGCGCTGCGGGCGGGCCCAACTTGCTTCTCGTGAGAAGACTACTGACACTTTCAGCAAGGATGAATTGAGATGTTGCAATGTACGGCTTGTGTCATGAGTGGGTGTGTGAGTGAGCGTGCGCGGCGGCGGCGGCGTAAAACTTAGGCTGCCAATCAGCGGCGCTCAGTGGAGAGAATCTCGCGCTAGGGTCTCTTTTTTCAGGGCCTGACTTCGTGTTTTCGCTTGTGAGATGTTCTCTCACCAACTTGACAAGAAAGCAGCAGCTTGTTGTGAAGCAAATTGAGGGCGTTTTCGCCAGGGCCTCCCACCCGGGAGGGCGGACACCGCCTGTGTCTCGCAGGCGGCCACGGTCAGAAACATGGCGGTCACTGAGTGCCTCGTATTCGAGCATCGACTGGACCTTGTTTGCCAGGGGGTTGCCCGTTTCTCGCGTGGATCTCCCCGTTCTTCCGGTACATTGGGCGCATTGGGCCCGTGATTCGTGATGGTCAATTCATGGGGGAGTCGACAGTGTTTGTCCTTCTTGAGTCAGCGCCGGGTGGGATCCCATCTCAGGACAGATATGGACAGATTCACTTGGAAGAGCTTGTGCAAGTCCTGAGCATTGGAAACTACAACCAAATGGGAGTTGTTGCTTTCAGGGAGAGTCTTTTTTTGGTGGCGTTTCAGAGTTGAGAGAGCTGACCAAGAAGATGTCCTAATCTGCCGGTCATGGCGGATATCCCAATGTGCAAATGGGGAACGTGCTCAGGGCATACCCCCTTAGTTTCCCGGCTGTCCAAAAGCAAGCAGCTGCCTGCCAGTTTCATGTATCGTTTCGACTGGAACATGCCCATGGGAGAGCAGGACTTTGGGTTTTCCATTTTCAGCTCGTGCAAGCTCAGCTCGGCCACTGTTCCCGGGCGCCTTCCAGCATCAACGGTGGCGGTTTTTCTTGTTTCGGCCGGCGTCGGCCTGGCGGCTTTGGCCGCAAGATGTCGGAGATTTATTTTGCGAAGCAAAAAGCCCGCGGATCCGGCTGCTCGGATGTGAGTCGCGATACCTGCGAACTTCCCCAGAATTAGTTCCCCTCTTTTTTGTTTTGTGCTTGGGGTCCCCTTTGTTTTCCACTATAACCAAGAAAAAAAACCATTTTTTGCTGGGGTCCTAGTTTCATCCAAGCGAAGTGGTGGGTTTTGGCGGGGTCGCTCATCTTGAGCTGGCGAACTACACACTGACTTGTGCAGATCCTTGTGGCTTACAACTGCTTTGCTGTGGCGCATTGGTGTGAGAGAGGATAGAAAGGCGGGATGAAGCTGAATCGTGACTGTATGATTCCCATGCTGTCCAGCATCAAATGCTTTCACTTAAAATGAGCAAGATCTGAATGTTTGGATAGATTGCTTCTTGGCTGATTGCACTTTGCGAACAATACCGTGTTGTCAGCGAGGCGCATAGGTGCTGCGCCACGATCATGGCAACCGTTAGTCTGTGTTGTTATATTGGTTGATGAGAGGTACCCGGGACAAAACGGAGGTCCTCTCACTACCTAGAGTCTCCATGACACTTTAAAACTGGTTGGTCATTACCCTAAATAATGGGGGTGGACCTATTTTTATTTAAAGGGTCATGGAGACTCCAGGTATATGACGGCGAGCCACCGCTACGTTTGCGTGTTTCGCCTTCAGCTTCTCAAGCGGCGCTGGACTCCGTGGGCGGCCAGGCGAGCACCAGAAAGCGGGCGCGGTGGGTTCCAGCCACCCTTCAACCCTCCTTTTGTTTTTTTTGGTTTCGGTCCCCCCTCAAAAAAAACACAAGTGTTCCGCAGTGCTTTTCCCAAAAGGGTCCGTGGGCAAACTGGGTTTGTTTCGTTGGGTTGCCAAGACTTCCAGAGGTGTGCCTGTGCAGAGAACGATGCAAGAGGCCTCAAACGGTGATGCGTCAGGTTTGAGCCGCTGCGTTGCTACAGCTACAACGATGTTTCAGATATTGGCGTGATGCGGACCAGGGTCCGTGAGTTCATCATGATTCCTATTTGCTTGTCACATCTTGTCAAGATCCGTGGTTAAGGACATGGCCATGAGGCGGTCCATGTGCTTGAGTTCAGCCGTAGTTCTCCACAGCCGCAGACCTGTTTTCGCCACGATGCCCTGAGTGCTCTTCTCCTTGGGTACAATGATTCAGACGTGACGGAAGCTTCCTTTCTGCAAGCCCTATATTCTGGGGTGTCGCCTTCTACAAAGCCTAGCCCCTCCGCAAATTCGCGGGATTCTTGAACCATCTGACGATTGTTGATTCTGTTCAACATGCATCGAACGGCGGTTCTTCCGGAACAAATCCATACGTGCCATGGTCAGAACACGGGTTGCAACCAGTCCATCCATGATTGACAAAGGGAGTTTGACCCTACACGTTTACGGGGCCCTGAAAGTCAGGCGAGCCACCTGCTCAAAACCCGGGTAGTTAATGGAGGTTAGGGATACTCCCAGCCATAAATAGCCGCAGATATCCGCCTTCTTAATTCTTCACATGAATCTCGGTAGGCCATTTAAATACCTTGCTTTGATTGTGACTCATATGGGGGTGGGGGCCCCCTCAAGTGGTCTGATTCCCCACATTTCACCCAGAATCGGAGACCCCCAGATTAATAAACCATGCGAGTATGACTCAGGCTGAGTCACTGCGCAAGGCCATGACGGGGCCCGCGGGCTTGCTGGCCAAGCGCGCCGCTGCCGAGCGCCGGGGGGCACATTTGTTTCTTCCCAATGCGCGCCGATTGAGACGTTTTTTGTTGGCTTCCTGAAAGTGAAGATTTGGAAGGGTTCTCAAAATGACTACTGGGTTTGGTGTCCCTATGAAACCACCAGTTATTTAGTTGACCCAGTTTTTGGACTTGGTTCTGGCTTGGATTGCTTTAAGCGAAGGGCGGCTTCACTGTTTTGGGTATTTTTAACGGAGCCATTGGCGCAAGCAGTCCGTGGTGGGTGGCTGGCTGGGTGGCTGGGTGGATCGTTGTTCGGAAGGCCTTTTAGGCTGGTTTTGCAGCGCTGTCCCAAAACAATCAAAGTAAGTCTGAGCACCAAATAGCAGTTGACAATGCCCGAGCCAACCCGCGAGCTGTGTAGCCCCAAAACCGACCTTGAGCCCACTCAATCCTACCCCAAACATCATCTCCGATTATTGCCTTATGCGCTTGAACCAACCCTAAAGCAAAGCAACAGCAGTCCAAGCCCCGCTCAGTTTGAACTAACCAGTCAGAACCCTGCCATGAAGCAACCTCAAGACAACTGCAAAAGTAGCCCTACTTCTGACAATGTAAAGCCCTAAAAGTTATCACACTGAGCCCCCAAACAATGCACCCGAACCATGCCCACACCAAGACAAGGCCAGGCCAAGCCCCAGCATACCCGGATCCTTCTGCTCAGGTCGCACCATGTTTGCCCTTCACTTGCTTCACGCCCCGCCAAAAGGTAGCGTAAAAACCCAGTCATGTCGATCTCCGTTTAAAGCCACCAGGGATAGCAAATCATTTGAAGCAATTGATAGTGGTCAACATGTGTCTCCTTTCGCCATGATCGGGCGATCCAGTTTATTCATTTCATTCGGCCATCTGCCAGCTTGGGTGGGCCCAAAAGCTTCAATCGCGTGTTCTGAAAATGCGGAAACCCTGACAAAGGAAGCTCAGGCCGTTGGAACATCCCATTTGGCTGGAATCTAGCTGATTCTACCTCTCGTTGCATGCTTCCAAAGCCAAACCAAGATGGGAGCAATCACTGTCGCCATGGTCACCAGTTAAAAGATCCCTTGACTCGGGGTTGGTAGGAATAGTCACGAACCTCACAGAATGATGTGATTGGAGGACCTTGTTGACAATTTCAATCACATATATATATATATAGGTGTACATATATGTATATGTGCATCATCGAGAAGCTGTTGCTTCTGGCTGGCCCGCAGCCACTTGAGATCTTGCCCCCAGCTTACCGCTTGCCGATTCATCCGCTTTCAGCCATGAGAGCCTTGGCCGATTTGGCTTGGCAGGGTGGGCGCTGAAACCGGGCTACGGGCTGCCCAAAAAAGCTCTGTTGTGTTTAGCCGGGACTCACAAGAGTCCTGTTTGCATATGTTTGCAGCGCAAATGAGCTGCAGAGGGAATTGGAGGTTCAGAGGTGGAGCTTTGGTTTGGATAACTCGAGAGACCGAGGGATTGGGGCACGCGTTTCAAGTCGAACGCCCCTGGCCAAAATTGTGCCATGTAACGAATTGAAACCAGCCATCGCATTGCCAGGGTTGACCCTGGGACAAGAACTATGGAGGTCATGGGGCAAGGTTGCCCGCCTAAGCACCCCACCCACTTCCAACTCACCCCCCCACCCCACCCCACCCCGCCAGGACTCATCCAAGTTCTTGTGCTTGGCTGGGCGATGCTCATCGCAGCAGAGGAAGTCTGCCAAGCTGGGCCGGGGGTGGCGATCCATCAGTTTTTTCTTTTCGGCAATCCTGGTCCTTTCCGTGCGGCAGAGCGAGCCAGTTGCTGTTTGTGGCTTCCCAAGAAGGACCTATGGTTTTGGATTGGCCAACCCTGGGACCCTGCATTCCGACCATCCCAGACTACGGCTGCAGACCTGTGTCACGCAGCGGTAGGTGAGCAAAGCGACTTTTACTTCGGATGGGGAGATGTACGTTGTACTCCCACAGCAACGACGTGTTGCTTTCTGCTGGGGACGTTGTAGTAGATTTGTTTGAAAGCGTTGTCCTTGAAGGCGCCCTGCTGTAGGTGCTTTGAGCGGAAAAAAGCTGGCTGGAGGCTGTTCTGAGGGTTCTCCTGTATAGACGCGGTCAGCAGCGCAGGAGTGTGAGGTCAAGGGCGCGTCCCTGATCCAAGATCGCCAGAAGCTCGAGCAAGCTCGTCGTTGGCTGATTTGTGTGTGTGTGTGTAATATTGTGTCAATGCAAACAACGCTTCAACTGTTCCTGGCCAGTCAACTCAGCAAGCCGGCATTGGGATGCGTTCGCAGGATACGGATCCCAGCAAACGGCCCAACGCCAGACATGGAATTTGTAGAGAATGTGTACACACACATGTATACATACATACACACATACATACATGCATGCATGCATACATACATATATACATATACACGTATATACAGATATGCATATATACAGACACACACACACAAACCACACACACACCACACACACAGAGACAGAGACAGAGACAGAGACAGAGACAGACACAGACACAGACAGAGACAGAGACAGAGACAGAGAAAGACACAGACAGACACAGACAGCCAGAGACAGACAGAGACAGACAGACAGAGGTATTTGGGC
The DNA here is from genome assembly GCA_963377175.1 of Effrenium voratum. Lineage (NCBI taxonomy): Eukaryota > Dinophyceae > Suessiales > Symbiodiniaceae > Effrenium > Effrenium voratum. Next base: position 184,561 of record CAUJNA010000047.1, on the reverse strand, counting down.
ACTACGGAGATGCTTTTGGGGCAAAGTTAAGCGAGCAACGCGTCTGACAAATTCTGGGGCCCGCAACGGTAAAGTGATTGTTAAGCCTGTGGTGCCGGGACCTTCAAAAAACTTGGATCCCGCCAGCCTTTGGGATCCCAGCTTGAATTGGCAAGGAGCCGGGATCCCCACCCCTCCACTCTAGGGGTTTGCGCAGGATGGGGACTGGGTTACACTTAGGATACATTTTACATTTTACCAGTGACTCAAAGGGAAGCAAACAATAGAATACACCTTCTACAATTGCGCCTAAGTCTAATCATGGGGAGATCCCATGGCATTTCGGTGCTGCCGAGCCTTGAGGCACTGCCAGCAAGAGGCAGCCGCTGCCGCCGCCCAACCAGGGAGGCAAGCCTGGGGATTTCCCAGTGAGCGGCAGGGAGGGAGGGAGCTCTGCGGTGGCACCGGTTGGGCCTGGGCGACCTTGCCCGTTCTCAGGCGTAGCAGGGAACCTTGTTTGGGCGCACCCAGATGGAAGTCACTCCGAAGAAGACAAACAGAGATAGATAGAGGGACAGAGGAGGAGGGAGAGACAGAGAGATAGAGGAAGCGAGATAGGGGGAGCGAGAGACAAGGGGGGAACGAGAGAGTGAGAGAGAGAGAGAGAGCGAGGAAAAGATAGAGAGAGAGAGAACGAGAGACACACACAGCCGGACAGACAGAGCGACACAGAGACAAGAGAGGAAAAGAGATGTAGAGAGAGACAGAGGTAGAGACAGAGAGAGAGCGCACGAGAGCGAGAGACCCAGGATGAGAAAGAGAGAGGGAGAGAGAAAGAGGGATTTATTTATTTTTAAAGAGAGAGAGAGAGAGAGACAGAGAGAGGGAGGGAGAGAGAGCGAGAAAGAGAGGGGGAGAGAGAAAGCGAGACAGGGACACAGAGTTTGGGCTGTTTGATCCTGTTGCGTCAGGTCCCGACTCGCCCCTCTTCGTGCCGCTGGGCTGTCATAGTTCTCCCAGCTGTGAGTTGTGCTGGATCGCACTGTTTACTGGATGTCACCTACCTAAACACATGTCAAACTGAACGCCAGCAAATCGAGACTTGTGTTTCCCAAGTGCTACGCACATCAAGGGATTTAATTGCCGGACATCGTTGGACCGCTTTGCTCAGCAAGCGCGATATCCAGCCAGGTGTCCCGCTCGTTATAGGGCAGCCTGTCCTAAGGTCGGAGACGGAGACCACGACAACGCAACTCGGACGGAAGTCTCTGGAGCAATGTTAACTGCGCACTTCAAAGGCCATCCTGACTCCTTTCCTTGCCACGAGACACGGGTTCATGTCGAGGATGTTGCAGCGAACTGTCATCCGAGCTTTGGACGCGCTGAGATTCGCCGAAAAATTATTTGCCCCACGAGAGGGTCGCCTAATCCCTTTCAGAAGGAAGAAGCGTGGAAGTTGTCAGCACATCGGCTGCAAATCATCGGAATGTGTACATATTTTGCGGTACGCAGTTGAAAGTACTCTATTCTTCCATTTGCTTCAGAATATTTGTTGCTTTCCCCTATTGGTTTTAAATGGATCTATCACCACTGGGATCTTTTCATTTTTTGCAGGGTGCTTAAGCAAATGGAAGTATTCTGGTTGAGGGGAGCTCCGTTTGGGCCTTGCGCAGGGAACACGCGGCCAGCACGGCGGCCAGTACCACTGGCGGCCCTACGCCCGGCACTCTCAGCACCACGGCCTTCACTACTACCACAGCCAGCACCACCACGAGCTCCAAGGAGCTGGTGCTGTGACCTACCAGTTTTTGTGCAAGCCTTCCTGTTCAAATTCGAAAATTTCCAAAGCTGCGCCGGGGTAGCGCCAAGACAGAGGAAACACATGTTTGAGATGGGGCAGGGGTTGGCGATTCACCCAAGGATGCGTGCAATATACTGATTTGCTGGGTCGTTTGGAGAGCTACGCACCAGCCAGCCACGCATGTTCTGCGTATGGGTGCGGGCGCGGGTGTGCGTGCTTGTGTGATTTGGACGGTTGCTTTTTTGGGGGGTTAGGGGGCGAAAGGAAGCCACCACCATGTAAAACAATCTGTTTTTTGCGGCACCCATTCATGGCTGAGATTGTCCCTTACGAACCTTCACGTTTCCGGGTTATGGCAGGGACGCGAATCCGTCGGTGCAGTACTGCAAATCCGAGGAGAAGTCCAGCTGCAGTGCGCTGTCGCCTTTCCTGGCACTCTCGGCGGCTCGGGACGTTGTTGCGCAAACTCCCTGGCTGCACAACTTTCTTCAGCAGCCAAACTCTAGACCCTGGTCCACTTGGCGAAGCTAAAAGGAGGGACCATGTTTCCATGGATTGACGCAGCCCTGCCAGCGCCTGAACGTTGACCGAAGGGTGCAATGTTGACCAAGCAGGGATATCGCATGCTGGTGCAAATCTGCACTACTTACAGCAAGCTGGACGTAAAATAAGTTTGCGCTTCACGAAGGTTCCTGAAAATGGGTTTCCTTCATTCAGGTTGGCAAGTTATAATATTCTTCTCCCGCCAACTAGCATGGAATCTGACTGCAGACCCCTGGCTCGGATTGTTTCCCCGTTAACGGCGCCTTCTGGCATGGTCCACGACGTGGGTAGCTCCGAGGTGGCCGCTCTGATGAGCCAGTAGCTGAATCCGCTCGACATATGCGTGGAAAAGAGTTTCCTTGCGCGGGACGCCTCGAGCCATCGGCTGCCCCTTGTGAATGGAACCTTCTTCGACCATCGGAAATCTGGAACATTCCACGGGCAGGCCTCATTTTCCTTTTCGGGGTGAAAGCGTGCGACTAACGCTGGCGCATGTCAAGGGACCTTGGACGCGTTGCTCAGGAGCGGCGCAGAAGCAAGCGCCGCCGCCTGTCCACATCTACCTCTATGGCAAACACCAGGAGCCGAGGGGCAAATGGCGATCGGGCCAGCGGCGGACTGTGATTTTCGGTGACCCCCCCTGGCTGTATGCGAGGCTAGGAATTCTGCAAGGTTTAATTTAACTATAGTAATATCACCAGAGAACCATGCGCAGCGTAGCTTAAGCTTCCGTTGCAGCTTGAAGCTGGCTTGACTCCAGCACTGAGGCGCAGAGAGACGGGTTAGCTTGCAACCTTGTTAAGCAAGATGTGATTCCCAGAAGGTGTTCCGCAAGCCTGTGATAAGGACCATGTCGACGGGCATCCTACCGAGCCTCCCCCTTTGTTCTGACCATTTCACCCTTTGGCTCTCGGAGCTCCGCCCGCCCGAGGGCCTACGTCTTGTTGAGCCGGCGAACTAAGCACTCCGGGGGGTTGAGTGTTTTGTTAACATAGAAGAGTGGTGTTGCATGTGTTCCAAACATGATCGCCGTTTTAATGTTGTTTGGTGAAATGATGTACTTGGTAGGCGCCAACCCATTTAACATAGAACCTTCTTTATTAAATATGTATATTTTCCGCAAATCCTGCATCTTAAAGTATATAAGTAGTTTAGTTACAACTGTCAGGGCGATGTAAATGAGAACCTGGGGCCGAACCCGAGCGACGCACCCATGATGAGGGATCCAATTTGCTTCCGTGTTCCTTTTATTAAACAGTTCAGTGGTTCAAACCTGTTATGATGAGATGTTGCTCCCTCCTCAAACCTCAACTCCTCCGACCCTCGCAAGCACCCCCAAACCTCAACTCCTGAAAGCCTCAAAACTCAACTCCCGGAAACCCTCACAAGCCCCTTAGTACCCTCAAATCTCACATATGGCATATGGCGTCTGAGAGAAGCCCCCGACTGCGCTGCGGGGCCCCTTTTCAGAAGATTCCTCTGAGAGGACCGTGACTTCGCAGGCTATGCGGGGCGCCTCGTAGAACTCTTTCCAGAACTCTTTCATTGGGCATGGATCCCTACAACAATATATGGGTATGGGTCAAAATTAAAACCAGGGAACCGCAGGTTTTAGTCCTTGTTTCCATTTACCACACGCCCGTATCTCGTTTTGAACCACTTTAAACATCGACTGCGTTTCTCTATGTCGGATGGAAAATTGAGCTCCTGCGGAAGGGGGCGCTACGGTGGATGCCCTAAATATTGCAAGTAGGTCAACCACAAACCATGGAAATTTGCAGGGTGTCCTTTGTTCCTTACTTGCAATATTTAGGGCATCCACCGTAGGTCTTGCCTGAGCCACTTGCAAGACACTTCGCCTGTTGGATTGACCAGGATGCTACCTTTCAGCTGCTGAAGGCGTGACGATGAGGGAGGGGAAAGCCCAGCAGATGGCCCAGGGTAGCGCGAATGATGGCGAGGGTTCTGTTTGCTTGTGTTGGTTGCGTCGCTTTTGCTGTGTTTTGCAGTCCCTGCATGTGTGCGTGTGTTTGCGTGTTTTAGTTTCTTTTTTGGTTGTTGTTTTTTTGTGTTTACTTATTTCAAAATAGTTTACTTTAAAGAAACATTGCTGAGAGAGGGGTGTTCTGCGGGAGGGGTGCGTCACTTCTGCCGTTCCAGTTTCTCCATTGTTGAGCCATTGCCCTGCTTGCACCGAATTGCCAAACTGCAAAATGCTGCCAAGGTGAAATCGGGCTGGGCAGGTTATGAGAGGGAGAAAAGTAGGAGATATCACAACCATCTTGCAGGGTTCCCACTGGACGGATGTTGGGAGATATAGCCGGCGAGGCATGTCGGATTTAGGACAGCCAGGCGGCGAGATATTTGCAAACTCTCTTGCCCAGCGGCGAGATTGTGGTCCTTCACTGTTTCCAGCGGGGAGATTCTTGGCTGACAACACCAATCGCGGCGAGATACTCTAGGAGTAGCTCTCCGCCCAGCCCTGCCCTCGAGAACCAGAAATCTCTCCAACTTGGGCCTGGTGCCAGCCCCTCAAAGTGGAAAGCTACTCGGGGAGTAGCTCTCCGCTGTTTTGGTAGTAGGCACGACGGAAGTCTTCACTTTTCCAGGCCTCGTCCCAGTCAGAGACAACCGCGTGATAAATCTGTCGCAGCCAGATATCCGGACTTTCCAGGAGCCGCAGCTCTTCCGGCCATTGCAGGTTGTGGCTAACACGGAAGGCTTCACCACAAACGGAGGCAAGGAAGTTCGCGATGCTACGGAGCATGTCAAGCAGGCGCGGTATCGGATCGAGGCCAAAGTCGGATTCCGGCAACTTCAGGCCACGGCTCCAAGGTAGCGCATCAATGGCAAAGGCAAGTCTACCGAAAGGCCAGTCCATCGGCAGGCAGGCCAAATCGGTCAGGCAGGGGTTATCGAGGTGGAACTCCTGGAGAGGCAGAAGCTCCGCAGGGGAGCGACCCTGCTTCCCCATCCGTATGACCTCTTGCACTAAAATTGAGCACTTTTGTGCGGCCGCGAGAGCACTTTGCCCAACAGGCCTGACCTGGCACTCCCGCAGCCATTCATAGCCAGGCATGTCCTCGCTCTATGTCCGAAGCTTCATCCTCAATGTCGTTCTCCGGCTCGCAATCCACGTCAAGCACGTAAGGTGCAGGGCGGAAAGCCGGGAAGTTCAACCACTCTGCATAAAACGCATGGTTGGGCAGGGGCCACATGGCTTTACTGCTATGGTAGGTGACCGCTCCAAATGCATCGGGCTTCTTGATCTTCAGCCAGAGTCTAGCGTACAAGAGGAGCCAAAGGCCTTGCTCATCGGGCACCAGCAACACCCGGGCACCCCGTCGTCCTCTTGGGGCATAGCCGTAAGCAAGCGTCGGCGCCTGACTATCCACTAGGGAGAGAAATCCACCTGACCCTGCGGAGCGCGAGCGAAACGACATGGCACCACTACCAGACAAAGCACTTCGGGCTGGCGTCTCCCCTGCTGGAAGGCAATGGCCATGGGGACTCCACACCAAGGGGTTACGTCCCAAAACTGGGTACGCTGGAACCAGGGCGTAAGCGCCAACGGGCGAAATCGAAAGATCTCAGGCGCCTCGTAGTAGGTTGGGTCGAGGACCTGCAGCCGTCGTTCCTTGGCTGCAAGCACTTGGGCCATACCCGGAATGCCCTTCATGTCCGGAGGGGAGATCATCAAGACCTGCGTGGTGGAGCGAGTCAGGACCACCGTGGCACGTGCATCAGCTTCATCGCCATTTGACATGAAGCCCACCGCCGACTGCTGCCAGATACAGGCATGGGCAGTCGCCCCCGAGGCCCTCACGCCAGTCTCCACAATTGTGCCGACCTCGGGGGGGCAAGCGGGGTTACCAGTGGCTGCCAGGACTTCCGCCGTGCTCTTTGCTTCGGTCCGTCATACGCGTGGAACTGGCGCTGCAAACATGAGCTAATGTCGCCACGGTTGGTTAGGATTAGAAGCTTGCCTGTATCCAGCTGACCCCAGTGCAAGCACCGAACTGTAAGATGGGCTGCTGCAGTACTGCTGCCATGTCCTCTGGTTTGTCCTTAAACTGGCGAGTTTTGGGCCCCGGAGTGTTCACCAGGCTGCAACCTCGACCGCCGCCGCGGCCACCTCAACTTCTGACCGCCTCCGACCTCCTTCCACCTCCAACCACCTTCCGACCAATTCCGACCAACTTCCAACCACCCAAGCCACAGGCCAAAAAAGGTGCCAATTTCGTAGCTCGGGGCTACATTTTGAGGGAAAGCGGGATTGACCTTGCTAACAAGGTTTTTTGGAAGGCCAACACCCCAGAGGCTCGGACTTTCATTTCAGACCATGCAATCTCAAAGCTACTGAATGGCTTCCACCCCCGAGCGCTTCTAGAGGTTTTTGACGTTTCACAGGCTTCGTGTGCTTGAAGCGGCGCAAGTGCCCAGGTATGCCCAGCGCCAAAAAGCCTATAATCTCCCTGCGTGAGAAAACGTCGCCTGTCAAGTTGCGGCAGAAAGAAGTCAAATAAATCAATAAATATATGTCTATATATATATATATGCTATTTCAGTAAATGTCGGAGTGGCGATCGCAGTTGTCTGCGCGCCGGCTGTTGCAGTGTGAGCCGGCCAAAGAGAAAGCAGGACTCAGTGTGTGCTGCTGCTTCCGACCCAAATCGACGCAAGGCACACACAGCAAGACCGGCGCAAAGCGGTTGCTGCCGGGTCGAGGCGGAGCAGTACTTGCCTCTTCCGCCAATCGTCGTGGATGGCTGCAACGCAGCCCGGCCCTGGTGCCCAAGCCGAGGCCGGAAGCACCGTGGCAGCAGCGCGCACCACGTGCCACCACGATGGCGGCGCAGACAGCGCTGGGCTGCAGCGAGCGCGTCTTGCGCTGGCCGACTATGTTCCGGCACAGGGCGCGGCGTCACCATGCACGCAAATCATAGCGTCGTAGACCTGCAGAACCGGCCCGCGATGTTCCTCGACCTTCGCCAGTGCCAGTACTTTTTGCAGCTTCAAGGATTTTGGGAGTTATGGAGGCGCGCTCCGTTGGTGATGCTGCACGGCGTCTTTTCGATCGGCGGCGATTTCCAGCCGAGCCCCAGGTGGAGGACAACGAGGATGCCCAGGCAAAGGATAAGAAGTGTGGGAGAGCCAAGCAAGCCCGGGCTGCGAAGCTTTCCGTGCCTGAGTGTTCAGCGACCTCTTCAGCCACTGCAGGGCAGAAGCGAGCTGCAAAAGTGGACACAGGAGAGACGTAGACAAAAGCCAGAAAGCAAACAAAGCAGAGAGACTGACCAAACAAACAAGACCTCTGAAGCAACTCCTGAGTCGCACATGTCGTTGTTTGGGCTGGCTAGGCTGGCCTGCGCGCGCCCGCCTCTCAAGTTTATCTGTTTATCTCCTAGAGTTTGTCCTTCTTCCACCCTTATTTTCTTTCGATCTGTTTTCTTTGTCGGCTTGTTTGCTTGTTTGTTTGTTTGTTTGTTGTGTGTGTGTTCTGTGCTTGTGTTGTTTCCGTTAAGTTTGTGGATGGTTTGGTTCTTGTTTTGTTTGGTTTTGTTTGGTCGGTCGTCTGTGTGTTTGTTTGCGTGGTCGCTGCGTGTGTTTGTTTGCGTTTGTGTTTGTATTGGTTGTCGCGTGTGTGTGCGTGTGTGTGTTTGCTCTAGTTTGCCTTGGTTGATGTTGTTTGTATATGTGTAATGTTATGTTATGTTATGTTATGTTATGTTACGTTGTGTACTGTTATATGGTTCCATTTTATGTTACGCCTGTGCTGTATTGTAATGTACTGCAACATAGTGGTTGTTTTTATGGTATGCACCTATGTAAATAATGTAATGTAACGCAATGGAATGCAATGATATTCAGTGTAATGCAATGTAATGTAAGTATGTAATGTGTGTATGTATCTAACGTACTAAACTGTAAGGTTGTATGCACGTATGGTATGGTATGGTAATGTAGTTCATTTTGTGTAATGCAATGTTTTTGTGTATGTGTGTAGTATATGTTTGTATGTCCATCCCTTCTTCCCGCATTTCCTGTGGTTGATGTTTTTCTTTCTCTCTCTCTCTCTCTCTCTCTTTCTCTCACCGTCTCTGTCTCTGTCTCTGTCTCTCTCTCTCTCTCTCTCTCTCGCTCTCTCTCCCTTTCACTGTTTGTTTCTTTCTTCTTTCTCTGTTTCTTTCTCCCTTATTCCTTCCTTTGATTCTTCCTTTCTTTCTTCCTTTCTTTCTTCCTTTCTTTCTTCCTTCCTTCCTTTCTTTGTTTCCTTTTGTCTTTCTTTTTTTATTTCTTTCTTCCTTTCTCTGTTTTTATGTTTTTCTTTCTGCTTGTTTTTGTTTATCTTTCTTTTTCTTCCTTCATTCCTTCCTTCCTTCCTTCCTTCCTTCCTTCCTTCCTTCCTTCCTTCCTTCCTTCCTTCCTTCCTTCCTTCCTTCCTTCCTTCCTTCCTTCCTTCCTTCCTTCGTTTGATTTGTGCATTTCTTTGTTGTGTTCTGTCTTGTTTTTTGGTGTGTGTGTGTGTGTTTGCTTGTGTGGTTGTTTGATTGTGTTGGTTTGTTTGTTTGTTTGTTTGTTTGTTTGTTTGTTTGTTTGTTTGTTTGTTTGTTTGTTTGTTTGTGGGTGTGGCCGCTGTTGCGTGCGTCTGTTTGTAGTCTTGAGCTTGTGTGGTTATTTGTGTGTGGTTGGGGGTGCGTTCGTGTGTGTGGTTTGGTGTGTTTGTGTTTGTTTTGTCCGGGACCTCGTTGTCCAAAGCCGACCTTTTGACGTCTCGGTTTGCCGTTCTTGGTCCACGCAGATGCCCACAGTTGGAGCCCACGAACCCCACGACTGTATTTGCGATGTCTATCAAACTTGCTGGTGCTCAGTAGAAAATGGGGAATGAACCCAGGGATTCCCTCAAAGGAAGCCACAAAGGATGGTTAATAGGGGTCATTCCCTCCCTGCTGAACACCAGCAAGCAAAAAGGGCAAATGGTCAACAAATATCACATGTGACCACATCTCGTCGCCATAATGATAGTTACTGGTGTTCATTGCCAGGCGGCAACAGATTACCTGACGAGCGAGAAGGAGGCGGTTCAGGCGGCATTGATCCCGCGGAAAGATGTAAGAAAGGCATTGGGTGACTAGGCAGAAAGGCAACTCCTTTCCCGTCCCCAGTTAGCCCCAGTTCCTGCTTGTTTACTCCCAATTGAGTGATGTTGACATATCAACAAAAAAACATAGCGCCGCACTGCAGCCGCGCAACGTTTGCGAGAGGTTTTCTTCTTGTGGAAGCTTGCTGATTTGCGCATAGTAGTTTGATTTTGTTTGGGTGGTTGTTGCCAAGCACGGTTACTAGCAAACCGTGCACATGAATTCCCTCGCGGAATCTACATTCCTCAGTTTCCAGAAGCAACTTGCTTGGGAAAGGCCCGTGGTATAAACTTATATGGCAACATGCTCCTAAAAGGTACCCTCAGAAGCTTCGCAGAAAGGACGCGTCAGGATTTGATACGTCAATGAAAATTTAAAGGGAATACAAACCACCACTCAGTTCTGCTTGAACCGAGGGGCTGAGATTTAGGCATACCTCGTTGAGCCCAAAAAATGCCCTTGCAGCACATTTGCCACAAATCCGGCAGACATGCTGTTCAGGCCAAGAGCTGTGCATTATGCCCCGCTTGGTTCCCACACCTTGCGTGCTCAACCACAGTTGCCAGAGCGCCATTGCATTTGCAGAGATGCGCCCCAGCATGCACGCATATCTAGTTGAAGATTGTTTTGTGAACACTCCAGTCCAAAAGTTGTCCTTCAGGCGACTGTGGAGGGTTTTCACGAGACTCAGTACGAGCAGCACTTGAGGCGCTCGATGAGTGTTTCTTGTGCCGGGGGGGGGGACTGGTGCCAGTATGGTGGTCTTCTCTCGGCGTCTCTTGTTTGGGGGCAGTTGCAGACGTGACGCAGCCTAGCCAAAAGAAACCACCTATTTGGAGGATGCGCCGTTTTGAGACAATGCATGCATACGGATTGTTGGGGCGGAGAGTGGAGAGTGGAGACTTTGTCCGCGCGCGCGTGCAGAATCAAGAATCCCGATACTACATGCCTTCTCGACGAAGGGCCCTTGTTTGGGATGCCGAATTTTGTATGTCTCAAAGTTTGGAATCGACGTTCCCGGTGACTTTTCTGAAGTGCACTATTTGCCCGAATCTTCTGAACTTCGGCAGACACATCGTGGCAGAGTATGGCGGCAGCTTCACACAGCACCGCTCTCAGGCTGAACCTTTGCTCGGCGGGAATGGGTTACCATAAAGATGGACCTGGGCCTTCCTTGGCCCCAGCTGCCAAAGGTGAAACTCGTTCTTGCTACTGTTGGAGGAGCAATTTGTTGACCCCGGGACCCCCGAATTTGTTGGCCTCAACCTGTGGGGTTCCAGGGATGAGCCCCAATTGTCGAGAAAAGCAAGGCCTGGGTACAGAGAGAAATGAACAGAAGGAGTTCAATAGACCTTCCAAATCCGGTGCCTTGAATATGTGCGCGGACTTTTCGTGTCCACCTAGTGGGCAAACTGGTTTGATGGGAGCTCAGACCAGAGTGGTCCTGCAAAACAAGCGTGATGCAATTTGGACAAGTTAGGTCGACCTGACAAAGGTGTGTTTTGCACCCAAACGCCAATGATGTTTCTTTCACAAGGATCATAAGGCTTCCCCTTTTTTCGGTGCAATTCGCCCAGATGGGCGTCACTCCTTTACGAGACCATTTGAGGTATGCCAACGTCTGACGGGTGCCGCCACCACAAGGTCAAAGCCCGGCACTCCGCTGATCTTCGCAGAGGCCGACGACAAGGCGCGGACTAAGGGCCTGCTGGCGTTGTCAAACTTGGGACAAGCCGGCCAGATGGCCATGGGTCATCACCTATGCCTCCATTTTGCGGGCAGATGAACATTCATGTACCACCTATGTTGATGTTCACCAGGGGTACAGGGTTTTGACCCACAGCCAGATGGTTGTCCTTTTCAAGGCGAGAGACTGGTTGCTGGGTGGGTGAATTGCTAGATTTGACACATACCTGCAGAAGTGATGCAAGCAAAGGCCTGCGGTTCAGCAGACATCTCATGCTTAAAATGCGTGAGACTTGGCCAGTGATGTCTTCATCCTGGTCGCTATGTTTTGACCAGTGTTTGCAGCCCGCACGTCGCCGATGACTGCAGGTCATGTACTTTGCCAACGAGAAAGTGTTCATGGAATGGCTGCTTGTGAACTACAAGTACGAGGACCGCTCTTAACCTCAGAGTAGTTTCAAGCAGACAGGACTGGAAGGAGAAAACCGACATGAGAAGAACACAAAGCTGTTGCAAGGCATGCCTTCCGACACCCAATGACTGAGGATCGGCCAAAACTCATCAACCCTTGGTAGACCTTCAAGTCACATGACTAGGCGCTAGAGAGGCCAACTAATTTCTATGTTTGTGTTAAGGAAGGTACAAGGGAATGCATCAAGATGATGCGCAGACCACTTTGTAATGGTGCCTCAGTTTCCTTCGGTTGGTACCTCGAACTGCCGCAGGTTCATTGCAACCTGCCAATAAACTTGAGCTTGTGAGGAGAAGCGCCTGACCCCTGATTTACCAAACACACAACAAGGGCTGGCTTGTCTACTGGATCTCATGACTTTCAGAGTTTTGATATGGTTTCTGTTCGTTTCAGCCACTAAGCAAACGCATTTTAAAGTCGAAAAGTCAACAAGCTTGGATTTGGGATTACGCCAGCTCGGCCAGGACAATACGAATTTTGCGCTCTACAAGCGCATGGCGAACAAAGCCCTGAAAACGGCCAAGGAGTGACGGCAGGGACGCCATGCGCGCCAGAAGGTCAGAATTTGTCAAACTTGGACCCCTTGTGGTGTTGAAAGGAAGCCAGCTGACGCGAGCGGAGGCGAGCTTGGGCCTATACTATCCCTTTTCATAACGCAATATTGCCACAAAACGGAGTCTCTGTGTGAGGCTTTGTGCTTGTGTGTGTGTACATGTGTGCGTGTCTGTGTGTCTTTGTGTCTCTGTGTTTGTTATAATTAGAGAGTGGGACGCCCTGTGGGCCCTGGTTTTACAGCGGTGTCAGCTGTGTTTTAAGCTTTTTTTCCCATGCTGAGCACTTCTCTATTTTTCGCATGTCGTTGTTTTGGGCCCACCTTCAAGTCAAATGATCAGATGTTATGATTCCCTATGCTGAACACTTCTCTTCTTTCTCATGTCGTTGTTTTGGGGCCAACTCCAAGTCAAATTTCATAATTAGCATGCTGAACGCTTTTCTTCTTTTTCATGTCTTTGTTTTGGCCCACCTCCACGTCAAATTCTTAGATGTCATAATTCCCTACGCTGAACACTTCTCTTCTTTTTCAATTCTTTGTTTTGGGCCCACTTCCATGTCAATTGATTGAATGTCATAATTCCCTATGCTGAACACTTCTCTTCTTTGTCATGCCATTGTTTTGGGCCCACCTTCAAGTCAAATTCTCAGATGTCATGATCCCCATGCTGAACACTTAATTATCTTCTTTCTCATATCATATTGTTTTGGGCCAACCTCCAAGTCAAATTCATAGATGTCAAAACTCCCTATGCTGAAGACTTCTCTTCTTTCTCATGTGCTTATTTTGGGCCCACCTCCAAGTCAAATTCTTGAATGTCCTGCTTCTCCATGTTGAACACTTTTTCACTTGTCAAGTCGCTGTTTTGGGCCCACCTCCAAGTCAATTGTTCGATGGCATACTTCCCCACTTCGAGCACTTCTCCTTTTTATCATGTTGTTTGTGGGCATGTCATGCTTCTCCATGTTGAACACTTCTCTTCTTTCCCATGTTGTTTGTGGTCCCACCTCCAAGTCAGTTCTCAGATTACATGGTTCCACACGTTCGACATGTCTCCGTCTTTCTCATGTCATTTTGTTTGGCCCACCTCCAAGTCAAATTTCTTAGATGACACTTCCCCATGCTGAAGACGTCTCTTTGTTCTCATGTCTCTGCTTTTGGGCCCACCTCCAATTCATGTTTTTTACATGTCACAATTCCCCATGCTGAACACTTATCTTCTTTCTCATGTCGTTGTTTTGGGCCCACCTCCAAGTCAAATTCTGAGACGTCAGGAATCCCCATGCTGAACACTTCTCTTGTCTCATGTCGTTGTTGTGGGCCCACCTGAACACTTCTTCTGCTTCATGTCCAAGTCGAACTCTTAGATGTCATAATTCCCAATGTTGAACACTTCTCTTTTTTGTGTATGTTTTTTGGGCCCACCTCCAAGTCAATTCTCAGATGTCATGCTTTCCCGTGCTGAACACCTCTCTTCTTTCTCATGTCGTTGTTTTGGGGCCACCTCCAAGTCAACTTCTGAGCACAAGCAAAGATTGTGAAACTGGATGCAACGATGGGCGGAAAGCCGAGCCAGCGTGCTATGCAGCCAGGTGGAGGTGATTATTTTCTTTTCAGTTGGACAGATGGCATGGAACGAGTTGCAGCAAACATATTAAAACGAAGACAACAAGTAAAAAGGACACTGTGCAAGCTTCTTTGCTTGGCGTACAAGCTATTCCCAAACTCGTCCCCAAAGTCGTCCCGGGGGGGGGGTCTCGGGAGGGGGGGAGGGGTCGGCCCAAAAAAAAAGGGGGATATATTTTTTTGGCCGACCCCCCCCCCTCCCATCTCCAGAAACCCTCGAAACTGCGCCCATTTCAAACTCATGGCTTTGCGACCCCCCCAAGATAAGCACAATTTTGACCTGCTCTTGTTATCTAATAAGGACAAACAAGACAAATGGAGTTATCAAATGGAGGAACAAACCTCAATTCTGATAAATTTGCGTCACATGTCTGAAATCACCGCGTTTTCAGAAACACTGTAAAACAGGGGCCCCTATAGCGCCCCTTTCTGTATAATTAGCACTTGTGCCATGAACAGAGCCGGTGTGCAAACTCGCCATTACTTGAGTTTGGCTTGGAAAGAAACTCACAGCAAACTCACAGAGCTTTGAGACAGAATGAATTGAAGAGCATGACTCGGACGCACTTGTGCCACACCCACCCACCCCTCCCGGATGCCATGCGCCTGCTCCGCGGGATCATAGGACTGCTCGTGCCCAATTTCGGGAAGGCGACAGGGGATTGCGTCCACTCCCCAAAGCTACTTCGATTGTTACGTCTTTTGCTTTTTGCCTATGCCTTCTTTGTGACCTCAATCTTCAACGGAGGCACGCACCTA